>CAUYUJ010002714.1:135227-200227 GCA_963575745.1 Prorocentrum cordatum
CTTGGTCCTCACGACGTGTACAGACACCTTCGTCACCACTGCTGTGTTCACCACCTCTGGATTTCTTTTTCAAGCAGTCGGGCTGGCCAGACAACTGAAACCAATAATCGCGCCTCTCCGAACACCGTCAGCCGCTTTTGCTCCTAGCGTGCGAAGTCGCCGAAGTTCTGTATCGGGAAAGCCCTGGTTGACCGACCCCCGGATTGACTTGGCTGAGGGGGCAGCCCACTGATGCGACCAGTGGGGTCGTCGATCACGTTGACAGACCTGCGTGGAGGAACCTCTCGCGCATCGCAGTCAGCCGCTCCGCCGAGCACCTTGACGCACATATAATGAGAGCACGCTCTGCAGGAAACCAACAACTTCCCCATTCACTAACGATCTAATCCACTGCGCCGTCTCCCGCCCTGGCCAGATCGCCAGACACGGCAAACGTGCCTCATTGCTTGTACCTCTCCGAAGCGTCCTTCTGCTGGCGTAGGTTTACCTCGCCTGCTGGCAGGTCGCGGGACCTTCCGCTTAACGCTCCGCCTCGAATAACCAACTCCATCCATTTCTCACGTTGGATGTCCGCCATCACTGCCGAATATGAGATCGCCTGTGGGATGTGAGACCGTGCACTTTGGTGACTAGTGTCTTGCGCTGTTCGGGAGCCTCGATCGCGACCCCGACTGTGCTCCACCCCAATTCTTCATTTGTTGCAGCAGGTTCAAGATTACCCTCCAAACTGGAGTGTCATCCATATCTTACTAATACTTCAGCCCTTCCAGTTTGGAAAACAGGTTAACACTGCGGAACCGTGGTCCTTTGGCCCGACCCAGGTACGCGGCCCACGAATCTTGTTCCAGTTTGAGAGCTCGATACACAGATCCGTCTTCAAATAAGCGGCACCACTCCGTGAATGTTCCGACTGTTTCGAATTCCGATTTTACGTATGTGGGATTTTTACATTCGACCATGGAGAATTCGAATTCCTGCTCTTCGGGATCGAACCTGGTATAATGAATCGAGAACGCTTTGCTCCCCCCAGACCATTGGCTCCTCGGTCATCTCATGAACAATGAGAAAGACAGGGGAAGTGGTGTCATCGGAGCTCTTCAACCACCTTGACCTTGCAATCGAAAGAGCCGAGCAGCTGAGTCTGGATATCAACATCGCGCACAAACTCACCACAAGTAGCCTCAGGCGTTGTCCTGTTGCTGCAGTTTATCAACTCCGGCCAATCTGAATCTGTCTGAAGTACCTCCTCGGGGTCCGTGTTCTAATCTCTTGCCGGGATACATGGCCAATCCAAATCCAGCATTACAGAAGCGATGTAGTCGAGGAGATCGAGATTGTCCCAAGTGTCTCCGATGCCCGTGACAGCGTAGACCGCCTGCTGCTCCTCCCCCTAGTCCTCCACGTCGTCCTCGTCCTCCTCGTCGTCGTTCTCCTGGTCAACGTCGTCGCCCCCCTCCTCTTCCCCCTCGCCCTCCTTCTCCTTCTCCTTTTGCAGGGGCCGCTTGCATTTCTTTCTGCAATGTCTGTGCACCTACTATTACTTCATATTTCCCACATCTAAATCTTTCGCTTTGCCACTACAACTCTTGACGCATGCGCGGCTACATCTTAAGTGGTGTCTTCCGCATCTTATTTACATCTTATTCGCATAGTTCCAGACGCCACCGTAGGCCATTACCTGTTTTCCCTTTCCTCCTGCTCTTCGTCTCTTCATGTCTCCTCCGGGCTCGCGTTGGGCACCTGGGCGACTCTGGCACGCTTGAGCTAGTGAGGGGTGCGCACAAGCGAGTGTTTACGATATTTTAGCTGTTTCCACCCGCATCTCATATCGCGTATTTTCGTTGGCGCTGTTCTTTGCTTACGGCAAATTGCTGGATGATGAGGCTGTCGTCATCCACGGCAGTCGCATTTGGCAGCCACGATGCCTGCTCCTTCTTGTCGCCCCTTTGTCTTGCCTTTCTCTGCCCTGCCCTCCTCTTCCCCCTTGCCCTTCACCCTTTTTCCGCTTATCCTCCTCCCCCTTCTCCTTCTCGTCACTTGCCCGCTGGCTGCCCCTGCAGTCTTCCCTGGCCGCGTCAAAGGTCGAGGAAACGCCAACACGGCTATAGGGCGTGCGGATCAGCGACGGTTCCCGCTTCCATGCGGTATCCACGCGCACCTTTACCAAATCATGCGGCATTGGCGCCCCAGGAAGCGACCAGAGGTGATGAGAACTATTCGCTCCGACTCTTTTGTCTGATATGTGATTGGTATCACATTGATTAGACTAATGTTTGTCATCTTTGTCATTCTGCATTATTATGGGTATTGGCTTTCACGTGAGAATCTCGGCGCATTGTCTGCGTTGGGCTCTCTAGCTGGCTTTGAGAGATTGTCTGCATGCATTTGTCTGTACGCGTTCGAGCCTTGAATGTGATGGTCCAACTTGAGCGCCAGAGCTAGCACCAGTGACGGTCACTGAGAGCTTTCAAACCGTCTGGTGCAGAAGCTCGCTGACCAGACACAGACAGTTCGTGGTAATGTTTGCTGCATCTGGCGAAGGAATCTCGATTATGAGCGGCGATTGCAGATGATTGGAGCCTTGCACTGCCAGCCTTTGGCTTGATGAGCGGCGAATGCTGAATTCACCAGACTGGTACTGTTCGCCCACCTCCACCTTTCATCGCTTGATTAGGTTTGTGATGTTGTTGCTCTTGCGGACGGGTTCATCTGTAGGAAGCGTCCAGAGGTAATGATGACCATTCGCTCCAACTCTTTTGCCTGATATGTGATGGACGTCGAATTGGTCAGACTCTGATGTTTGTCATCTTTGCCATCGCTGATTATTCCGGGTATTGGCCGTCGATTGCGACTCTTGGCACATGGTGTATTTTGTGCTCTCTAGCTGGCTTGGGGGGAAGTCCTGCATGCCTTTGCCTGGACGGCGTCAGAAGCCTGAATGTGATGGTCCAATTTGAAAGCCAGAGCTAACACCAGTGATTGTCATTGATAGCTTTTTTAACAGTCTGATGCAAATGCTCGTTGACCGGACAGACGCAGTTTGTGTTTCGCTTGCCGCGTCTGGCCAAGGACTCTCGATAATGCGCGGCGATTGCAGATAATGGGAGCCTTTGCCTGATGTGTGGTGCTGTTCGCTCATCTCCAGCTTCCCTGGCTTGTATAGGTTTGTGATGTTGTTGTTTTTGCGGGTGAGTTCATTTGAAGGAATTGACCAGAGGTGATGAGAACCATTCGCTCCGACTCTTTCGCTGCCTGGTATGTGATGGACAATGAATTGGTCAGACTCTGATGCTTGTCATCATTGCAATCGCTGATTCTTCTTGGTATTGTCCATCGCTTGCGACTCTTGGAGCATTGTGTGTTTTAGGCTCTCTAGCTGGCTTGGGGGGGAGGGAGTCCTGCATGCATTTGCCTGGACAGCGTCGGAGCCTTGAATGTGATGGTCCAACTGGAACGCCAGAGCCAACTCCAGTGACGGTCATTGATAGCTTTCTTAACCGTTTGATGCAGACGCTCGTTTGCTCGTTGACCGGACAGACGCAGTTTGTGTGTTCGCTTGCTGCATCTGGCCAAGGACTCTCGATAATGAGTGGCGATTGCAGATCATGAGAGCCTTGCACTGCCTCCCTTTGGCCTGATGGGCGGTGAATGCTGAATTCACCAGATTCTGGTCATGTTCGTTCATCTCGAGCTTTCATCGCTTGTATTAGGTTTGTGATGTTGTTGCTCTTGCGGGCGATTTCATTTGAAGGAAGTAGGAAGCGACCAGAGGTGATGTTAACCATTCGCTCCGACTCTCTTGCCCGATATGTCATGGACATCGAATTGGTCAGACCCTGATGATTCTGATGGGTATTGGCCATCGAGTGCGACTCTTGGCACATTGTTGTGTGTTGCATGCTCTCTAGCTGACTTTGGGAGGATGTCCTGCATGTGTTTGTCTGGACTGCGTCGGAGCCTTATGTGATGATCCAAATTGAAAACCAGAGCTAACACAGTGACGGTCACTGATAGCTTTTTAACCGTCTGATGCAGATGCTCGTTGACCGGACAGACGCAGTTTGCGTTTGGCTTGTTGCATTTGGCCAAGGACTGTCGATAATGAGCTGCGATTGCAGATTATGAGCTTTTGTCTTATGTGTGTTGATTGTTGAATTCACCAGACTCTGGTCCTGTTCGCTCATCTCCAGCTTCCATGGCTTGTATAGGTTTGTGGTGTTGTTGTTCTTGCTATCATTTCATTTTCAGGAATGGACCAGAGGTGATGTTAACCATTTACTCCTACTCTTTTGCTGCCTGATATGTGATGGACATCGAATTCGTCAGACTCTGATGTTTGTCATCGCTGATTCTTCTGGGTATTGGTTATCGCGTGTGACTTTTGGCACATTGTGTGTTTTAGGCTCTCTAGCTGACTTTGGGAGGATATCCTGCATGTATTCGTCTGGACGGCGTTGGAGCCTTGAATGTGATGATCCAACTTGTATGCCAGAGCTAACACCAGTGACGGTCACTGATAGCTTTTTTAACCGTCTGATGCAGATGCTCGTTGACCGGACAGACGCAGTGCTTGTAACATTTGGCCAAGGACTTTTTGATAATGAGCGGCGATTGCAGATGATGAGAGCATTGCACTGTCACGCTTTGGCCTGATGGGCGGGGAATGTTGAATTTACCAGTTTCTGGTCCTGTTCGCTTATCTCCAGCTTTCACGGTTTGTATAGGTTTGTGATGTTGTTGCTTTTGTAGAGGATTTCCTCTTTAGGAAGTGTCCAGAGGTGATGATAACCATTCGCGCGGTTCTTATGCCTGGTATGTATGGACATCGAATTTGTCGGACTTTGATGCTTGTCATTGTTACCATCGCTGAATAGATATTGGCAATCGCGTGCGACTTTTGGCACATTGTCTTTTTTAGGCTCTTTAGCTGACTTGGGAGATGTCCTGCATGTATTTGTCTGGACGGCGTCGGATCCTTGAATGTGATGATCCAAATTGAAAACCAGAGCTAACACCAGTGACGGTCACTGATAGCTTTTTAACCGTCTGATGCAGATGCTCGTTGACCGGACAGACGCAGTTTGTTGTTTGCTTGTTGCATTTGGAAATGGACTCTCGATAATGAGTGGCCATTGCAGATCATGAGAGCCTTTCACTATCCATCTTCGGCCTGATGTGTGGTGAATATTGAATGCACAAGGTTTTGATGCTAATTGTCAGGCTATCCAGATTTTATGGCTAAACTTTGTATTGTAGTTGTGTTATGCCGCATTTGTCGAAGAGCTCGTTCGTGGGAAGTGATCTCAGGTGATGAAACACTTTGCTATCACTCTGTTGCCTGATGCGCCATGAGAATCGAATTCACCAGACTTTGATTTTCGTCCTCTTTGCCATCGCTGTATTCTTCTTTGTACTGGCTTTTGCGTGCGACCCTTGGCACATAACGTGCCCTGGGCTCTGTAGTCGTCTTTGGGGGAATGGCCTGCGTGCGTATATCTGGGCAGCATCGGAGCCTTGTACGTGAGGATCCAACTTGAATGCCAGAGCTAACACCAGTGATGGTCATTAATAGCTTTTTAACCGTCTGATGCAGATGCTCGTTGACCGGACAGGCGCAGTTTGTGCTTTTGCTTGTTGCGTTGGGCCCATGCCTCTTGTTTCGGGGTTGCGATTGCAGATGATGAGAGCCTTTTCACTACCACAGATTTGCGTTGATTTGTGATGAAAGCTGAATTCGTCAGACTCTGGTCTTGTTCGCTCATCTCCATCGTTCATGGTTTGTACTAGGTTGGTTAGCAGAGCGACGACAGTGCCGTTGTGTCCGACTCTCGACAGCGTGAATAAGTGAGGTGGCTGAGCCTGAGTGAGGATGATTGAGTCTGAGTATGGGTGCATCTGAGTGTGAGTCTGAGTGTGAGTGAGTCGGAGTGGGTCTGAGTGAGGAAGTGTTCTGGCTGAGTCTGGGTGAGGAAGAGTGAGTCTGAGTTGAGGAGAAGCGGGGGAGGGTCGCCTCCTTCCTTCCTGAGGAGTCGGGGGCGTCTAAGTATTAAGAAGAATCCCACCTGAGGATACGGGGAATGAAGCATAATTATAGTAATAGTATCAGCGGTAACAATGGCGCAACATTGAATGATCGCCTGGCATCCTCGTGGCGCCGCACCACTGCGGCCGCGCCGGCGGCGGCGAAGGCGGCAAGGACGACAAGCCTGCAAAAACCAAGGACGCCGAGGACCCGTACATGCTCTTGTCGTCGTCGTGGCCGCCACCGTCGCCATAGCCGCCGTCGTCGTCGTCGTGGCCGCCGTCGTCGTCGCTGTCGTCGTCGCCGCCGTTATCGTCGTTGCCAGCGCGTGCGTCTTCGCTTTCGACTGCATCCTTTCCCTTCTTCTCTCTGTCCCCCCCTCACCTGGTTGGAGGAGGATGAGGACGAGGACGAGAAGGAGCAGGATCGACCCACTGTGTACCAACGACGGCGCAGTACACCCTCCCGTCCCGAGTCTCCTCCCCATTCGTCACGACACGCACGGTGGACCTCCTCCTCCTCCTGCTCCTCCTCCTCCTCCTGCTTCTCCTGCTTCTCCTCCTCCTCCTCCCCCTCCCCCTCCTCCTGCTCCTCCTTCCCCTGGCCATCCTCCCCCTCCTCCTACACCTCCTCCACCTCGCTCATCCGTCGTCGTTGTCGTCGTCGTCGTCCTCGTCGTCCTCGTCGTCGTCGTCGTCGTCGTCGTCGTCGTCGTCGTCGTCGTCGTCGTCGTCGTCTCCAGGCTCACCGCGCGGAGCGGTCCCCTGGAACCACGGGCGCCCCCACGGGCCCGCCACGCAGGCGCGAGATCCTTTCTTCGGGAGGAGAAGAAACACACAGACACAAGGAATTGTCGATTCCCCAGAAATGTAGGGAAATCTGGGCAGTGGGGGGAAGACAGGACACCCAGAGAATGTGGGAAAATGAGGGGAATCCTTTTAGTTGTGTGTATTTCTTTGTGTGCCCCAAGGCCCCTTCGTTTCCGAAGGAACTACCTGCGTCCTTCGTCCAGTGCGGCAAGTCTTGAGGGGCCCGCTTTCCACCACCAACACCAGAAGTTGGAGGGGGTCCTCCTCCCCCTCGTCCTCCTCCTCCTCGTCCTCCACCTCCTTCCCCCCTCCAACTTGTGGTGGTGGTGGTGGTGGTGGAACATGGGCCCATGAAGTCCGGGTCTTCATGGTCGAGGAAGTGCGCTGTCAGCAGGCCCGCTCCGAACATGGGCCGTCCTTCCTCCGTGTAACCGTTCCATAACTTCAGGCTCCTGGCCACAGTTTGCACTTAGGCTTGACGAGGGAAAGAGAGAACGAGAGAGAGAGAGAGACATATAAGGGAGATAACCCCATTTTGAAAAAGAGGCCCTTCCATATGGGTAAATTGTGACGACTGTTGTACTCGTGGAACTGAGCATCCCAGAAGCATTTGGCGAGCGCCCCTTTTTGAAAAGGAACCGCCCTCCATCCGTGTAATTGTTTGACTTGTTTGAGGCGAGTGGGCGCGGCGCCATTGCGAGAGCTCATTTTTGAAATTCGTCCGCCACCCATCCGCACAACTCTTGGAACATGGAAGCTTCATGATCGTAGGCGGTGGGGAAGTCTCAGGCCCGCCTTGAGGACACGCCAGGTGGTGCCACGGGGAGGAGGAGGATGGCTAGGGGGAGCGGTTGCTTGTGTGTGTGATTATCCGTAAGGGTTTCGCCCCCTGGGGTTTCGCCCCCTGCCGTCGGGCCCCCTGTCTATCATAATGGGATATCTCAGGGTCGCGTCGGTGCGTCTTTGCGCTGCCTTGGCGCATCTGGGCATGCGGGAGCAGATGAATCATCAGCGCATGTTGAGGCGTTGGCATTATCGAAGACGCCTACGGCGAATCACCGCCGCTCCCTGCCTTTTGGCATCGCCCATGTGGCCGAGCGTTGTTGCAAGAGCTCTGTCAAGCTATCGGACCGTGTGTTCCCCCAACCGTTGTGGAAACCCTTCGGGGAACACTTGAATGAGGATGGCGGGGAAGATCAGGAGGAGGAGGAGGAGAAGGAGGAGGAGGAGAGGGAGGAGAAGGAGGCGGAGGAGGAGGAGGAGGAGGAGGAGGAGGAGGAGGAGGAGGAGGAGGAGGAGGAGGAGGAGAGGAGACGGAGCAGGAACAGGAGGAGGAGGAGGAGGAGGAGGAGGAGGAGGAGGAGGAGGAGGAGCCTCTGGGGGCGCTATTGGGACCTCCTGGGAGCTTCCTGAGAGCCTCTTGGAGGCATCTTGGGGGCCTCCTTGGGCCTCTTGGGGGCCTTAGGGGGCTTCTCGGGGGCCTCTCTGGCCGTCTCGGGGCATTCCTGGCCCGTCGGACGCCGTCGGAAGCCGTCTTGGGGGCCTCTTTGGGCCGACTTGAAACCCTCCTGGGGTGCTCCGGGGCTGTCTTGCAGGCCGCCTTGGGCGTCTTGGAGGCCTCTTGGGCCTTCTAGGGGCCCGGGTGGCCTCTCGGCCCGTTCTGGGGCCATCCTGGAGGCCTCTTGGGTGATCTTTCGGGTCTCTTGGGCCGTCTTGGGGCGTCTGAAGGCCGAAAGGCGCACATGACAAAGTCAGTCGAACACCTAAGGAAGATCCATGGTTTTGGTCTCCTCTGGCCTTCCTGGAGGCCCTCTTGGAGGCCTCTTGGGCCGTCTTTGGGACCTCTTGGGGCCTCTTGGGCCGTCTTAGGCCATCTTAGAGCCATCTTGGGCCGTTTTGGTGGGCTCCTGGCCCGTCTGACGCCGTCGCAAGCTGTCATGGGGGCCTCTCTGTGCCGACTGGGGTCCCTCTTGGGATGCTCCATCTTGGAGGCCGTCTTGGGCGTCTTGGAGGCCTTTGGCCGTCTTGGGGCCCTCCTGGGGCGGTCTTGGGGGCCTCATGGGCCGTTCTGGGGCCATCCTGGAGGCCTCTGGGGCGATTTTTGGGCGATCTTTGAGGGGCTCTTGGGCCGTCTGGTCAATCCGTGGGCCGCCCTGGCGTTGCAATTTCGCCAGGCACTCATGATCCATCTGATGGTGCTTCCACGGGTAGGGGGCCACATGCGAACCCTACCCCTACGCCCCACGATTTCTGATGGGGAGGGTTCACTTCGTTCTCCCCCTAAGGGTGGGGTTCACTTCGTTCGGGAGCTCACGAGCGAAGGGAACCCCACCCTCCCCCTCAGAAATCGTAGGGGGCAGGGGTAGGGTTCGTGCTCCCCAGGTCATTCCGATCTTGCTTGTGGTGCTGCTCCTCCCTTCCAGGCCTTGTCACGGGCACGGGCGATGGCACGGGCGAGTCTAATGCAATGGCCTCCTGGAAGCAGGGGTCGCGGCACTGCCGAGGCTGAGCAGGTTGCTCCGTCCTTTGGTCCGTGTGTGGGCAAAGGCAGGGCTCGGAGTGAGGACACAGACGTGGATCTCCAGTGCTGCTCTCTTGCTGCTGGTCGCGTACTGTCCTGTGGCGCCCGTCTGCGTTTACAGCATCCTCGCGTTGATCGGCGCGATCGCGTTGGCCAGCCACGTCCTGCAATATTCCATATGATTCCCGCGGCGGTTGAGTGCGTGAAGACCGCGCGCAGCGACGCTCTCCACGATGACGTGTCCGAGGTGCAAGTTTCTCTATACACTGCGGGCGCCTATACACTGCGGGCGCAGGTAGTGTGGCTTTTCGGCCCCGAGTAGCTCTGTTGCCGGGCCCGTAGTTGGGGGCGCAGGGACGGGATAGGGATTGGGCCGAGCCGAACAAGGTGCGCACGTTGTGCCACGCATCCCCGTCAGTCTCGGGATCCAGAAAATTATGCACCCTCCCTCCCCTGCCTTCACCCTTCAGCCCCCTGCCTCTGCCTCGTCCCTCCCCTCCCCCTCCATTGCTTCCCCGAGGGCGCCAAGGCGGCGAAAAAGGAAAAGGCCGTGAAGCAAGACGGCAAAGACAAGCAGGGCAAGAGCGGCAAGGCTAGCAGAGGGGGGTCCTGGGGGGAGGGGGAGGTTGCCGCTCCCCCGCCCTCTCTCCACTTGCTCTCCCTGTCAGTCCCGCCCCGCCTCCCCTCCCTCCTCCCCGTTGGCGTCGTCGTCGTCGTCGTCGTCGTCGCCGCCGTCACCATCGCCGTCGCAGTCGCCCTCACCGTCGAGGTCGTCGTCATCGTCGTCGGCGTCGTCGTTGGCGTCGGCGTCGGTGTTGTCGTCTGTCCGTCGTCGTCGCCGTCCGTCCGTCCGTCCATCCGTCGGGTCCAGTCCGGCCCCTGCGAAGGCGGGCGTGGCCGGCCCGCCCCCCGCCAAAGCCAAGAAGGACAAGGGCAAGGACGACGCCCCCGTCCCTCCCTGCCGCCGCCGCCCTTGCCGTCGACGCCGTCGACGGCGGCGTCGGTGGCGACGACGACGGCGGCGGTCGCGCTGGCGGCTGCGGCGAGGGCGGCGGCAGCAGCGTCGCGGCTGCGGCGAGAGTGGCAGGGAAGGCGGCGAGGATGGCGGAGCGGACGAGTCTCCAGGATCGAGGTCCGACAGATTTTGGATTCGTTTGTTCGCTTGTTGTTTTTGTTGTTTGTTTTTTCAGCGGATCGAGTTTGTTCGTACATGTTTTTCTCTTGCAAATCCATGTGTTTAGGGAACTGTCATGTTTGAGGACGCCTCGAGCCGTTCTGGGCCTCTTGAGACCTCGGGGATTCGAGAGCTTCTTTCTCTCCCTGGTGGAAGTGCTAGCTCCCCCGTGGAAGGGCTGGTCTCGCGGTGGACGTTGGAAGAAGATGTGAAGGGCAAACCGCTAGCGTGAGCCATTTTTTTATCAGGGCGAGCCTGCCCCCTCCCTCGGCCGCCCTGGCCGCCGCCTGCTGCGCAGGCTCCTCTCGGCACTCTTCGGCAGAGGCCTGGCCCCTGGGCCGTCAGGCTGGCCACAACCTGGGGGAGCTGTGGTCTTTACCCCCCTGGGGGGACCCATCGATTTGGACACCCCTCTCGAGAGATCGCCGATGCGATGGGTTCCCCCAGGGAGGTAAGGACCACAGCTCCCCCAGTTGTGGCTGGTCGGGTCGTGCCTGGCTGCGCCCGCGGCCTGCTCTGGACATCGGCCCCGCCTGGCAGCCTCCCCCTCCATCGAAGGCCCCGGTGTGTTGCTGGCCTCGGCCCGTCCGACGGAGCTCGCTGGCCAGGCCTCGTCCCTGGGTTTTGCGCTTGGCTTGCGTCCCGGCCCTCGCCTGGAAACCCCGTCCAGCTCGGCAGCTGTTCTGGTTGCTCCAGCTTAGCCCAGGAGGGGAAAGCACACAGACACACTTGATCGTCGACCCCCAGGAAAATATGGGAAAATATTGGAAGTGGGGAGGAAGACGAAAATCTAGAAAACATGAAAAGATATGGGGCATCCTGGGATTTGTGTCTTTCTATTTGCGTGCCCAAGGGCCCCTTGGTTGGCTGGCTCCCCAGTCGCCGGCCCTTCGGCTGAACACCCTGTGGCCCAGCCAGCTGGCCTTTGCGCTCTCGCGTGGGACTTCCTCGCACCTTATTCAGACGCTGCGCCCTCGACACTAGGAATCACGCTTTCGCAGTGGCCAATCTCACGAATTACTCGGGATTCGAGCCATCGCTGGAGACTCGTGATTTATGCAGGGCGCACGCTTCAGCAACCTGCCTGTTCGACCTGGCCGCCTGGGCCCGCCTTCCGACACGCCTGTTAGGGTCTACCCGCCCGATCTGCCCGTCTGGTTGTGCCACGTGTGTTCTGCTCCTAGCCCCAATCCTGCTACACTCTCTCCCGTGCTCTATCCCCCTCCCTCCCCCTTGCCCCTTTCTTTCATCCGTCCTCTCTTCCCCTGCCTTAGGGTCTGCGCGATTTTACACGCTGTTGGTAAGAACGATATACCCTAAGGGGGCACGGTCGAAGACGAAGAGTGCGGATATCGAGGGTTTGAGATATACGTGTTGAGTGGCACGCACGCAGATAAGAGCGAATCGTCTTAAATTGATTGTTGTTGTTATTGGTGTCGTTGGTGTTGTTGATGTTGGTGTTGGTGTTGTTGTTGTTGTTGTTGCTGTTGCTGTTGTTGTTGGTGCTGTTGTTGCTGCTGTTGTTGTTGGTGTTGTTGTTGTTGTGGTTGTCGTGGTTGTTGTTGCTGCTGCTGTTGTTGCTGTTGTTGCTGTTGTTGTTATTGTTGCTGCTGCTGCTGTTGCTGTTGTTGCTGTCGTTGTTATTGCAGTTGGTGGTGGTGCTGTTGTTGTTGTCGTCGTCGTCGTCGTCGTTGTTGTTGTTGTTGTTGTTGTTGTTGTTGTTGTTGTTGTTGTTGCGCTTGTTGATTTTGTTGGTGTTGATGATGATGATGTTGTTGCTGTTGTTGTTAAGCTCTCCTTTCTGAAGATTATTTAGTGTTGATCTCCCCTCACCGGTGCATCTTGTTGCTTCTCAGTCAAAGTGTGCCCTTCGACGCTCGCACCCTGTTTTGTTGACAGGGGAAGTCTTCCTGGTCAAACTGTGCCCTTGGCTTCCCGGACTACAACAACAACGGCTCCCGCCTGAGACTTCCTCCAATTTTACTCAGGACCTTCCCCTCCCATCTGAGAGTCCCTCCCAATTTGTTCAGGAATGGCGCTCCCTCTTGAGACTTCCTCACAATTTAGTCCGGGTCAAACTGCGTTGTTGCCACCCCGGGCTACAACAACAACGGCTCCTGCCTGAGATTGCCTCACAATTTATTGAAGAATCGCGCTCTCGCTTTGGACATCCTGGCAACTTACCACCGAACCGCGGCTCCCGCCTGATACTTCCTGACGATGTATTATAGAATCGCGTTCTCGCTTAGGACTTCCTCACATCTTACCACCGAACCGCTTCGCTTGATATTTCCTCAGAATTAATCCAGGTGCCGGTCCTCGACACTCAGGAATCGCGCAAACGCTACAAATTGCCTCGTGGTTTCAGCAGGACTCACGCTTCAACGACCCGCCCGCTCGACCCGCCCGTCGGGGCCTGCCCGCCCGAGTCGCCGCTCGCTGCCCTTCGCCCGCCTTCGATGCCCCTCGCTGCCCGTACTGGTTCCGCGGTCGCCTTCGCTCGCTGCCCTTCGTGGCCCCGTTGCTGCCCTCAGTGGCCCCGTCGCTGCCCTTTGTGGTCCCGCATTATATGCCCTTCGTGGCCCCGCTCGCACGCGCCCGTCGTGGCCCCATACGCATGCCCTTCGTAGCCCCGCTGTCGCCCTTCGTGGCCCCCTTGCTGCCCTCCGTGGCCCCTTTGCTGCCCTCAGTGGCCCCGCTGTCGCCCTGTGTGGCCCCGTATACGACTGCCCTTCGTGGCCCCCGCTCGCTCCCGTCGTGGCCCCATATGCATGCCCTTCGTGGCCCCGCTGTCGCTCTTTGTGGCCCCCGCGCTGCCCTTCGTGGCCCCGGTGCTGCCCTCAGCGGCCCCGTCGCTGCCCTCTGTGGCCTCGGATATTCTGCCTTTCGTGGCCCATGCTGGCTTTTCTCACGATTTACTTGGGAATCGCGTTATCGCGTTATTTACTTGGGGCTCGCGTTCTCGCTCGGGACCCACGCTTCAGCAACCCGCATGCTCGACCTCGTCGCTTGGGCCCGCCTTCCCGACCTGCCCGCTATGGGTCTGCTCACCCGATTTGCCCGTCTGGTTCTACCATTTGTTTTCTGCTCCTTGCCCCCCTCCTGCTAATTTCTCTCGTGCTCCATTCTTCTCACTCCCCCTTCCACCCGTCCTCTCTTCCTTTGTTTGCGGGGCTTCACTAAATACACGTGGGAGGTAAGGAAGATATACCCCAAAGGGGGTACGATCGAAGATGACGAGGGCGGGTACCGAGGGTTTGAGGTATACGTATTGCTTGGCACGTGCGCAGATAGGAGCGAACAGTCTTAAACTGATTGCTGTTGTTGTTGTTGTTGGCGTTGTTGTTGTTGGTGTTGTTGTTGTTGGTGTTGTTATCGTCGTCGTTGTTGTTGTCGTCGTCGTCATCGTCGTTGTCGTCGTTGTTGTAGAATTTTTGTTTTGAATGAATATTGTTGACCCCCCCTCTGGTGATCATTGCATTTTTCAATGAAAGTGCTTTTCCAATGGCTCGCACCATGTTGTTTACAAGGGAAAGTGAGGTGTCACCAAACTGTGTCCCTGCCCCCCCGGTTACAACAACAACGGGTTGCCGCCTGATAGTTACTTTCCTCACAATGTAGTTCAACATCGCGCCCTCGTGCGGGACTTCCTCACAATGGATATAAGAATCGTGCTCTCGCGTGGGACGTCCTCGCAACTTATTCAGGCGCCGCGCCCTCGGCACTCAGGAATCACGATCTCGCTCTGGATTCCCTCACGATTCATTTGGAATCGTGCTATCGCTCGAGACTTCCTCGCGATTCATGCAGGGCGCACGCTTCAGCAACCCGCCTGCCCCTTGTCCCTTCCGTCCATCCGTCCTCTCTTCCCCTGCCTTAGGGGCTGCACGAAATATACGTTGCAGGTAAGAAAGATGTAACCCTAAGGGGGCACCAGCGAAGATGAAGAGGGCGGGTATCGAGGGTTTGGGATATACGTGTTGAATGGCACGCGAACGCATGAGAGCGAGCAGTCTTAATTCAGTGTTGCTGTCCTTGTGTTTATTGTCGTTGCTGCTGCTGTATTTGTTGTCGGTGTCGTCGTCGTCGTTGATGTTGTTATTGTTGTTGTTGTTGTTGTTTTTGTTGTTGTTGTTGCTGTTTTTGTTGTTGTTGTTGTTGCCGTTGATATCGTTTTCGTTTTCGTTGTTGTTGTTGTTGTTGCTGTTGTTGTTGAACATTATTAATTCTAAAGAATAATTATTGTTGGGACCCCTGGTGCACGGCCCCCCTGCGCCGCCTAGGCCGCAGCTACATTTTCATCATTTTCGTGAGGAAGCCTCAGGTAATTCGATGTGATCAAGATCCGGTTGTTTTGTTCCCCCCCGCTTTCCCTTGCAAAAAACACTATAAAATGACATTTCTTGTTCTAATATAATCAAATTTCAAGAATCCCTTGCAAAAAATAAGGTAAAGTGGACATTCGCGCGCGCAAGACGAAATCCTTCCAAAAGCTTAGTGTTCGGAGCGATTTTAACATAAAAACATCAAAAAACCAATGGTTTTTCAACAAAAAAATGTCAAAATCTCATCCCGCGCGCTCTTGCGGATTCGTAGGAAACCCAACACTTTTTAAACATTTCTGTCAAACGGGCTTTTGCGAGCAACTTTTTCGAACTTCTGCGACAACGGTTGCGCACCTGCCAGGGCCATCATCCCTGTCAAATAATACCATGCGGGACACATTCGTTTTTTCTTCGCGCGCGCACGCCGAAATCTCCAAAAACCATCGGGACAACCATATCCTCTCTCTCTCTCTCTTGTGTATTCCCACATCCCTCAGGAATTTGCCCTAAAGATGTGATCAACTATCTTGTGAGTACGTATCATGTGTATCATGTGTATCATGTACCATATGCATCATATGCAACAGATGTTCTGTGGAAGGCTTAACAACTTCTGTGGGTTAACAAGGCTTAACAACTTCTGTGGGTGTACGAACGTAGGCTTAACAACTTCTGTGGGTGTGTACTCCACGCCAGTGTAGTAGCCACGGTCGTCCGCAGGCCACGAAGTGAAGTGTCCGAACGTCATAGGGCGGGAAGCTGGGTGTGGGTGGTGGCGAAGAGTCGTGTGGATATTTGGTAGAGCTTGCACTGCCCCCCCACAAAGTGGGGGTATTGGCTGGCGTCGCATGAAAACCCTGGCACTGGTGAGAACACTGAGCGTTCGGGTAAAGTGATTGTTTTTTTTTTTTTTTTTTTTTTTTTTTTTTGCCACCTGGTGGTTTCTTACGTAGCTGTGTTTGTTTGTGTGTATATACACACATGTATATATATATATATATATATATATATATATATCTCTGTTTACATACGTGCAAGCATGTTCACACATACGTGTTTCTTTGCAAGCATGGTTACACATACGTGTTTCATGTACGGCGTCATTATGTGTGTTGCTTTCTGGTGCAACCTTGATACTGTTCGTTGACGACGCTTTGGCTTTGCGCCCATTAGTATGTCATCGGAGGCGGGGATTCATTTATAATCGGGGACCTTGACAGGCGGGGGGGGTATATTGATGTATTCAGGCCCCCTTGGGCCAGCATGTGCCCGTATCCACCGCCCCCTGTGGCTTGCTGCCCTGTTGACCACGCGTGGCCCCATGTCGCAACAACGCACCTTCAGTTTGACATGCGCAGTCTTGCCCCCCTTGCACGCGGGACAATTCGCAACACCGTAGCCTGGGCTGCTCGACGCGCGACCGGATCGCCTCTGCCGCGCCGCGTCGGAAAAGTGGATTTTTGGTTGATGGGCCTGCTTTCCATCACCACCATAAGTAGGAGGAGGAGGGGGTCCCCCATCTCCTCCTCCTCCTCCTCCTCCTCCTCCTCCTCCTCCTCCTCCTCCTCCTCCCCCTCCTCCTCCTCCTCCTCCTCCTCCTCCTCCTCCTTCTCCCCCTCTGCCTCTTCCTCATCCTCAACCTCCTCTACCCCCTCGCTTATGGCTGTGGTGGTGGAAAACAGACCCATTCTTTGGCGCCGTTCTTGTACGATCTGCCTCGGGCAAGAATGGTGCAGCGCTAAACCTAAATGGTGTTTGGGCGATTTCATGGGCCGTTTTCGTTTCGACTTCGTTTTGCTGTAAAGGCGGATTGAAGACGAAACGAGGGAAAACGAAAACAAAACGAAAACGAGAAGCACCGCTTAGGTTCAGCCCTGCGTCGGGCAAGGATAGTGCACGCGTGTAGGCATTGCCTTGCCGTCGCCGCGGCCCCGTCGTGCGACGCGCGACCGGATCGCCTCTGCCGTGCCGCGATGGAACATCGGAGGTTGATAGACCTCCTGGTTCGCGAGAGGGCGTCGCGGCCGTCATTTTTGCGGGTCCAGGTCCGTCGGTCTCGGTCCTAGGCTGTTTTCACTAGGGGGAGGTTTCCGAAAGGGAGGCTCGTCCACCGCCGAGCAAAGCGTGTTCTTTGTGCGCCGCGTCTTGTGCGATCTGCGTCGGGCCAGACTCGTGCACGCGTGTCGGCACCGCCCTGCCGCCGCCGCGGCCCCCGTCGAGGCGACGCGCGAGGCCAGCCGCAGGCCGGCCGCCCGCGCCGCACCGCGGGGGTCCGCGCCGCCTCGGCTGGGGGGGGGAGGGCGGGGGAGGGGGGGGGAAGGAGGAGGTGGTCAGAGGAGGAAAAAGTACCCATACCGCTCTACGCTTCCCTCGTTTTCCCGTTTTTCGGCCTCCCGGGCATCCCTCGTCGCCACCGCCGGGTTCGCCTCGAAGTCCGGGTCAGGACGCACCCCAGGGAGTAGCGGTGCCGGTTTTTTCAGGTTTCCCCAGGTGGGGTGGGGGAAGGGGGAGGAGGAAGCGAAGGGGGATGGGGGCGGAGGCTGGGGAGGAGGGGAGCAGGGGAGAAGAGGAGGACTAGGGGTGAGCGGATGGGGAGGAGGAGTTGGAGGAGGTGGAGGAGGATGCAGGGCTCATTTCGATTCCTCCGATTCGAATCGACTCGATTTCGATGGATTCCGATTCCGATTCGATTCGACATCGGATTCCGATGTGGGATCCGTTGTTCTCAATGGAGGCCTACTAGCCTGCCGATGTCTACTGATTCGACTTTTCCCGACTCGGCTGCCGATTTCTTCCGATCCGATTCATTTCGATCGCCGATTCGACTTATCGATTCGATTCTGGGCTCTCCTGAGGATGAGGAGGAGGAAGAGGACCACTGTTGTCCCAAGCTGCGTTAACGATGTTGCAAGGCACCCTCCCTCCAAGTTCCTCTCCTCTTCGGTCCCTACAATAATTGACCCTCATTGCGGGAAGTGTCCATTGGAAGACAACCATCTGAGCATCCATAACCGTGCGAAAGCCATTCCTATGACTACGACGCCGCGAATCAAAGTGTCTTTTGTGTCTTGACGGTTCTAAGCCGTGTCAGAAAACACCACACTTGGACCACAACAGTGCGAAGCCTTCAAATTGTTGCAAACGTTTAAGACGAATGTGCGCAGCGCGAAGGCGATAGCCATAGCTTGAACAGGAACCGCCCTCCATCTTCGAAGCGGTTACAAACTGTTGGGACGAATTTGCGCGGCGCTAAGGCGATCACAATGTAACACACTATCTGCCCTCTCCTTGAACCGGTTGCGAACTTTTGATGCGAATGTGCGTGGCGCTAGGCGAGAACACATATCGAAAAGAAGCCGCCCTCCATCCTTGACACTTTCTGATAACTTTCAAGACGATGGCGCTACTGCCAAAGCCACATTTGTGGAACGACCCGCACTCTCTTTGAAACTGTTTTAAGCTTCTATGACGTTCACGTGGCGCTAAGACGAGAATAGACTTTGAAATGGACCTGTCTTCCATCCGTGAAGCTATTGCAAGCCTTTGATTCGAATGTGCGTAGCGCTAAAGCGAGAGTCGCATGTTCAGAACGACCCACCCCTTCATCATTGAACCTGTGACACATTTCAAGCTTGAGGATCATAAATGATTCGGAAGTCTCTGGCGCAACGCCGGGTCCGCCCTTCCGACAGGTCTGGGAGTGCGACAGGGAAGAGGTGTGTACACGGAAAAGGAGTGAAGGAGGAGGAGGAGAACAACCATATTGAGTCCACGATGCGTCAACGATGCTGTAATTCACCCGCCCGTCCCAAGCCCCCTCCTCATGTGTCCCCGCAAGCCTTCCATGCCGCTTCAAGAAGCGCCTTGAACAACCAGCGCGCCGTGGGCCGATTTGTCAAGGTATGCTCATAGAGTTGCGCAAGTCTTGCACAGTTCCCACCCCCGGCCACGAGCGATGGCGGCGGCAGCTACTGCGGGCAACTACTGCGCTTACTACTGCGGGCTACCCTGCCAAGCAGGAGCCACCAACATTTGCAGCTGCGCCATCCGTTCCAATGTTTCGCTGCTGCAGCAGAGGCGCCTCGAGCGAGAGAGCTCGACCTCTGGAGAGGGAGCCGCCCTTCCTCCGTGCAGCTGCGTTGCAGCCAGCTGTCGAGAAGCCCCCACGCGGAAAGCCCGCTTCGAAGAGGAGCCGCCCATCACCCAGGAGGGGCAAAAACACGCAGGCACAATTCATCGTCGACTCCCAGGAAAATGCGGGAAGATGTGGGAAGTGGGGGGGACATCTAAAACACAGAAAACACGTCAAAATATGGGGCATCCTGTTACTTGTGTGTATTTATTCGTGTGTCCCAGGGCCCATTCAATCACGCTCGTACCCGCGAGGCCGAGGCCAGAGCCACATTCTGAAGCGGAGCCGCCCTCGATCCTTGACGCTGCTGCGAGCTTCTGATGTGCGTGCCGCTCATGCGAGAGCCCCGCTCTGGAGCCCACCCGCCCTCCCTCTTCGAATCTGCTGCAGACGTGGAGCTCCAGGGCCGCACGTCGCGCGGAGGAGGAGGAGGAGGAGGAGGAGGAGGAGGAGGAGGAGGAGGAGGAGGAGGAGGAGGAGGAGGAGGAGGAAACGCCCCGGGCCCGCCCCGCCCATGCACCTGCGGACGGGACAGGGTGGAGGTGCGCAGAAGGGAAAGGGATGGAGGAGGGGGGGGCGTGCCTCGTCCACCTCCGCCCTCCTCCAACCCCCCTCCTCCTGGTCCTCCTGGCTCGTGGCAGCCGACCGGGCCGCCCGGGTTCGAGGCCGAGGCGAGGCCCTGACGCGTCCGAGGGCGCCCCTCAGTGAGGAGACAGACTCAGATGCGTCCGATTTTGCCCGATCCTGGATCCCTGGCTTCAGGCCCGTCCCCAAGAAAAACTCTCCTGGTCCTCCTTCGCCTCCACCTCCTCCCGCATCCCTTGTCCTCACAGGGAACTCCCCCTCCTCCTGGTCCTCCTCCTCCTGCATCTCGTGTCCTCCTCCTTCTGGTCTTCCTCCTCCTCCTGCATCCCTTGTCCTCGCAAGTAGCTCCTCCCCAGCGAAGCCCCCCGGCGTGTCGGCGTGGCGGGCCGGGGTGGCCTTTGGGGGGACGGAGGCATCCCCGTAGCCAACGCGCGGGTTCGTCCGCAGGCGGGGCCCGGAACGGACAAGTTCTTGGCGGCGCGCACGAGGGGGTGTGCGGGAGAGGGGGGGGAAGGCTTCCTACAAGCACCCCTGCTTCTTAGAAGGCGCTGGCCTTACACCTATCGAGAAGGCCAGCGCCTTCTAAGAAGCAGGGGTGCTTCTAAGAAGCCCTCCCTCTTCCCCCCAGCCCCTCTGCGCGTGGCTGAAGTTTGCAGAGCCCTCGCCCGCCCACGCCGTCCCTGGGCTGCGGGCTCGGCTGGATCTCTCATGGCAGCCGCCGATGGCGACGGAGGGGGAGACTGAGGGGAACACGGAGCCGGATGATGATGACGATGAGGACGAGGATGATCACGGTGATGACGATGACGACGGTGGTGCTGATGATGGTGATGAGCATGATGTTGGCGACGATGATGATGTTGATGATGCTGATGATGATGATGGTGGTGATGTTGACGACGACGATGGCGACGATGACGATGATAACGACGATGATGATGATGATGATGATGATGATGATGATGATGATGATGGTGGTGATGATGGTGATGGTGATTGTGATTTTGATGATGCTGATGATGATGATGAAGGTCATGATGATGCTGATTATGATGATGCCGAGTGAGGGTGATGATGATGAAGGTGGTGATGATGCTGATGATGATGGTGGTCGAGATGGTCGTGATGGTGATGGTAGCGGCGATGATCATGATGATGCTGATGATGATGATGATGATGATGATGATGATGATGATGATGATGATGGTGTTGATGGTGATGGAGGTGATGATGGCGATGATGACGATGATGATGCTGATGATGATGATTATGATGGTGGTGGTGGTGGTGATGCTGGGGATGGTGGTGGCGATGATGCTGATGATGATGGTGATGATGGTGATGACGGTGATGACGACGATGGAGACGTTGATGATGATGGTGATTATGATGATGATGACTACGGTGACGTCGAGGTTGATGGTGATCATGATGATTATGATACTGATACCGATGATAGTGATGACGCTGTTGTTGACGATGATGATGGCGACAGAAAGGATGATGGGCCTGATGGTGATGGTGACTGTGATCGAGATGGCGACGATGGCGATGAGGGAGATGATGCTGATAACGATGATATTGCTGATGCTGGTGATGGAACAACTTGATCGTGATGATGATGATTTATGGTGGAGACGCATCGGGTGATGGCGGTGATGATGTTGGTGATGGCGTTGGTGATGGCGACGATGACGATGAGGACGATGATGCTGATGATGATGATGATGATGATGATGATGATACTGATAAGGACAATGACGATGATGATGGTGATGCTGATGACGATGATGATCACGCCGACGTCGATGGTGATGCTGATGATGATGATGATGATGATGATGATGATGATGATGATGATGATGCTGATGATGATGCTGATGCTGAGTACGCCGCCGACGACGATGCCGATCATGCGGATGATGGCGGTGATGATGTGTATGATGATGATTTTGGTGAAGATGAAGCGGGTGACGATGATGATGATGATGATGATGATGTTGATGATGATGATGATGATGATGATGGTGATGTCGATGATGATGGTGATGGTGATGATGAGGTTGAGATGATGATGATGCTGATAATGGTGATGATGATGGTGGTGATGATGATGTTGATGATGCGTCTGGTGAGATTGATGATGGTGCTGCTGCTGCTGATGATGATGATGATGCTGATGATGCTGGTGGTGGTGATGATTATGAGGAACACACCGAGGATAATGATGATGAGGATGAGGATGAGGATGATCACGCTCTTGATTAGGAGGAGGAGGATGAGAGGGGGGGAAACGGAGTCGTTTGAGGATTCGGTTTTTGAAGCTGGCCCTTTCAGGGCCGTTTCGGATACACAGCACGAGAGGGCCCAGGAGATCAGCGCAAGAGGTCCATTGGCCCTGGGTCCTGGGCTGCTGGAGCAAGTTTTCACAGGCATGGGCGCCACGGGTCTCACTTTGAAGCACTGGGGGTACCGATCAGACGTGCGGATCCCAATACTGAGCTTTTCCTTGAGCCTGGGAATGCTGTCGTGCCAAGATGGGGAAGTTCGGACAATGGCGCTTCAGCACAGGCCTACTCATCCCATGTTCCTCCTGTGACTGGCCCTCCCTCCCCCAACCATCAGGCCCGTGGACGAGCCACATATTTATATTTACACATATCTATACATTCTTAGGTCTAGATATATACTTCAATATAAATGCATGCGTGTACGTATACGTATATGCATCTGTATGCATGTATATATGTATACATGTATATCGTGGTTTGTATATGTGTGCGTAGGTCTAGATGTATATGCATGTATATGTATAGATATACGTCTGTCTGCTATATGTGTATGTATTTGTGCGAGTGAGCATGTATATATCTGTATATGAGTATTTCGTTGCAGACGATGTGTTTACCTATCCACATACATATAGATCTGCGTACATGCACATTCTTGTGAATGTATGCTCATGAAAATGTGCATGTACATGTCTTTGTATACATGTAGATGTGTATATATGTATATTGATTGTAGACATGTGTTTGCATACGTATTTGTATATGTCTACGTCGATGCTTATGCAGCTGTAGCGCTGTACCTATAGGTTGTACACATGTGTGTAACCGTACAGTCCCATGTATATGCACACGTGCATTTGTGTATGGGTATACGTATGTATATATATATATATATTATATGTGTGTATGCATATAGTCGTACATACGTATGTATGTTTGTGTCTTTGTATATGGATGTACACCTAGACATGCATACGTATATGTATGTGTATACATTTATGTATGTGTTTTTGTATACGTTTCTGCGCACATGTCTGTATTTATATAGGTATAGGTGTATACGTATAGATATGTGTATCTGCATAACTTTACGTAACTATTCACGTGTATAAATATACGTGTCTTGGTTTTGTAGTTGTCTAGATTTATGTATATGTATTTATCTACATATATATGTATATGTATACGTATATGTATATGTATATGTATATGTATATGTATATGTATATGTATATGTGTATGTGTATGTGTATGTATATGTATATGTATATGTGTATGTATACGTCGTTGGATGTGGATTCGTATGGTCTATATGCTAATTTACATGTGCATGAACATGTCTATGTGTATGTGTATGTCCATGTCCATGCATATGCATATGGATATGTCTTTGTATACGGGGTTCAATGTGGACCTGCGTATGGACATGTACCTGTGAGCGTAAAACTATGTGTGCATGTAGGGGTTTGTCGGTCTTGATATTTTCTATATATATATATATATATATATACATTTAGCATATATATATATATATATATATATATATCCATTTGTATGTATGTGTGTGTATATATAATATAGATTGTATGTGTGTATTCGCCTTCGGCCCATCCGCCACCGTGCCTGGGTCGTGGGTCAGAGTCCTCAGGGATGTCTGTTGGGGTCTTTTCGGGGCGCTCTCGAGAGCCTGTTGGGGGCAGTTTTGGGGCCTCTTGGGGGCCTCGTCGGCCTCTTAGGGGGGGGCCTCTTGGGGTCCCTTAGGGGCGCCTCTTAGGCCGCCTTGGGCCTCTCTTCGGCATGTTTGGATACCTCTTGGAGGCCTCTTAGGCCGTCTTGGGGGGATCTTGAGTGCCTCTAGGGCCGTCTGGGAGCGACGGGAAGCCGAAAAGGCGAGACCGCCAACAACCTTCAAAAACCCAAATGGATCACTGATTGCGGCCTCTTGGGGGCCTCTTGGGGGGCGTCTTGGAGGCCGCTTGGGGCTTCTTGAAGGCCTCTTGTGCCGTCTGGGGGCTATCTTGAGCGTCTTGGAGCCGTCGTGCGGCGATTCGTAGTCTCTTAGGGCCCTCTTGGGCCCCACAACGTCCTGCCAGAAGCCGCGGGGGAGCCTAGGGGAACCGGGGGGAGCTTTGTGAATTTGGGGTCGGGGTCCCTTAAGAGCTTTAGGATCGAATAGTAAGCCTCGGAGGACTGGGCAAGCGACCTGAGGACACGCCTACTCCGTGCCCAGCGGCGCAGTGGTGTATACATATATACACATATATGTATAGATAGATGTATACATATATATACACATATTCACATTTACATGTATGTATATATACATATATATATGTATACACGCCCAAGCTTTTTTTCTGATCTGGAAGATGCCCCCCCTCCCCTCAACTTGGTGGCGTGGGAGGCCATCCGGCCCACGATGCGGTTGCGTACAAAGTGTTGCTCGACGAAGTGGCGCTCGCTCAGGCCTAGCCTCCGCTGGCCCCACGTACGCATGCCTTTGAATTCATATGCCTACACACGTTGTATGGATGTACCTGTGTATGGATGTATGTGTATAAACACATATACACATATATATATATATATAGGTATACGTATGCATGCATGTATGTATTGTACCCTAACGGATTGTAACATAATGTAATGTAATGTACGTATGCATGTCTGTGTATATGTGTGTATGTATATACGTGTGTATATAAGTACGCATCCATGTATACGGGTACGTACGTAAGCGAGCATGTGCATGTGTACATGCATGTATGCGTGTATGCATGTATGTATGTATGTATGTATGTATATATATATAGATGCATGAGTGTCTGCATGCACGTATTTATGTATGCATGTATGTATACATGTATGTACGTAGGTATGTGTGTATGTATGTTTGTATGCCTGCATGTATGCAATCATGCATGCATGTATACATGTATGCATTCATGCATGCATGTATATACATATATGTGCATGTATTCATGCATACATACATGCATGCATGCAGATATGTTATATATCGATCCCCTCCCCGTCGGTGTCTTTTCAGTTCATTTCGGCATGGGCCAGAGTTTTAAGCACGTGATGTGCGTGACATCCGTTTCTGGCAATCACGCTGCCCACTCTCCGTTAAACGAGCACCACGCTTTTGATCGGCGCGGTTGGGATCATCGTGACTCCGGGCAGCACGACGAAATCATGCACCACAACGTCGAACGGCACGCCCAGCCCCAGCCCCAGCCCCAGCAGACTCACACTCACGCGTGAGACGACCAGTGCATCGAACAACACGTCCAACATCAATCAGCGCGGCTGTGACCACCACCTCGACGCCAGGGAACGAGGCGGAGGCAAGGGCCACGGCTCTGGGCAGTCACGGGATCCACTACCAACAGTCTCGCAATGAGGGGGGCGAGTAGTGCGAAGGGCACCGCGTCCTCAAGCAGAACGTCACGGACAAGCATCTCGGTTCCGAGTGCTACGGTTGAAGCAATCACATCGGCGATTCACATCAAGACGATGCCCAGCACCAGCAACCTCGCACTCACGAGTGATGCGAGCAGTGCCATTAGCATCGCGGCTTGGAGCATCGCGCCGCCGCCTTGCACCATGACATCGAGCACTGCGACGTCGAGTATTACGACGGAATACAGCTCCAGCTGTTTCACGACTCCAAGAGTGGTTCGTTGAATGCCGAACTTTTCAGCAGCACCTCTGCGACCTTGACATCGGCGACGGCGCCGAATGCCATGATGCTAGGCAGCACGACGGTATCCAGCACCACCATCACCCAGCACCACGTCTGTCACCAGTACCTCTGCTTTGAGCAGCGCGATGGAATCGAGTATCACGATGTTGGTCAGAATGTCGGGACCCAACAGCACGTCCGTCTCCGGCACCTCGACAATGAACGGTGTGACATAGTGGTGCACCAGGACGTCGCAAAGGGAACCTTCACCGACACCCTCGCATTCACAGGTGTGGCGAGCAGCGCGAGGAGGTCCATGGCCAGCCCACCAGGGCTCGCGCACGGGGCACCAGCGGCCTCGCACGCACGATTGCGACGACCAGTGCTACGAGCAGGACCACTAGCATCACGTGCGCGACCAGCGTTGGGATGCAGTGCAGCACGACGAAGACGAGCACCGCCATTGTGCGCAGTGCTACGGGATCCAGCATCAGCAGCCCCACGCCGAGCGGGACGAGCAGTGCTCGGAACACCACGCCCGCCTCGACATCGAGAAACCCGACGGAATTGAACATCGTGACGCAGCGGAGTGCGACGGGACCCTGCGCCAATGGCCTCACATCTGCGAGTCAGACGACCAGCGCCGCGACCGCCATTTCTGTCAGCAGCGCGCCAGGGGCCAGAACATCGACGCGGAGCAGCACGACGAGACCAAGCATCATGATGTTGCGCACCAAGACGGGACTTGACGACATCAACCGCCTCACACCCGCGAGTGAAACGAGCAGTGCCACGAGCATCTCGCTGTCGAGCTGCGCGTCTGGAGCCAGTTCGGCACCGCGCGACGCGACGAAGCTGGGCACCGCGTGGCTCGAGTGGGCCCGCCGCCAGCGCCCCCGCGTGTACTGTGGGGCGAGCAGCGAAGCGAGCGCCTCGGCTTGAAGCCGCGCGTCTGGGGCCAGCCGCGGGTTGCAGGGTATCGCGTCGAAGGCGAACGCCATCGCGACGCGCGCAACCGCGGGGCGAATCAGCAGCGTCGCACCCACGAGTGAGACGAGCCCTGCTTCGAACGCCACGGCTTACAGCAGCGCGCTGGCGACCGGCACTTCGGTGCTGAGCGGCGCCGCGGAGTTGGGCGCCGCGAAGTTGAGCGCTGCGACGCGATTCAGTACCAGCGGCCTCGCACTTACGGGCGGGCAGGGCAGTGCAGAGAGCACCGCGTCTCTCAGTGGCAAGGCAGGGGCCAGCGCCTCGACGCTGGGCATTGCGATGGGGCCAAGTATCACGACGCTGTGCGTCCAGGCGGGGCTCGACGTCAGTTTCCCCGCGCCCGCGAGTGAGACGAGCAGTGCTTCGCGCGACGCGGCTTACAGAAGCATGCTGGTGACCGGCGCGTCGATGCTGAGCGTGCTCGACGGAGTTGAGCACCGCGGAGTTGAGCATTGTGATGCGATTCAGTACCAGCAGCTTCGCACATACGAGTGGGCTGAGCAGTGCAGAGAGCACCGCGCCCCCCAGTGGCAAGGCAGGGGCTGGCTCCTCGACGCTGGGCATTGCGGTGGGGCCAAGTGCCAAGTATCACGACGCCGCGCGCCCAGGCGGGGCTCGACGTCAGCTGCCCCGCGCCTGCGAGTGAGAAGAGCACTTCGATGCGCGGCGTCCTTGGAGCAGCGCGGCCGGGGTTCTGCATGGCCGAACGGCAGGGCGGGATTGTCCATTGCGACGTCGAGCAACGCGACGGTATCCAAAGTCAATAGTCCGGCACTCATGAGTAAGACGAGCCGTGCATTGAACATTTTGTCCGTCAGCGGCACGTTCGCGACCAGGAGTGCTACGGCGTCCAGCAGCGCGACGGCTCCAGCGGGCGGAGCGCCGCAGTGTCGAACGCGACGGGGCCAGCACCAACGCCTGCACTCTTGCGTGTGTCGCGAGCGGCGCAGCGAGGGCCGTTGTCGGCCCGCCTGGGCTGGCGCGCGCGGGTGCCCTCAGCCTCGCGCCCGCGACTGCGACGAGCAGGGCCGCGTGCAGCGTGGCCCCCGGCATCGCCCGCGTGGCCGGCAGTCGCGCGCCCGCGAGCGAGACGGGCGAGGGGCGGTTTCGGCTCGTCAGTGCGTCTGGGCGGCAAGTCGTGCTCCGCCGCGGCGCGAGTGCGACTGGGCGGCGCGGGGCGCGCCATGGGCGATGGGGGCCGCCGGGGACTCGCCCCGGGCGTCGGGCCGACCGCGCCGCGCGTCCCGCGTGTGTTCGACCGCGCGGAACGCAGCCCGCTTCCCGCCGCCCACCCCCGCCTCCCGCCTTCCCCCCCTGCCGTCTGAAAGGCGCGCGGTCCACGCCCCAGGGCCCGCGGGGGGTGGGCGACGAGTCGCGGGCCAGGACCCCCCGGAGGATCTGCGCCGTCGCCGCAGCCCCGCAGGCTGGACAGAGCTTCCGCGCGCCCGGGCCCCCAACGCAACGCGTTCCGCCAGGGCCGACCGAGCGGGGTTCAGACCGAACAGCTTGCCCGCCCGCCGCCAGGCGCGGATGAGGCAGCCGAAGAAAGTGGCGGCCTAAGAACGAGTTCGGCTCGCGCCGAGGCAGCCCGGCCACCCGCCGCCAGGCGCGGTCGGCATGCCCAGCGCAGCCGACCCAAGTATGGGCGACGGGATTAATTGGAGCGAAGGCACCGCGGCCTCGCGACCACAGCGTCGCCGTCCACGCGAGGGCATCCGACTTGATTCCAGCGCGGGCTACCGAGCGGAGGCGTGCCACGGAGCGCCTTTTGGTCGGCAGTCGATCTGCCGACCCTGACCGATGGGCCGCCCGTGCTGCCAGCATCGAGGCGAAGCACCAGTGTGCTACCAGACTTGGTCAAGAGCTGCGTTGCACCCAGGATCAGTCAGGCCCCAGTTTGACATGTCCCAAACAGCACCGTCCGCTTGGATCGGCCGTCGTCAGGCTGAATCGCCCGCTCGCCCCGGGGCCTCTCCCCTGGCGAGCGACCAGGTATGCCTCGATGCTCTCGCATAGCACGCCAGCGCTCGCCTCCACTTGTTCGGAGTGCGCTGCTTGGACGGCATCTTTTCGGTAGCTCAAGCGCTGGGCCTCCGCGTGGGATGCCCCGAGGTGGCGTTTCCTCTGTCGCGGGCGGTGGGTCACGCATGCCAGAGCGCGTGTGAAGCTGGTTGTATTCTGCCTGACGGGCCCTCGAGTGGCCTGTTTACCACGTGCCCGCCTTGCTTTCCACTCGGGGTCTTTTCGACCGCGCCAGGAGGGGTAGCATCCCGCACCCGTTCTTTTAGCGGCGCCATCCGCCCTGCGAGGCAGGCTTGCGGAACCGTTTTTAAAAGTGCGAGGCCTGGGCCAGACAGACCTGGTCCGAACTGGTGCTCTCTCCTTCTCTGCCTCCTCGCCCCCCTCGCCCTCCGTTCCTGCTGCTCTGTGATATCATTCCTCCTCTCTCGTTTCCTGGCCCTTCTTCCTCTATTATGTTTCCCATTTCCGCCGATCTATCCCCTCATTCCATCTCCCTCTTGTTCCTGCCGCCTCCCCATGCTTGGCGGCTCCTGCGTTAGCGCAGCAACGCAGAGGCGGAATTGGAGGAGGAGGGGGAAGGGGAGGAGGAGGAGGAGGAGGAGGAGGAGGAGGAGGAGGAGGAGGAGGAGGAGGAGGAGGAGGAGGAGGAGGAGGAGGAGGGAGGAGAGGAGGGAGGAGGAGGAGGGGAGGAGGAGGAGGAGGAGGAGGAGGAGAGGGGGAGGAGGAGGAGGGAGGAGGAGGAGGAGGAGGAGGAGGAGGAGAGGAGGAGGAGGAGGAGGAGGAGGAGGAGGAGGAGGAGAGCAACGGCACCTCGGCGGGAAGTTGGCCCGTTCCCGCGCCAGGAGGGGGACCCGCCCATCCCGGACGCTCACTTCCATGTGGGGCTACGCAACCGCCTCCTGGCTGACGTCTGCACACCAGGGGCGCCCTGCCAGCACCACAGTCGAGACGGCTCAGTCTGTGGTGCTGCTCTGGACGCCACGGGCTGACACCCCCTGAAAAGCGGCCGCGGAAACTTTCGCGACCACCGACACAACAGCCTCTGCGATTGGAATGTGCTCTTCCACCGTGTGCAGACCAGCCACAGGGCGGTCACCTTGGCCCCCGTGGGCCCTGACACCAGAGAAGTGAAAGAGGCCCGCCTGGACCTGCCGACGTGCGACGGGGCTACCCGACAGCTTGTTTTCGTTGATTGGTCTGTGGGTTGGCCGCGCCGTAAGCTGTGGGCGTCAAGCGGAACCGCTATCCCCCCTTGGGAGGCGAGCTGGTCCTGGCCGTCTCGGAGTCGGGATGACGGCCGGCGGATGAGCTCGTCTCTTTCGTCCGCTCCTACAGCGCAAACTTCCCCGAGGCGGACAGTTCGGTTGTCATCGTCACCGCGTGGCGCCGCATCCAACGTGCGCTGGCCGTGGGCAGTTCGGAAATGATCCTTACCGCGTGCTACGCGCCCGCGGCGCAGGCCCGCGCGTCGACAGGGATGTGGCCGCAGGGCACCGCCCGCTCGGCTCCATCGGCGGCTCCCGCCCGGGCAGTAGCTCCGGGCCTGGCGGGGGGCGATCGCCGTCGGCCGCGCCGCGACCGGCGGCGCTAGTGTCGCTTTCGGCGCAACCACCAGGGCCAGGACCACCACGAGCACGACCGCCAGCGGCGAAGACATTCCTGACACGGCCACCACATCGTCCACCAGGACCATCACGACAATCACCACGACCACCGCAACTACAACGACCACCGCGACCACCACCGCAGCGACAGCCGCCACGACACCCCCCGCTTACGGCCGGCACTTCCACGACGTCCACGGCGATCTGCCCCCCGCCCCCCGCCCCCCGCCTCTTTTCATCCCCTCACTTTTCCCCTCAACCCTACTTGGAAGCGATTGCGAGCTGCTCCAGTTCTGTTTTGCTACCCGTGGGGATTTTAGTATGCGTGCATTCATTCGAGCATATGTAAGTCCATTATCTTGCGTTTTTCGAAACGGGGGTGGGGACCCACTCGGGTGCCCCCAGGTTTTCTGAGAGGAGGGGGAGGAGGAGGAGGAGGAGGAGGAGGAGGAGGAGGAGGAGGAGGAGGAGGAGGAGGAGGAGGAGGAGGAGGCGGAGGAGGAGGAGGAGGAGGAAGAGGAGGAGGAGGAGGAGGAGGAGGAGGAGGAGGAGGAGGCGGAGGAGGAGGAGGAGGAGGAAGAGGAGAGGAAGAGGAGGAGGAAGAGGAGGAGGAGGAGGAGGAGGAGGCGGACGAGGAGGAGGAGGAGGAGAGGAGGAGGGGGGGAGGAGGGAGGAGGAGGAGGAGGAGGAGGAGGAGGAGAGGAGGAGGAGAGGAGGAGAGGAGGAGGAGGAGGGGAGGAGGAGGAGGAAAAAAGGAAGATGCGGAGAAGCGGAGGAGGAGAGGGGAGGAGGAGGAGGAGGAGGAGGAGGAGGAGGAGGTGGAGGAGGAGGAGGAGGAGGAGGAGAAGCGGAGGAGGAGGAGGAGGAAGGAGGAGGAGGAGGAGGAGGACGAGGAGGAGGGAGGAGGAGGAGGAGGAGGAGGAGGAAGGGGTGGGGGAGGAGGAGCAGAAGGAGGAGGATGAGGAGGAAGAGGACGAGGACGACCTGGAGGTGGCGGATGCGACCATGGACATCGTCGTCGCCGTCGCCGTCGCCGTCGCCGCCGAGGCGTAGGGGGAACAGGAGGGGGAACAGGAGGTGGAGGAGGAGGAGGAGGAGGAGGAGGATGAGGAGGAAGAGAAGGAGGGATGGCTTTGTCGGCACGACACTCCAGCGAACAGCCGACACGGGAGGAGTAGGAGGAGGAGCAGGAGGAGGAGGAGGAGGAGGAGGAGGAGGAGGAGAAGCGGAGGAGGATGCGGAGAAGCGGAGGAGGAGGAGGAGGAGGAGGAACATGAAGAAACATACATAATAATAACAATCATAATGATAATACTAAGAATAATACTAATAATACTATTATTATTACTATTATCATTACTATTATTAATAATACTATTACGAATACTAATACTAACACTAATACTAATACTAATACTAATACTGATACTACTACTAATAACAATACTAGTAATACTGATAATCATAATAATAATGCTATTAACAATACTACTATTAAGAATACTAGTAATACTGATACTACTACTACTACGACTACTACTACTACTACTACTACTACTACTACTACTATTACTACTACTAATACTATTATTATTAATAATACGAATGCTAGCCATACTAATACGAATCATAGTAATACCAAGAAGAATAATACTAATCATACTAATTCTACTAATACGAATACGAATAATAATCATACTAATAATACTAATACTAATAATCAGAAGAAGAAGAGTAATGATATTATGAAGCATAATACGAATAATACTAATTATACTAAGAAAAAGAATAATAAGTGGAGGAGGAGGAGGAGCAGGAGGAGGAGCAGGAGGAGGAGGAGGATCAGGAGGAGGAGCAGGAGGAGGAGCAGGAGGAGGAGCAGGCTGTTCCCACCCTCCGCCGCCGTGCCGCGTGGCCGCCCCCACAGCCGCAGCCGCGGGCGCGGTGCCAAGCGGGGCCGCGCGGACGACCAGGCCGCCCAGGGGCGCAGCGGCTGCTGGGGCTCGGCTTGCTGCTTCTACTGTTTCCGTTCGCCCCCCTCCTCCTACGATGGCGGGCTTGTTTTTCCCCACCACCACCATAAAGTGGAGGGGGGAAAGAGGAGGAGGAGGATGAGGCCGGAGAGGAGGAGGAGGAGGAGGAGGAGGAGGACGAGGAGGAGGAGGAGGAGGAGGAGGAGGAGCAGGAGCAGGAGCAGGAGGAAGAGGAGGAGGAGGAGGAGGAGGAGGAGGGCGGAGGAGGAGGACGGAGGACGGAGGACGGAGGACGGTGTAATACGAAGGACGGATAACCGGACTACTAATAATAATATTATTATTAATATCATACTATGACTAATACTGATACTAACACGAATCAGAATACTAACAAGACTAACAATAGTAATACGAATGCGAATCATAATAATAATAATCTGACTAATAATCATACTAATAATTAGAATGATAGGAATAAGAGGGGGAAGAGGAGGAGGAGGAGGAGGAAAAGGAGGAGGAGGATGAGGAAGAGGAGGAGGAAGAGGAGGAGGAGGAAGATGAGGAGGAGGCGGATGCGGAGGCGGAGGCGGAGGCGGAGGCGGAGGAGGAGGAGGAGGAGGAGGAGGGCGGAGGACGGAGGACGGAGGACGGAGGACGGAGAGGAGGAGGAGGAGGAGGAGGAGGAGGAGGAGGAGGAGGAGGAGGAGAGGAGGAGGAGGAGGACCGCCTCCCCCTCTTACTTACTTATGTTGTTGGTGGTGGTGGAAAACAAACCCATCATACGAGACGCGCTTGCGGGCCTCGATAGCTTCGGTTGCTCTTTGCAGGTGGTCACGTGGCTGCCCTCTGCTGTCGTTCATCGTATACATTGTTCCTCCTCCTCCTGCTGCTGCTGCTGCTGCTTCTCCTCGTCGTCCCCCGCAAGTTGCAGCAGGATCTTTTTCCTGGAGCTTCTGCGCGCGGGAACGCACTTTGCCAAGGCGTTGGCCGCGGGCAGGGGGAACACGAGGCGGTAAAATGTACTTGCCAGCCGAGAGGAGCTCTGTGGCAATGCGAGGCGGCAGCACCGATCAGAGGATTGTTCAGGAGCAACACATATTCCTCTCCCACCCCCTCCTGCTTCATCCTTGTTCTTTCGGCGTCTCGTTAGAGCTGGCTGGGCGTTTCGCCGGAGACATCCTCAGTCCCAGCACCGCCCGCATTGGTCTCACAAGCTTGCATCAGTTTCACGGATGGTGTGTGTGTGTGTGTGTCGTTCTTTGTTGTTCGAAAAATGCGGTTCTCGCCCCGACGTTGCGCGAGTTCGCCTTGCCAGTTTTCATCGGTGTCACGGATAACGGTGGGGGGGGCGGGGCCGTTGTTAGAATGTAGTTCTTGCTTGAGCGTCGCGCACACTTGCGTCCATCCTTTCCAGCAGCTTCCACAGATGGAGGATGCGGGGGTTGGACATGTGATTCTCGCCATAGCGCTGCGCACGTTTGTGTCAAAGCTTGCAGCGGTTTCACGCATGGAGGGGGGTTGTTTTCAAAGTGAAGTTAACCGCCTTATCTAGGTTCGCGCGCGCCTGTCTCACAGCATTGCAGCAGCTTCGCAGATAGAGGGCGGTTCTTCTTCAAAAGGTGGTTGTCGCCTTAGCGCTACTTGCATTTGTTTTTCAAGTTTGCAACACATCCAAGGGTGGCATAGGGGCGGGTTCCAAACTGTGGTATGCTTTGACGCAGTGCCATCCTTGCAGCAAAATGTAAACAATACGCATCCTCTCTACAGATGTAGGGCAATTCCTTTTCAAAGTCAGGCGCCGCCAGCACTCGTTTCAACGTTTCGCACCAGTCGCACGGATTGAGCATTGATCGTTCTTATAGAATGAGGTTATCGTCTCAGCGCCGCGCAGATGTTTTATAGTAGCGTTTAGCAGGACGGATGAAGTGTTGGTTGCCTGTTGTTGTTTCTTTGTCAACACGGTTTCTCGTCTGGAACCAGCACTTGGATCTTCATGGCACGTACCGCTGCGCGGATCCATGACGACCGCGTTTCAAAATGGAATTGTCGTCTGAGATGTCCCCGACGTTCGTGACCAACGTGTAGACGTTTGCAACAGCTGCACGGATGGGGTGCGGCCTTGCTTCGGAAAGGGCATACCGTTGGACAGCTCGCTAACCTGTCTGATCACCGTCTTTCGCTTTTCTCACCACGCGCCGGAGATGCACGGCCATTCGTATTCAACGCGGGACCCTCGCCAACATGGCAAGCTAATTCAGTTGGTCTTTCAAGGGGGGACGCTTCTTGCAAGGAGTTGCGGGGACATGAGGAGGGTGTTTTGGACGGGAGGGTGCACTGCAACGTGCACCATGCATTGTACGTATTTTGTTTACTCTGGTCCTCCTCCTCCTCCTCCTCCTCCTCCTCCCCCTTCTTTCCCCCTCGTCCTGCTGTTCCACGAAGGGCGCTGCGGGTGGCAGCGTCAAGTGGCAGTCTCTCGGTCTCGTGCCACTGGCGTCGCGCGCCTCATCGCATCGGGACGCGGTGGTTCATTTTGCGGCTACGTGCGCGACGGTGTCTACAGCAAATGTCGCAGGCCTAGAGGTTGACACCAACACTCATATCGGCTGTGTGCCTCCACCGAGGGAAGAATATCCCGATCTTGGTGATGGTGGTAACATTCTGGCCTCCCAGGTGACCGAAGTATTACCACCAACACCGAAATCTAAGATCATCTTCCCCCTGTGGAGGCAACCATCTGTGTTGGTGTTGGTGTCCATTTCCAGACCTCCTAACATGGTGGTTGTTTTGTCGGCTGCGTGTGCGGGCCCGACGGCCTGTTCATCCCCCTTCCCATTACCTATACGACCACCCTTCGGGTGATAAGGAGGTTATGGGGGGGGGGAAGAGAGGGGGGGGAACCAACATCTGACTGAATCGATCTCACTATCGATCTCACTCAACGGGACACCACGGGACACCACGGGACACCACGGTCGATCTCACTATCGATCTCATTATCGATCTCACTCAACGGGACACCACGGGCCACCACGGGCCACCACGGGACACCGCGGTGCATCTCTCGATCTACTATCGGTCTCACTATTGATCTCATTATCGATCTCACTCAACGGGACACCGTAGGACACCACGGGACACCTCGGGACACCACATCGATCTCATTATCGATATTACTATCGATCTCACTCAACGGGACACCACGGGACACCACGGGACACTGGCGGGACACCAACGGGACACCAACGGGACACCAGCGGGACCCCGCGGGGCACCGGCCGCCGGAGGAGTTACATTTGGCCCAGCCGCGGCCCAGCCACAGGAGGATTTCGGGACACCCGCGGGACACCGGCGGAACACCGCGGGGCACCGGCCGCCGGAGGAGTTAAATTTGGTCCGGCCGCGGCCCAGCCACAGGAGGATTTCCTCTCGCCCGCCCACGCAGCTTCGTCTCGCCCGCACGCACGCACGGCACGCACGACACGAACTCGAATCCGAAATCGATTTCCCGGTAGGGGGGGTCTCCGTTTCACGTCGGGTTCACCCCCCAACCTCCGATCCCCTGTCTTACTTTTTTTCCCTCCTTTCCTTCCCTCCCCTCCCCGTCGTTCTCCCTCTCCCCCTCCTCTCCTTTTTCCTTTTTCCCATCCGTTGACCGCCTCCGCTGTCATCGCCGTCGCCGTTGCCGCCGTCGCAGGCGCCGTGGCAGCCGCCGTCGCCGTCCGCGCCGTCGCCGTCGCAGCCGCCGTTGCTGCCGCCGCCGCGGCTTCCGCCGTCGCCGTCGCCGCCATACTTTCGTCGCCGTCGTCGTCGACGTCGACGTCGTCGTCGTCCTCGTCTGGAGGCCCCGCGCGCGCGCGAGGCCAATGGCAGCAGGCGGAGCGGCCGCGGCGAGCGCTCGCGGAGCGGCAGCAGGAGCAGATCGGTTTCGCGCAAGAAAAGGAAGTGGGCCCGTCGCCGCCGTCGTCGCCGCCGCCGCCGCTGCGGCCGTCGCTGTCGTCGCCGCGTCGGCCGTCGTTGTCGTCGTCGTCGTCGTTGTCGCGATCGCCTTCGCCGTGGCGCCGATGATGGAGGAGGAGGACGAGGAGGAGAAGGAGAAGGAGGAGGAGGAGGGCTGAGGAGGAGCAGGCGGAACATGAGCATGAGAAGGATGAGGGGGAGAAGAGCTGATGAGGAGGGAGGAGTCGATGATAGCGATCCTGATGATGACGGTGAGGAGGAGAAGGAGGAGGAGGGTTATGATGATGATGCTGATGATAATGATAATGATGCTGATTGCGATGTGAGAGTGATGATGAGAATTATGGTGAGGATGAGGATGACAATGATGCTGATACTGATGATGATGGTGGTGGTCGCGATGGTGGTGAAGGTGCTGAAGGTCTTGAGAAGGATGATGAGGATTGGGATTCGTATGAGGATGCGTTTGATAATGGGGATGGGGATGAGGATGATGCTGATGCTGATGATGCTGCTGATGCTGATTATGATGCTGTTAATGACGACGCTGCGAATGATGACGATGCTCATGACGCTGATGCCGATTCTGACGAAGATGTGATGCTGATGATGCTGATTATGATGATGTTGTTGTTGCTGATGATGATGCTAATGATGATACTGATGATGTCGATAAGTATGGCGCCGCTGATGATGATGATTATGATGTTGATGCTTATACTGCTGCTTATGCTGATGCTGCTGATGATGAAGATGCTGATGGCGCTGATGACGATGATTGCGATGGTGATGATAATGCTTGTGATAATGATGATGCGGGTGATGATGAGGGCGAGGATGAGGATGATGATGATCAAGATGAGGATGAAGATGGGGCTGGTGGTCATGTGGATGATGACGATGCTGATGATGACGATGACGAAGATGATGATCCTGATGATGATGATTATGATGATGATGATGATGATGATGATGATGATGATGATGATGATGATGATGACGCTGATGATAATGATGATAGTGATGATGCTGCTGCCGATAATGATGATTGTGGTGGTGGTGGCGATGCTGATGATACTGGTGATGGTGATACTGATGGTGATGGTGGTGATGATGATGCTGATGCTGATGCTGCTGATGATGAAACTGCTGATGATGACGATGCTGATGTCGCTAATGACGATTCTGACGATGCTGATGATGATGCTTATGATGATGATTATGAAGATGATAGTGATGATGTTGATGTTGATGCTGATGTTGATGATGATGATGATGACGATGATGATGATGATGATGATGATGATACTGATGATGCTGATGATGATGAGGATGACGACGAGGATGATGATAGGGATGGTGATGACGATTACGATGATGATTATGATACCGGTGGCGCTGATGATGATGACGATGCTGCAGAAAATTGATGATTATGATGATGAAGACGACGATGATGATGATCATTACGATGATGATGATGATGATGATGATGATGATGATGATGATGATGATGCTGGTGGTGGTGGTGGTGATGATGATGCTGGTGATGGTGATAGTGATATTGATGGTGGTGATGATGATGGTGAGGATGATGATGATGATGATGATGATGATGATGATGATGATGATGATGATGATGGTAATGACGATGATGATGACGATGATGCTGCTGATCATGATGATGCTGATGATGCTGATTCGGAATGATGATAATGATGATGATGATGATGATGATGATGATGATGATGATGATGATGATGATGATGATGATGATGATGATGATGATGATGATGATGATGATTCTTGATGATGGATCTTGATGATGATGATGATGATGATGATGATGATGATGATGATGATGATGATGATGATGATCATGATGATGCTAGCGATCAGGAAGGTGGATACAAGAGAACCCGCAGTTTTCCATACATTTCAAGGCATTGTGAGGTGGTGGTCCAATTTGACGGGTCGACTTGCGCTGCGAAGCAGCACAGCACACGAAAGCGACTACGCAGCACAGTCCACCATACTTGCTTATTGACCGCCCCCCAGTTCACTGGCGCATGTTCAGCACGCGCTACAGTAACTGATGACTTCACTGTCTTGAGACAGAAGGCCTTCGCCCGCCCCATACCCGGCACGGGACTCTGCAGGACTATGCAGGAAAGGCGGTTCCGAATTCTATGAGCACAGTGGTGCTTTTGGCGGCGAGGGGCACCTCGGCGAGAGGATCAGCCCCTCGAGTGGGGAGCTTCAGCAGTCCGGCTGACGTCCGAAAACGTCCGAAAAGGAAAACGCCCGTGCCGCAGTGGCCCCCAGCGGACCCCAGCAGCCTCCATTATTGGGGCAGCCACGGCCAACGCGACCCCAGAGCGGTGGCGGCCGCACCGGAAGCGCCGCGCGGCGCACCGCCCTGGAGACCAGGGGCCCCGCGCAACAGCAGACGGGCCCCCGCCTTCTGCACCCCCCGCTCCCGGAGCTGGCGAAGGGTGCCTTCGCGCCTTGGAAACAGGCGTGCGAGGCCCGCCTGCGAGCGTCTCTGCACCTCGCCGCGCCATCGGAACAGGCGACGGGTGCCCCCGCTGAGGCCGTTGTCAAATCTTAGTTTTCATGACTTCTGATATCACTGTACGCTTGTACAAATAGGTTGATCTCTCAGTGACTTATTGATGGCAGCATCGCTGAGAAGAGCAACTACCAGGCAGCACTGCATAACGAAGGCAGCACCACGACTCAGCTCCTATACCTCACTTGACTTTCAAAGTCTGCTCAATTGTACTACCATTTCTTCCGAGCAAACGCAACAACCCGACCCACTGCACACTGCATCGCAGACAGTCAGCTAAACGGCCTGCCTCATAGGAACCCTCTGGGGCATTATTCGGGGAGAGGCCCATAGGGCTACAGTGGCACCGGAAAACATATGACAACAGTGCAGTGAAACAACCCAGGTAGCATGTTTCATACCTGGGACGGGAGCCATTGTGGCACGCCTCAGAGAGAAGCGTACAGGACACTGCTTTTGTCTTGCGGACCAGTACTCGTCTGACAAGGACCACCACTGCATTCTGACTATCGGCATACTGTGTCGTTCTAATTGTCATCGGAGATGCCCCGCAAATTGTGAGTCGGATGCCCAGTGATAGGCACATACGTTTCGGAACGTCAAGAGGCGTTCACAGCAGTTACGACTCCAGCATCACAAAGACCCATCAGCACCACAGTCAACGCGACATCTCCAAAATCAGGCAGCTCGCCAATGGAATTGCCCCGTGCCCAGTACGGGAGCCTACAGAACATGCTTCGGTGAGCGGCGAAAAGGACTTTCTTGTATTCGTGCCGCGTTGCTCCGCAGTTTACGTAGATTCATTTACCAGTCTGAACAAAGGGCAGCCGGTAACACCCGATCAACACCCACTTACATCTCTGGTTGTTCATCACAGAAGCATGTCGCTCTATAGCATTACCTCCAGTAACTGCTTGCGCCGAGCAGTGCTGTTACCGCCAGCACCACCGCGCAAATCTGAGCTCGATTGATCCGCTTGGGCCCGCAACTGTTCTTGTAATTAGAGCCACTATGATAGATGGCACACGCGTTCCATGCAAACCCTCAGATGCAGATGGGCGGTTCGCGGTCCACGTTACATCGTCAAACTCACCACGTTTCGCGCGGACGCCAGCCATCGAACTATATATGATCTGTTCCGACAAGGGCGAGGACCAGCTTCGAAGAGAGCGCAACCACCTGCGCGAGACGCATTTCCGCCTGGTAGGCAACCTCTACAACGACGGCTGTGACGACGCACAACCACCACTTCACGTACCGCACGCCCCACCACTGCAGCGCACTGCTACACCCAACACTGACTACGGCCCACACTCTGCTACTGTACTCCGTTGCGTGCGCAAGTCCATCGCAATAGACAGCACGAGATCACCAGCGAACGCCCACACGGGAGGTTCGTTTACACTGCCCTCTGGCTCGGCGCGAGTGCCTGCCTGCCCCTGCAGCCGCGGGATGGTCAGGCGCGGAAAAAACACAGACTCAATTAATCGTCGACTCCCAAGAAAATATTGGCAAATATGGGAAGTGGGGGGGAAGACAAAAACCCATACAATATTTGGAAATATGGGGAGTCCCGTTATTTGTGTGTATTTATTGGTGTCCCTGGGCCCCTTCAGATGGGTCCACATCGCAGGAAGAAACCGCATCGCGATAGCGTGCTAACCAGACGTCTTCTCGAGCTACTTCCAGTTCGTGCAGCAGCGCCTCCACGCAGAAGCCTCAAGTTGGAAGCGTGTGCGCTGGCGCGCGGGAGCCTTCAGTCCCTGGGACTGCGCCCGTGCGGCATGCTCTTCCGCCGTTGCCCCCAATACTGACGTGGCGGCCATCTTTCCGTGGTTGGCGGCGCGAGACCACGACATACGACGCCGGCAAACCATCCCCCAGATTTGAGAGGAAACTTTCCGGCGACACCGACAACAACGAGGCACGGCTCAACCGCCCAAAGTACATCTTCGACGGCGCGGAAGACGTCCTACGGGAGACCTTGTGCAGCATCTTCAATCATCAGAGCGTGAATTACCTACCCCGCTTTCGCTTCCAGGCAAAACCAAGTCATACCACGCGCCTCCTCGTCAAGCGGCCTGACCAGTACCGGCCGTAGTTTGGCATCGCTTGGTATCTCTTGGAACCGAGGGTGGTTAAAAGCGAGGTAGGTTTGTTTGCCCCTTGAATCAGTAAATCACCAGGTGTCTCGTTTTTAGTTGTCGAGGAGAGGTGGCGTGCGTTCGCCGCGCCAAGATATAGAAAGTAACATTTTGGCGTGCTCGATGACCAACGGCAATCACAACATAGACTCTGAATCTGAACAACCGACCGCCATTCGCCAACCGACTAGCCGACGCCCTCCATGCCTCGGGCACTGCAGCACTCAGGACTCACGGGCACATTGCTCCGCCGACGCGAAGATAACGGCTAAGCTACATGGAGCTCTTACCGACACCAGGCAACATAATCATCGAATCGCTTCGCTCATCCCGCCGGCCCGTGTTGTGCCAATGTTGGCGTTTGTTTGCGCGCGCGTTCGTGGGCCATGCGGCGCTGTTGGTCAGCGCTGCTGCGGTTGTGGTGAGAGTCCTCTGCTTCTCGGCGTCTCGGAGGGTTCTCGGGGGACTCCTGTGCATCCGTTTTAGGGGCTCTTGGGCGCCTCTTGGGGGCGCCTTGGGTGCCTCGCGGGGCTCTCTCGGCGCCTCTTGGGGGCCTCCTGGACTGTCGTGGGGGTGCTCTTGGGGGCCGCTTGCGGCCGCTCGGGAGCCCTTCGGAGGCCGGGGGGGAGGTGGGGGGCCCGGGGGGCGATTGCGAGGCCGAGCGCTCGAAATGTCCGTTGGGACTCCCTCGTCGGGGTCTTCTTGAAGGTGCCTTGGCGCCTCAAGCGCCATCTTGGGAGACTTGGGCCGTCTGGTGGGGCTCTCTTGGAGGCTCGATGGGTTTTGGGGCTATTGTGGGCCTCGGGGGCTGTCTCAGGGCGTTGGCGGCCGAAAAGGCGCGAACTTTGGAAACCATTTAGACCATAGAACATCTTTGAATTTGGCCTCTAGGGGTTCTTGGGGCCGGTCTTCGAGGCGTCGTCGGGCGTCTTGGAGGCGGCTGAGGCCGTCTAGGGGCTACTCGCACCAGCTAGCCCCGAGCGGCCCATGACCAGTGGGGAACTTGACCAGAGCCTGTCACTACTATGTGCCCGCGACGCTGCATGGCTCCTGTCATTCCGTCAGTCTAGACGACCCAACCCGCAGTCACCCGCGCCCCATGAGCGAAACTTTCAGCTGCGAGCCGCCGGGCCAGATCGGCGGGGTCGGCGCGAGCGCGCACTGCGGCCGTCCGCACTTCGATTGGACGCAGCGCGAAATAGACAGCGGCGCCGCCGACCGCGGCAAGGGCGACTTCGCCAGCGGCGGCGGCGAGCGTTACTCCGCCATGCAATCATCTAGCGAAGTCACCACCAACGGGGCCGTTTACCGCGCCCCAAGCTACAACGCCACTCGTCGACGACCGCGGTGGCGACGACGATGGCGGCAGCGGCGCTTGCAGATGCTTGCCCGTGCTATCCACATTAGCATCCTTCCCGTCGCGCCCGCGGCGCGACGTGCGCTGTCCAGTTGGTAGGGAGGCGTGCCGATCCAGTGCAGACAGCTGGGGGGAACATAGCTGGCGCTGCGTTTTCCACCGCGACGAGGGGGGCGACGCTTGCGTGCGCAGGTTGCCCAACGACCGTCTTGCATTCGGCTCGCGGCGTAGATGCCTCGACAAGTTCATCCGAGAGCAGTTCTTTAGCAACGAATTTTCCCGCGTTCTGCTGCGCCTCTCGCTGCGGCCGGGCGCGACGGGCGCGCCGCTATCTCGCTGCGAGCCCCCGCCAACAGAGCATGCGACGCGACTGACTCTCGAGGGTTCCACTCGAGCAGACTCGCATTTGCCGCCGTCGCAACCATTGCTAGGCTCGCCGTAATTTCGGCTGGGGGTGTCGCGAGACGACGTGTAATTCCAGCGTTGCGAGGTTCGTGACTTCCGCCTGGCCGTGAACCTATGTAGCCAGCGCGCCCGCGACAAGCTCAACATACGCGCGACGACGCTGGACTGCAGCGCTACTTCGGCATTCGTTGCGGCCCCGTGGAGGCTGCGTGCTTGGAAAGGCGGTGGCGGGGCGGCGAACCTATGCCACTCGACGCGGCGCCCTTGCGACAGGATATGCGCGGCCCAGTTTCACGGCCATGCTAGAGCAGTGAGCCACCTTCGGCATCGGGTTCAAGCGTCGGCAGCGGACGCTCCGACTCCGCATCTTCACCTGCGCCTCAGTTGACAGAGCCAACAAATCTAAGGTAGCAACAACGACCAACGAACGTATAGAGACAACGGCGCTACCGGCGCAACGGAGCATCCAGGCAGTCAGGGCTCAAGAGGCGGGGGTCAATGGTCCGCCAGGGCACCGGATCCCGCGGGATCCTGCGAATACTCCCTCTGGCTGACCCGGGTTAGCGAGCCGCTCGTGGCCGCGAGGCGGCCGCGCATATTGGCTGACCCGTATTTGCGAAGTTCTGCGTTGCAGTTTTTATCTTGCATTTCATTTTTTGTTTTCTTGCTGACCCAGGTCTGGATTTACCCAGGTCAGAAGATCCCCGAGGCAGACAATTGGATCGTCCGCAGCCCAATGCACCCGCCGCCACCTGCGCTCAAGAACCCCGTGGTCTGCTCGCCATCTAGCGCGCGAGCTGCGCCATTTCTGCGGCTTATCGAGCGAAGGCCGCCGACGACTGGCGGCGATCCGAGCGCGCTTTCCGCCCGAGGCTAAACCGTCAATTCTAGAACGACAGACATGTCCCACGCCGGTGTCAGTTGCGGACAGCCACTGCGACGCGATCCGCGCCGACGACGCAGGCGACCTGCAGCTGCAACGCTGCCTTAACGCGCTCTGCAACCACCGGCAGCAATGCCAGGAGTACATGGAATAAGTCAGCAGACGCAACGCACGGCTCTGGTCGACCCGCCGCCAGAGCAAGGCCACAGTCTGCCGCGCGATGAACCGCCGAGACCCATGCCAAACGTTCCGACATACCTGCCAGGGCAGGTTCCAACCTGGGGATTGAGGGCAGTTTCCGCAGGTCTCCGATCGCACGACTCCCATGACAGCTTCTGTTTGTACGAGCATGGCCGCCAGAAAACCGTGCTGAAAGGATTCCTTAATGCTCTGCTCTTTAGCGTTTGCACACCGCGGCTGTCGCATTCTGATCTCTGTACTGTTCGGGCCCACTACTTGCATTCCATGCCTTTCTCTTCGGCCGTGCAGCCACTTTCCTCTGGCTCTCGTTCGCGCGCTTTCGCTGCTATCAATGCGCGTGGCCTCCGCCGACCTCCCCTCTCTGCGGCAATTTCGCCGGCTACGGTAAGTTGCGTATTTGCCATTCGGTGGGGGGGGGGGGTCTTCAGCGCGCCCCGCTGTGGGCTGCCGACCGCAGTGGGCAGCGGCAAGTAGCGCGCCCCCTCAGCAGGTGAGCATCATTTTATACTGTATATGTATATATGTGTGTACATATAAACATACATGTATAAATACAAACCGCCAGGCCATCAACTTCTACTTGCCAGCGCCCTGACCTTCCCACCGCGCCTTCTGGTCGATTTGCCATGTGCGAGTTGACTCTTCCAACCGCGACTCTGCACTGCGACAGCGCGACGACCTCTGGCCAGCCATCGTTGCCTGAACCAGCCACTTTGCATCACCATCCGTGCGTGCTGACTCATCGAGACTGGGGCCCCCGGCTTGAGAAGCCATGTCGGGGGGGGGGGGGGGGTGTCGGATTCTTTTGAATGGGCGCCTGGAGCTCGGCCCGGGCTCGGCCCCGCGGCGGCGTGCTTTGGCGGCTACCCGGCGCTGAGTAAGGTGATAATACAGGAGTTTTAATGCTTAAGGCCAGCCATCAACGATTAGACCGGCCTGCCACGGCTGAGAACCGCGCGTGCATCCCCCTGTGGGCCTGGCGCCAGGCAGCGCCGTCTTTGCCGGCCATTCCACGTGTCAGTGCACAGCGTTGCCGCGCGATGCCAGCCTTGACAGGGGGCGGGTTGGGCGCGTGCAGCTTCGGCGGTGGCCGAGGAGGACGCGCGCGTCGACCGCTGCGAAGCGTTGACCGCCAGAGCTCCGCTCCAAGCACGTAGCCGCTAGTCATGGCAGCCCAGGAACGGACGGCATGTTTTCACGGATGTAGCAAACCAAGGCAGGTTTACAGTGCTTTGAGTGACTTTGGTCAGCGAGTACCGTCTGTGGCCGCCTCTCTACATGCTAGAATTCCGCTTGCTTCGCATTGCCACGCTATAGACAGGCTCAAGTTTCTTGGGATCTGAGTCGCCGCCCCGCTCGCGGAATCCCTGCTGCATCGCTCTTGCTGGCGTCGCTGCCCCAAAGACAGCGCGTCCGCGCGCTGTCGCGCCCGTTTGATTTTCTAATTTTGCCTTCTTTTCTTGCAAGTGGGCATCCGCCGAGAGCGCGCGAAGATCCCTCGGGGGGCCTTCAGCTACTCGGGATTGCCGGCGCCGCGGCCTCGAGGGCAAGGACAGGCGGCGGGCCCCGGTTGTCCTCGTGGACAGGCCTTGGCTTCCGGGCGACGAGCGCAGGCGGGGTCGCGGGCGGATTCTCTGCGCGAGCGAAATGGGTACGGAAATAATGGGTACAATGCCCAAGAGCAGTTCTGGTTTATTTTGAACAGGACTCGCTGTCGGTGTCGCCGCGGCCTGTGTCCATTTGAGACAGACGGCCGCCTTCCCAACAGCGGCCGCTGTTGGTTTGGGACAACATTCGTTGTCGGGCATTACGCCCGTCCTTTCCGTGCCCATTTCGGGCGCCCAAAGATTCAAAGCGGCGCTGGCCGAACGCAATTTGAAGACCCATTGCAAGGGCGACGCCAGAAGAAGCATGGCAATTTTCTGGAGGCGTTACTTCGCGAGACTGCAGCGTCGTGGATCTGCTGCAGACAGGCCATGACTAGGATTGCGAAGCCTTGGGGGGGGGGGGGGAACGCCGCGACAAGTCGTCGCGCGCTTGAAGGGCGTGGCCAAGGAGATCAACGACGCCCTCAAATTGCAAAGCCTTCGCCGCGCAATCGAACAGCGCGCGGGAAACTGGTGGATCGTGGCGGCGATCGCATTGGCCGCCGAGCGCTGGTGCGCGCGGGCACGCGGCGCGCCAGTGCCTCGGAGTTTCTTTCCAGCATTGCCGCGGGGGCCGTCTGCAATGGCGTAGTCAACCTATTCGCCGCGTCCTTGGAGTGCCAACCCCGCGGGGCGCCCCGGGCCAAAAAAGGGGCGCCGAAAGGGCGCGAGGCCCCCCGCGCGGGCTGCGCCCCGAGATGGCTCGGGCGCCGCCGGTGGCGCCTTCATTTCAGTCATTATAAGCACGGGGAAGCACGGCCTCTGCGCGGCCTCCGCGCAGCCCCCCACACCTGTCGGCTATCCGAAGAGAAGTGGTGTTTCTGGAATTTGACCACCGCTCGGGCCCATGCAAACTTTACCACCGTTCGTGCCGCTAGGATTTTACCACCGCGCGCGTGGAGATCAACGCCATGGGGTCCGACGTTGAATCGTAAGAGGAAGCCTGCGCTCTTCTAAATCAGACAGGTTCAGGCTTTCCGTGGGATTTTTTTCGCCGCCTTGCTCGCGAAATCCCTGCCGCGCCGCTCTTGTTGGCGTCGTGCCCCCAAAAAGCGCCCGCGCGCTCTTTTCTTGCTAGTGGGCATCCGCCGAGAGCGCGCGAAGATCCCTCGCGGAGCCTTCAGCCAGTGGGATCGCCGGCGCCGCGGCCTCAGGGGCAATGGCAGGCGCGGGTCCCAGTTGTCTTCGCGGGCAGATGGCCTTGCTTCTGGGCGTCGAACTCAGGCGGGACTTGGCCGAGCACAGCTTGAGGGCCCATTGTGCAGATGACCCCAGATATCAGCCTGGCAATCGTCAGGAAGCGTTGCTTCGCGAGACTGCGGCGTCGTGGATCCGCCGCAGAGAGGCCGTGGCTTGGATGGCGAAAGCTCGCGGGGAAACTCCGGAATGTTTCGCCGTGCGCTTGGGGGGACTGGCCAAGGAGATCAACGACGCCCTGAACGTGGAAGGCCTTCGCCACGCTTTCAAACAGCGCGCGCAGAAAACCGGTGGATCGCGGCGGCAATCGCATCAGCCACTGAGCGCTGGTGCGCGCGAGCAGGCGGCGCGCCAATTCATCGACGCCACTGTCCAGCATTGCCGCAGGAGCCGTTTTGCAATGTGGCAATGGACCTTGTCGCCGTGTCTTTGGAGAGCGAACCCCGTGAACCTTGAAAAGGAGTGGCGCTGGCGTGGCGCGAGGCATCCCGCGCGGGCCACGCCCCGAGAGGATTCAGGCGCCACCAGTGACACTTTTAAATTATTTAAAAGGGAAACAGGCCCTCTGCGCGACCTTTGCGCAGCCCCTAGCATGTTCCCACCGCTCGGGCCCATAAAATTGTACCACCGCTCGTGCCGCTAGGATTATACCACCGCGCGTGCGCGCGCGTTCGCGTGCGTGCGTGTGCGCGCTCGGGGATGCGCGAGCGCGGGTGCGCGATTCGCGCGCGCGCGGTGTTCAACGCCAGAAAACCGGACATTGAATCCTGAGTGGGAACCTGAGTCCGTCCGGAGGACGGCCAGACCGATTTGGCCAGCTCTGATTTTGGGAGAGCGGGATGCGCAATCACAAATCGGAAGGGCGGCGGGGATTGCACGCTGCATTTGCTTCAGCTCCGCGGGTATCCATGCAGGCTATCTATAGCACTGCGTTTTTTAGGTGGATTGGACGCGTATTTCGTTTAGTCGGTACGCTCAGTTCCGTACTTCGTCGTTTTCCATGCAAATGGTGCGATGATGAAGTGAAGGAGTGAGTGGACGAGAGTTTGCCCATCAACTCCAGGCCAGCGCCCATCCATGGCCCGCTGCACCACCGCCGCACGGCGGATTCAGGTCAGAATGCTCCGCCCGTCCCCAGAGAAATGCCAATCGTTCATCCATACCAGCACCGCAAGTACCCAGCATGCGCTACTGGTCAACCTCCAATTTCCTGCCAGTAGACTTGGTAGGCTAGCCGGTACCGTCTGCTCCGGCCCTAACCAAATCCATTTCAGTTTCACCGTAGCCTGTTGTCCGCCTAAAGTATACTGCAGAAGGCCGACGTGGTTAGGAAAATCTTGGGGTGTAGGAGGGTATTCGAGTGACCTGGCCGAATGATGATGTTGATGATGATGATGGTGGTGGTGATGGTGGTGGTGATGGTGATGATGATGGTGATGGTGATGATGGTGGTGGTGATGCTGATGGTCATGATGATGAGGATGACGATGCTGGTGACGATAGTGATGCTGAGGCAGATGATCAGATTCATGATGCTGATGTGGGTGATGCGGATGCTGACGGCGATCTTGGAGATGGTGAGTGTGAAGATGCTCATGCTCACGGTTCTGATGAGGAAGGCGATGGTGACGGTGATTGTGACGGTGACGGTGGCGACGACGACGACGGCGACGACGACGACGGCGGCGGCGAGGGTGGCGGCGATGACGATGACGACGACGATGACGAAGACGACACCGACGGTGGAGCTGGTGAGGATAATGAGTTCTATGATGATGATGCTTGTGGTGATGCTGATGATGATGATGAGGATGATGAAGATGGGGATGATGATGGGGAAGAGAGTGAGGATGAGGATGATGATGGTGATGCTGATGATAATGTGGATGCGGATGATGATGCTGCTGTTGATGATGGTGATGGTGATGGTGATGATGGTAATGCTGACGATGATGATGATGATGATGATGATGATGATGATGGTGATAGAGGCGGGCAAGGAGGAGGATGAGGAGAAGGAGGAGGAGGAAAAGAAAGATGATGATGAGGATTAACAGTAATTCGAGGACGATGATGATGCTGATTATGATGATGATGATGACGATGATGATGATGGTGATGATACTGATGATGATGATGATACTGATGATGATGATGATGATGATGATGATGATGATGCTGCTGCTGATGATGATGATGATGATGCTTATGATGATGATGATGATGATGATGATGATGATGATGATGCTTATGATGATGATGATGATGATGATGATGATGATGATGATGATGATGATGATGACGCTGATGATGACGCTGATGATGATAATGATGATGATGATGATGATGATACTAATGATGATGATTATGTCGATGATGATGATGATGATGATGATGATGATGATGATGATGATGATGCTGATGCTGATGCTGATGCTGATGCTGATGCTGATGCTGCTGCTGCTGCTGATGATGATGATGATGATGATGATGATGATGATGATGATGATGATGATGATGATGATGGTGATGGTGATGGTGATGGTGATGGTGATGGTGATGGTGATGGTGGTGGTGGTGGTGATGATGGTGATGATGACGAGGAGGAGGATGATGAGGAGAAGGAGAAGGAGGAGAAGGAGGAAGAGGAACGGAGGAGAGCGAATGACATTATGGGCAGGACAGCACCTTGAGGACCCAGGTCCCCTCCCAGTCGCCTCCTTGCCCTGCTCCTCTTCCAGCTCCACCACCCTTTCCCCCCATTGGGAAGGAGGACCTGGACGAGTGAGGGTGAACGGGGGGATTCAAGATGGCGAGTGATGATGATGGAGAAGGAGGATGAGGAGGATGAGGAGGAGGATGAGGATGAGGATGAGGATGATGAGGAGGAGGAGGAGGAGGAGGAGGAGGAGGAGGAGGAGGAGGAGAAGGAGGAGGAGACGGAGGAGGAGGAGGAGGAGGAGGAGGAGGAGGAGGAGGAGGGGGGTCAGGAGGGAGGAGGGAGGATCATGGGAATGGGGACGGGTGTGGCCTGCATCCGCGGCAGACGGGGCGGGCGAGCCACCTCGGCCCGTGACGCCCCCCCCCCTTGCGGTCGTCGGAATCACCCCCGAGGCCAGCCGCTGCACGGGCCGTTGCCCGTCTCACGCCCTCGCACCTCCTCGACGTCGGACCCTCGCACCCTCCTCCTCCACAATTACTCAATATGAATACTACTCTCCCTCTTCCCCTGATGACGTCTTGGGAGTAGCCGCCCCCCCTCCCGCGTATTATTTTTTTACACACAGGTTTCCACGGAGTTGGGCTTTCGCCTGCATTTTTTTCCAACATGCTGCTCTCGCTGAGGCGCCGGCCTCATTTTCGGGCCCCGCTCGTTCCGAATCGTGCTCCCGCTGCAGCGTGGGTCTCATTTTCGGATCGGTGTTTTGCCTCCGTCGTTCAGGATGGCGTTCTCGCCCCAGCGCGGGCCTCTTTCTCGCGCGCCCATCCGCCCGCCACCACCGCACCGCGCCCCGCCCCGCCCACCGCCACTTCCACCCACCAACGCACGCACGCACGCGCACCGCCACCACCACCCCACTACCCCACCCACCACACACGCTACACCGCGTCACACCACATCACACGCGCGCGCACACAGACACACACGCACGCACACACACGCACGCACGCACGCACGCACGCACGCACGCACGCACGCACGCACGCACGCACGCACGCACGCACGCACGCACGCACGCACGCACGCACGCACGCACGCACGCACGCACGCACGCACGCACGCACGCACGCACGCACGCACACCACCACCACCGCCACCACCACCACCACCACCACCGCAATCACGCACGCACGCACCTGGCCCACCACCAAACCACCAAGACGCCACACCACGTCACACCACAGCAGACGCGCACACACGCACACACACACCACCACCACCACCACCACCACCACCACCACCACCACCACCACCACCACCACCACCACAACCACAACCACAACCACAACCACAACCACAACTATAACCACAACCACGCACACACTCACGCACGCACGCGCACCACCACCCACTACGCACGCGCGCGCGGAGCCACAGGGCCGCTACGACACGCGTCCGCGGATAGAGAAAATCAGCGCCATGGTAAGGGATGGGAGGGAGGGGTAGGACGTCAGATATGACGCGAGCGCACATAGCTTGTCCTCCTCCCCCTCCCCCTTCCCCCTCCCCCTCCTCCTCCTCCTCCTCCGCCTCCTCCTCCTCCTCCTCCTCCTCCTCCTCCTCTCGTGGCGCTGCAGCAACGTGCAGCCGCGCCGCTCTCCCTGCTGGCGGGAGCCCCGCGGCTTCGCGTGCCGTCCCTGTGTGTGCCTCCAGCCACCGCAGGCCGACAGGCAGGTCGGGGCACTCGTCGAAATGGATGGCCAGGGGCGAGGAGTGGGACGGAGGAACGCAAGAAGGACGGGCGGCTCCTCTAACCTGGCTCGAGCAGATGCCCGGGCTCGCATCCAACTGGGGCTGCAGCGAAGGCGTATTTCTCCGCACCTCCCTGCCTCTCGTCCCCTCCGCCCTCCCCCCCTCTGGTGCTCCTCTCCTTCCCCCCTTCTTCCCTCCCCGCTCCTTCTAGCCTCGAGTATAACCTGCAGGAGCACATGATCCGCTCACGCCCGCGGGCCACCAACACGCTCCTCCCTCCCTCGCCCCTGCCTCGTCTCTACTGTTGCCCGGGCCTTGTTGTTGGCCCTCGTCTTCGTCTGCCTATTCGTTGTCGTCCTCGTCGTCGGGCTCGTCTCCATCGCCGTCGCCATCGTCGTCGCCGCTGCCGAGGTCGTCGTTCGCCGTCGCCGCCGTTGTCGCCGCCGTCGTCGCCGCCGTCGTCCCCTCGCGGTCGGGCCGCCAGGCCCGCGCGCGCATCGAGAGGGACTTCCGCATCAACAACGCGATGAGCTTGAAGGCGCCCCGGTGGGGCGGGAGGGGCACGACCGCCTGTAGACAAGACTCGAATCATAACAACAACAACAACAACAACACCAACAACAACAACAACAACACCACCAACAACAACAACACCAACAACAACAACACCAACAACAACAACAACAACACTAACAATAACAATAATAGCCGCCATGTCATTCCTAATCCTACTGCATCACGTCGTGCAAGTGATACGGCGCTCGAGTACTCTGGATCGCTTATCGGGGGCGGCAGAGAGGGGGGTGATGACCAGGGGGGGGGTGGATATCATGGCGGGGGCCATGATGTTTCCCCCGATTTTATGGCGCCCCTGCTTATTTCATTGCGCCCCTGGCCCCCCCGCTGGGCCGCGCACGTGCCGCCGGTCATGATTTGCACCCCCCCCTTTTGCACACCCTCCTCTTGGCCGCTCCCGAGCTTAATAATCGCCCTTTTTTGGAGTGCCTGGGGGGTTTGGTGCAGGGGGGGTTGGCCGCGCCGCGTTTTCATGTGTGTGTGCCCCCCCTTGGTTGATTGATAAGAAGTTCGGAGTAAGCAGTACGGTGCTCGAGTACCCTTCCCGCTCCTGCGGGGCCTCTCTGAATGGGGTGGGAGGGGCACGACACCTGGAAAGCAACACTGCGCCCGAGCGCTCTGCCCGCTCTGGCTTCGCCTCCCTGGAGGGGTTGGGGGGGCGCTCTGGCGCGGCCTTCCTGGAGGGGTGGGAGGGCACGACATCTGGTAAGTCATATTGCGCTCGAGTGCTCTGCCCGCTCTGGCTGGGCCTTTCTGGAGGGGCACGACATCTTTTAAATCATGTGGTGCTCGAGTACCCTGCCCGCCTTGGCGGGGCCTCCCCGGATGGGTGGGAGTGGTACGATACCCAGAAAATTTGGCACTCGAATGCTCTGCCCGCTCTGGCCAGGCCTTCTGGAGGGGTGGGAGGGGCACGTCATGACACCTTGTACATAATATGGTGCTCGGATACCCTCCCCGCTCTGGCTGGGCCTCCCTGGAGGGTTGGGAGGGGCACGAAATCTTGTAACTATTATGCTCGAGCTGGCGGGGCCTCCCTGGGGGTGGGTGGGAGGGGCCCGACAACTTGTACAGATTCCCTACCTAGTCTCTGCCTAGACGGGTTCTTACTCTCTTGGCTTAAAGGGGCCGGGCAGTGTAATGCGCCCCGGGCGGTTCCCCCAGGATCCGCCCCGCGGTTCCCCCAGGTGCGTCCCCTTAGCTTACCGTTGCTTATCTCATCTTAGCTTAGCTTATTTCATCTTAGCCTAGCTTAGCTTCATCTTAGCTCAGGTTTATCTTAGCTTAGCTTACCTTCATCTTAGCTTCGCTGAGCTTTAGCATAACAGAGCACATCATAGCATAGCATAGCGTAGCATGTCATAGCGCAGCACAGCATATCACATCAAAGCCCACCATATCATAACATAGCGCAGCATAACATAGCATAGCATAGCATAGCACAGCGCAGCACAGCACAGCACAGCACCGCATAGCACAGCGCAGCATAGCATAGCATAGCATATCGAGCATAACACAGCGCAGCCGAGCGTACCCTAGCATAGCATAGCATAGCATAGCGCAGCATAGCGCAGCATAGCAACGCATAGCATAGCATAGCATAGCATATCGCAGCATAGCACAGCATAGCATAGCAACAAAGCAAAGGCAACGCAACAGCAGCTACAGCAAAGCAAAGCACAAGCAACGCAACGACAGACCTGCAGTGCTGAACAGCCTGCAGCTCTTGCAGGAGCCAATGCGAACGTGGCGATGTAGATGTAGATGTAGATGTAGGTGTAGGTGTAGGTGTAGGTGTAGATGTGGATGTAGGTGTATATGTAGATGCAGATGTAGCTGTAGGTGTAGATGTGGGTGTAGATGTAGATGTAGATGTGAGTCTCGTTCTTGATGTTGATGTAGATGTAGATGCAGGTGTAGATGTAAATGTAGCTGTCGGTGTAGATGTAGATGTTGCTTTCCTAAATGCTCCAACTCCTCGGTAGGGTCGACTGGGATAATTATTGTCACACGTACCCCTCCGAGGGAGTAGAGCTCAAAGACGATCAATTCCCAGCCCGTTCGAGATTTGTCTTGCCGTTTTACTCGGGGCGTTGTTAACATGTTAAACATCGGTGCATCCTTCACGCAGATCGCGACGTCAGGATCAAACGACACAGCCTTTGAGACACAATGGAATTTTATGATTTTGAGCCCGATTCTTTGAACATCGCAGTTTCGCACGCGACATCATCCAACAGCTGAGCCCATTGCGATCCGTTGGGAAACAGCAGTTTCGTTTATCCACCCTCACAACATCGAGCCCCGACGCACAACAACACAACAATTAACACACACGCACACGTTTTATAAGCGCGAAGGGAGTCCAGTGTCGAGGCGAACGAGCAGGGGGGAGGGGGAGGGAGGGGCGGGGCACAAGCACGCACCCACACACCCACACACACCCCGCACCCACACACCGACACACACACACACACACTTTTGGCGATCGCGGCGCCGCGCGCGGCGAAAGCGGGATTAGAAAGCACAAGGACGCGGACACAGACACGATCACACACAGACACAGATACAGACACAGACACAGACACAGACACACTCACACACACACACGCACGCTTGCACGCACGCACACACAGACACACGCAGTCATAGACACAGACACACACAGACACACACAGACAGACACACAAACACAGACAGACACACAGCCACACACACACACACACACACACACTTTTTGACGGTCGAGGCCTCGCGCGCAGCGTCGAGGCGGAGACACGTCAGCTCCAGTGTGCGCGCCATACGCACACGCACCGGAGATACCACACACAACACAACACACAGAGCACACACAACCGCTACAACACACATAACACACACAACGACCATACACACGCACACACGCAGACAACACACACATCACAGACAACTCACACAACACCCAACACAAGCAATACACAACGCTAACACACATCACAACACACCGAACACATAATACGCATAACGCACGACCCACCCATAATTCACACATAGCACACCCATGACACAACACACGCACACAACTTACCTCACAAACACACATGCACACGTTAGCCACAACACACGTACGCATCCGGTACATGTGTTTGCATGAGCCTCGGCACGCACGTGCCAAATGTAACAGTAATTATCATAGTGGGAGTGGTAGAAGTGACAGTAGTTGTAGTAGTGGTTGTAGTTGTCGTTGTATTGGTAGCAGTGGTCGTAGCGGTCGTAGTGCTAGTGGGTAGTAGAAGGTACTCACGGTAGTAGCTAGTAGTGGTAGTAGTGGTAGTAGCCGTAGTAGCGGTAGTAGTACTGGTGGTGGCTGAAGGGGAAAGAGGAGGAGGAGAAGGAGGATGTAGGAGCAGGACAGGGTGTCTTAACCTTGCGACGTACCCAACCCATCTGAGCTAGATGACGAGAGGGGCTGGTCCAGAACAGTTTGGCACCTGACAACGCAGGATCTGTCATTCGTTGTGCAAGCTGTCTGGGAAGCGCGCGCGTTGCGCGACTCACAGGGCAGCAAGAGGGACGAGGACCGAGGTCCCAGGCTCGGAGAGGAAGTGGGGATGGGAACGAGGGGCACGGGACAAGGACGGAAGAGGGGCCGACACGGGAAGGGCTACAGCAGCAGAGACACGGCGAAGCAGGACGACGACGCCAACAGAAGACGCCAGGTCAGGAAACAGGGTAGCGGTCAAGTCCCCCAGTGGCATGCTGGGCAAGCAGCGCGGCCTTGCTCATGTCGCCTTTATGATCCGCTGCTCAGAGCTGAGCGAGGCCGACCTCGCCCACCGCGTTCCCCGCTTCATCCCTGCACCGTGCAGCGCGGGAGCTACACGCCCGCACGCGCGCCGCCAGGTTTTCGGGACCCGCGGGACGTCACCCCGCTGCTTGACCCCCCAGCAGCCTTCGAACATGGAGGCAATGCTTGCAGGCCGAAGCCCCCGAAGAATGGCGAGGTCTAATGTCGGTCCGCGCGGGACGCCGCTCCGTTGGACCCCCCAGCAAGCCTCGAACGTGGCGACGGTTTCGCAGATCGCACCCCCCTCAGGAATGGCGAGGTCGAACTTGCGTCCGAGCGGGCCGACTTTCCGCTGGAACCGTGGCAGCACCCCCGCAGGTGCGCGAGGGCAAGCGCAAGGCGCAGCTGCAGCAACGGCTGGACGTGCTGCGGGCGCAGTGCGACGTGCGCGCGCAACGCCCCCCCCCCGCCGCTGGCTGCTCGGAGGTTCCGACCGAGAGGGAGGGGGAGAGGGAGGATACGCTCAAGGGAGGGGGAAGGGGGGAAGGGGAGGGGGAGGAGGGAGGGGGGAGGATGGCAGAGGCGGACGGACATAAGCATGGAGGGGGGATGTGTACAGGGGAGGGAGAGGGAGGGTTCAAGAGCGAACGCTGAAGGAAGAGGAACTGGAAGTGGAGCAGGATAATGAAACGGATGTAGGATGCTTGACGGATGACGAGCAGGAGGATGAGGAGGATGACTGGCGGCGACGTCTGGCGTGTATTTACATGATGCCTTGCATATCGTCCTTGCATGCGTTATTGTGCAGTTACCTTCTGTTCCCAGGTCGGCTCTAGCAGTCAGCGCTCTGACTTCGATTCCCGTTTCATCTTGCGCGTTGCCATTATTTCGTTTTCATGGTGTTAGGGATGAAGGGGTTACCCAAGACAGTTTCAAGACAACCCGACATTCTTAGGTGTGTCGTCGTCGTGGCAATGTATTACAGAGGTCATGGGTAGTTGTCCGGCAACGGTTCGATGCGATACGTATCAATCATACGCGTTGTGGTTCTCAGAGTTTTGATGTACATTGCGTGTATGTTGCGTATCTGGTTGTATGGTATGCGCGGCGATTTTGAAATGCGACGCGCGTAGGCGCACTTGAATATTCAACGAGAGTACTGGCCTACGTGTATGCACATGTGGAACGCGTCGGCACACAGTCGTACCACACAAGGCTGGTTACCGAATGAACGGCATCGAGATGTATGAATCGTTGGTTGTAGTTCAGTAGCTGGTCGAATGGTTCATTTGAGCAAGCCGTGAAGTATTGGTCATTTCATGTGCATTTTCTCCTTGCGCATGATGTTCGTGCGCGTGCACGCGCCTGCGCCGTTGGACGCCCAGAGCAAGTGAGCCATGGGGGGTAGTTAACTGCGTGCCGCGCAAGCCCGTGCAGGAGAACGCATCATGCGAAACTGCAAATTGGGGCCGGGAACGTGCCCACAACACTATGTGCTGTTTGCCCACCGTTCAATGTCAACGGGCCTTCCCAAACATTGTCTGTTTTTGTTCAACACCCGTCGCCATCTTGTCCCAGATACCTTAGTGCATGCACGCGCGGCTCCCTTGCAGCTTCCGAGGCAGCAGTCAGCAGTGCTGGGGCAGCAGCCAGCAGACCAGGGAGCAGTCAGCAGTGTTCGGGCAGCAGTCAGCGGGCTTACTCGGCGGGCGGCGCGGTCCGCCCGCGCGCGACAGGTTTTAAACGAGAGCATCCACGGGCTCAGTGGCCACTGCGCCTGGTTCCAGGACTTGCTGCCCGTCGAAGAAGAAAAACGGTGTAGACATAAACTTTAGGAGCTCCGCGCAGATTTCTTGGATCCGCGTTGGGTTCCAGTGGCGGCGCCTCTGGCGCCGCGCACTCCGCGCGCCAAGGAGGGGAGCTCAACACATCCGCTTGGACCGTCGATCTTTCTTCCTCGAGGGCATGGATCTCGGGAGGCGATGGGTCGGACGGACGGGGGCAGGAGTGGGTGAGGGGGGACGGGGGGGAGGAGCCGCGGAGGGAGGAGAGGTGTGGGGACGGGGAGGGGAGGAGGGGAGTGCGGGGGGCGGCGGAGGACCAGAGAGGACAGGGGCAGGTGGGCAGGCTGGGGAGTGGCTCGGGAAAGTGCGCGGCGACGGCCGATACGAGAGTCGTGCGTCAAGGAATGCGGGCAAAGCTGCTGCTGATGATGATGATGATGCTGTTGTTGATGATGGTGATGATGCTGATGATGATGATGCTGATGACGATGATGATGATGACGATGATGGTGGTGGGGGGAACCACCAGCATCACCACGAACACCACCATCGCTATTCCCATCATTACCATCATCATCACCATCACTAATGTCGTCATCATCACTACCATCCCCATCCCCATCATCTTCATCCACCATCATCACCACCACCTCAATTATCGTAATCGGTACTATCACCACCATCACCATTACTTACATCTTCACATATTCATCATCATCAGCATGAGCACCACTCGTCCTCATCATCATCAGCATGACCATCATCAGGAGCAGCATCATTATCATCATCGATATTCGAATCGCCAGCATCATCATCATCATCACCATCATCACCATCATCATACTCAGCATAACCATCGTCATCGTCATCTTCGTTATCATCATCATCATCATCATCATCATCGCCGTCATCATCATCATCATCGTCGTCGTCGTCGTCATCACCATACTCATCATCATCATCATCATCGTCATTGTCATTATCACCATCATCATTACCATCCTCATTATCATCACCATCATCATCACACCGTCGTCATTATCATCATCAGCATCATCAGCAGTATCATCATCAGCATCAGCATCATCATAAGTGTCATGATCATCGCCATCGCCATCGCCATCGTCATCACTATCGTAATCCTCATCAGCATCCTCATCCTCATCCTCATCCTCATCCTCATCCTCATCCTCATCATCATCATCATCATCATCATCATCATCATCATCATCATCATCATCATCATCATAATCATAATCAGAATCATCATCCTCGCCCTCGGCATCGTCACCGTCACCACCATCCTGGCTAGGATCATGCCTGTTTCTGGAGCAGGCCCGGCTCCCTCGCCGCTCGCTTCGGACGCGCCGCCGCAGCGCCCCGCTTGCTCGAGGGCTCCGCCCACCCCGCCGCGGGGCTCCGCTCCAGGGCTCGCTCGAGGAGTCCGCTCGAGGGCTCCGCTGGCGCCGCAGAGGGCGGCTGGCGGGGGGCGTAGGCCCGTGCCGCCACATTCGCGTGGGGGGCGGGGTGCCGCTGAGAGGGGCCTGGCTAGGCCGAGAAGGAGAGGTCGAGGAATGGCGGAACAGGAGGAGGAGGAGGAGGAGGAGGAGGAGGAGGAGGAGGAGGAGGAGGAGGAGGAGGCGGAGGAATGGAGCGGGGAGAGGATTTGAAGAAGGCGGTGAGGATTGAGGAGTTGGAGGGCCGGCAGGAGAGAGGAGGAACGGGGGGAGGAGGCATAAGACGGGGAGGACTAGCAGGAGGAGGCGGAGCATGATGATGATGATGATGATGATGATGATGATGATGATGATGATGATGATGATGATGATGATGATGATGATGACGATGATGATGATGATGATGCTGATGCTGATTATGATTATGATTATGATTATCATGATGATGATATTGATGATGATGATGCTGATGATGATGAGGATGATGATGATGATGAGGATGATGCTGCCGCTGGTGATGATGGTGACGATGATGTTGAGCGATTTTGCTAATGATGCTGATGATGCTGATGATGATGTTAACGATGATTATGAGGATGCTGATGATGTTGATGACGATGATGACGACGATGCCGATGACGATGTTGCTGCTGCTGCTGATGATGCTACTTCTGATGATGATGCTGATGCTGATGTTCTTGGTGATGATGATTGCGGTGGTGGTGATGGTCACGGTGATGGCGGTGATTATGGAAACGACACTACGAGCCGATCAAGGTATATTTGCCCATTTGCGGTCCATACACGACCAGCGCAATAATGATGTTGATGTTTATGATGATGACGGCGATGATGATGATGATGATGATGATGATGATGATGATGATGATGATGATGCTGATGATGATGATGATGATGATGATGATGATGATAAGGATGAAGATGGGGATGCGCATGATGACGAGGATGATGACGAGGATGATGATGAGGATGAGGATGATGAGGATGATGAGGATGATGAGGATGATGATGAGGATGATGAGGATGATGAGGATGATGATGATGATGATGATGATGATGATGATGATGATGCTGATGAGAAATATGATGAGCAGGACGACGAAAGAAGTGGTGATAACCACCGTGATTATGGTGATGGTGATGATGCTGATAACCTGTCGAGGACGAGGGTCAAATCTGGGACGACGAGGACGACAAGGGAGGGATGGTGAAGGGAGGCCCTCGTGCCGGCGCCCACCCTCCGGCCTTCGCGCCCCTCCCGCCGAGGAGAGCGGCAGCTACCGCGAGGCCGTGGACTATTTAGAGGGGCGGTGGGACGACGACGAGGCTCGCGGCGTCTCGCGCTGGGATGAGTAGGAGGCGGAGGAGCAAGAATGACGAGGAGAAGACGCAGGAGGAGGAGGAGGAGGAAGAGGAGGAGGAGGAGGATGAGGAGGAGGAGGAGGAGGCGGAGATGGATTCGGAGGAGGAGGATGAGTAGGAGGCGGAGGAGGAATAATGACGAGGAGAAGACGCAGGAGGAGGAGGAGGAGGAGGAGGAGGAGGAGGAGGAGGAGCGTCCTCTTTTTTGTGTTCTTTGCCGCAGTTGTGCATGCATGGCTGTGGCTCACCAGTCTCGCAGTTTCACAGTTTCACAGGCAGGGGTAGCTACGCAGAAAGAAGAGATGGAGAGCTAAAATGATTACACTTATATGCGCACGTTGACATATACACATACATTCGCATGTGTATACACATATACGAGAGAGCGTGATCCACCGCCGCGTTACTGTGGAACATTCCCCCCCCCCCCCCCCCCCCCCCCTCCCTCCGGAACCCGGGGTCCCCCCCCCCCCCCGAAAATCCCCCCCCCCCCTGCTGGAACTCCCCCCCCCCCCCTCCCCTAGCAAAACCCCCCCCTCCCCTAACCCCTCCCCTCCCCACCCCCCCCACCCCCCCCCCCCTCGAAAACCGGGGGGGGGTCACTGCCGGTTCGAACCCCCCCCCCCCCCGAAAACCGGAGGGGGTCACTACCGGTTCGAACCCCTCCCCACCTCCCCCTCACCGCCAGCAAACGACTCCCGGTCCCTACCACCGTCCGCACCACATCCCCCACTGTTGTTCCCAGCACCACTGTCCTCACCACCACTGTCCCCACTGGTTCCACCACCGTCCCTACTGTCCCCACCAGTGCCCCCACCACTGTCGCACTGTCCCCACTGTCCCCACCACTGTTCCCACCACGGTTCCACTCTCCCCACTTTCTCCACGGCCCCAACCACTGCCCGACTATCCCCACTGTCCCCACTGTCCCACTAACTCCTCCGCTGTCCCACTGAGCTGTCCCACTGTTCCCACCACTGTCCGCACTGTGCCCACCACTGTCCCCACTGTACCTCTGTCCCATTGTCCCACCGCCGTCCTCGCCACCGCCTTCACCACTGTCCCCACCCCCACTGTACCCTCCACTGTCCCGCTGTTTCCACCACATTCCCACTGTCCCCACACCACTGTCCCCACCACCACCGTCCCCACCACTGTCCCACTGTCCCCACTGTTCCCACCATTGTCCTCACCACTGTCCCCACCACTACCGTCCCCACCACTGTCCTACTGTCCCCACCACTGTCCCGCTGTCCCCTCACCAGTGTCCCCACCACCACCGTCCGCACCACTGTCCGCACCCCCCCCCCGGTTTTCGAGGGGGGGGGGGGTTCGAACCGGTAGTGACCTACCCCCCTTTTCATGATGGACTGGGGGAGGGGGGGGAGGGGTTTGAACCGGTAGTGACCCCCCCGGTTTTCCGGGAGGGGGGGGTAGTACCCCCCCGGGTTTTCCGCCAGCAGCGGTAGAACATGCTTTTTCATATATACAAGCATGTATCTACATACATAGTTGTGTACGTGTGTATACTAATATATATATATGTGTATTCGTATATATATATATAAGTACATGTACGTGCATCCGTATGTGCATTCAGACAGTCACATATATATAGAGAGATCATCCACATATATATAGAGAGAGAGAGAGAGAGAGAGAGAGAGAGAGAGCGAGAGAGAGAGAGAGAGAGAGAGAGAGAGAGAAAGAGATAAGCAGACAACGCGACAGAGAGAGAGAGAGAGAGAAGGAACTACATATATATAGAGATATGCAGAGAGGCAGGGAGGGATAGGGCAGGATATCTAGGAGGATCGGGAGAACGAGGAGGAGGAGAGGAAGAGGAGGAGCGAGAGAGGGTGGAGGAGGAGGAGGAGGAGGAGGAGGAGGAGGAGGAGGAGGAGGAGGAGTTGGAGTTGGAGGAGGAGGAGGAGGAGGAGGAGTTGGAGGAGGAGGTGGAGGAGGAGGAGGAGGAGGAGGAGGAGGGGGAGGCGGAGGAGAGCGAACGGGGGCGAGGCGGGGGAGAAGCGAGAGGGCGGTGAAAGAGGAGGAGGAGGAGGAAGAGAAGGAGGAGGAGGAGGAGGAGGAGGAGTAGGAGGACGAGGGGGAGGACGAAGAAGAGGCGGAGGAGGGGGGAGGACGAGGGGAAGCGAGAGAGGGCGCAGGAGGAGGATGAGGAGGAAAGGATGATGAAGGAGGAGGATCAGGAGGATGAGGCGGAGGAAGAGGGCAAAGATGACAATCTCGAGTTCGAGGAGGGCGAGCCCGCGTCTGACTGTGAAGCGTCAGCGCCGTACAGAGAGCAGCGGCGCTTGGCCTCGTGCGGCGCAGGCGGATCGAGCGGGTCCTTCCACTCGATCTGCGCGCCTGGCTTGTCAGCAGCTCAGGGTGGCGTCCGCCGGAAACGGGTCATTTGTATAATGAAGTCGGGCCTGTCCCTCTACAGGAGGAACGTTCAAACATTAGTCAGGGGATGCGTTTTTTCTTTAAAAATAACCATTTCGTGTTATGTTCGTGGAATAGTTTTGTCAATTTCCTAAATTTTCGTCCACAATCCCCCTGCAGAGGGGCAGGCCCGACTTAATTGTAGAAGCAGACAAGCTCTCACAAGCCCCAGTAGCTTTGAGTTGTTTGGCCTGGGAGAGGCTGGTCCTCGTGGTCGGGTTGGTGGCTGGGAGGTGGCTCAAGATACCGTTCGCTCCGAGTTTGTGGACACCCCGGCCCATCAGGTCCTCTCGTGCCTCAGCCTGCTTGGCTGCATAACTCGGGGCTGCCCCATTCGATGCACACCAGATCAGACTGTCACACGCTGCTTCTCTGTGCCACTTCTGCTGACCACCTCTTTGTGATTACGCAGGTTGTTTCGTTTGCTCAAGTGCTCTTGTTTGGTAAACAGTGTCCAGAACAGGCTTCGTGCCACTGGGTACGCTAGCAGGAGCGGCGGGTGAGCATCCGTAGCCATGTTGATCAAGTGAGCTAAGTGATATATTCAAGAGAGATGCTGAGGGAATTCTCGCTCGTCGTCTTCTTTGCAACCTTGTTAAGTTCGGACGCCGCCATTAAGGCAGGATTTCCGCCGTCGCCTAAGCCAGGTTGCCTACCAGCCGATGCGAACAACACGGACTTGTTCTGTCCTGGGGATCTCGGTTACGGTTGCTTCAAGATCCCCACAATCCTCAAGACGGTGAATGGTACGCTGCTGGCGATGATCGAGGCTCGCAAGTACAGCTGCGCCGACCACGGATTTATAGACCTTTGGCTACGCCGCTCCATCGATGGCGGCAAGACGTGGGCAGAGCCGATGCTCATGTACAGGAACAGCACGGAGTCGCAGTGGATAACCGTCGGAGATGGTAATTGGGTGCAGGACGCCTCTACAGGAACCATCTGGCTGTTCCACACGCGCAACAACTCCCAGCTATTCCTGTCGCACTCCGCCGACGATGGCTTGTCCTGCCTGGTCCGAGCCCATTCACAAGCCTTCTCTCCAGCGGAGCCTGACTGCGTCTGGAACAGGACATGCAGGTGGCATCCAGCTCTCCGCAGGTCCCGTCAAAGGCCGGCTTGTAATCCCAATCTATTCAGCAGGAGTGTACACCGTCTACAGCGACGACAAGGGCGCGTCCTGGCAGATGGGCGGTCTTGTGCCAGGTGAAAGATATTTGGGCGGCGCCGGCTCCGGTGAGTGGACGATTGCAGAAACTGGAACCTTCACGTGCGACGGTACGCCTGTTCTTCTCGCCAGCGTGCGCAACTCACCGAACATTCCTTCGGGGATCACGGGCAAAGGTCATCGGCTGCAGTCACTCTCGGAAGACGGAGGCATGACGTGGGGCCCAAGCTGGGAAGTCAAGGAGATCCCAGAACCGATACGAGGCTGCGAGGGATCGCTCGTCTACCACCCGGGCACGAAGAAGCTTTATTTCAGCCACCCAGATCCAGACCTCGACCTCCTCCGCAATCGCCTCAAAGTCTGGTCGTCAAGCGATCAGGGGTCCACGTGGCAGGACCACACGGTAGTCTGGGGAAAATCGGCGGGATATTCGTCACTCACAGTTTTGGACGATGGCAAGCTTGGCATATTTTACGATCGCAACAACCACTCAATGGTAGTCTTCGAGGCGCAGAGTGTATCATGGTCAGTCTTTCCTCCGTGAGCTATCCGTGCGTGGCAGCGCGCCCACACACAGTTGTGAATGATTCGATTGGGCGCACAATTTCAGGAAACTGTGGGGCTGCGATGCGATGCCGCTTTCGCTCAATACCAGCATCTGAGGTCGGGGTGAACTGGAGAGCCGCCGCCGCGGAAGCGTTTCGGCTCCAGATTGCCTCGAGCGTGCGGGCACGGAGAAGCTCTTCGCGCGGGCGAGAGAGTCTCCAGCCGTGGCCGAGGGCAGGCTCCGCAAGTTCCAGGGAGGCGGATTGTTCCGCGATTGTCCAGCTCGGTGTTCACCTTTGGCGCTGGGGGCGCTGGCTGGCGGGCTGTCCCGTGTGGTTGTTTCGTGCGGTTGTCCAGCAGTTGTGTCGTAAGGCCGACAGGCATTTGGGTCCTTGGGTATGCCGTTGGACAGAGCGTCCGTAGCTTCATTGGCAGGTCAACTTTTACGTATGCGGGACGAGTTTCCAGTGAAAGGTATTCCCCCTGGACCCCATGTCGTAACATTGGAGACGTGGCGATGAGGAGGGCTTGAGTGGACAAAGAGGTTTGTTCTTTAAAGTCTCCATTTGCGTGGCCGATGCGGCTCGATGTGGAGCCAGCTCCACGCTGGCGTCGCCGATGCATCGCCGACGCCGACAGCGCCGATGTATCGCCGACGTTTACGCATCGGCGATGCTGCGCGATCCTCCGACCCCATCTACTGGGACCCCATCTGGGAGGCCTCTACTCAAAGGTCCAAGAGAGGCCCCACAAGCGGCTCCAACGTGCCCCCACTCCTCCGAAGCAACAGCCTGAGCAGCATCACCGGCATCAGCGGCAGCAGCGGCGGGTGAAGCGGCAGCCGGCCCCAGCGGCAGTGACAGCACCACCATGATCAGCAACATCAGCAGCGGAGGCACGGACAGGAGCAGCAGCGGAATGAGCTGGTCCTGCACCAGCACCAGCACGGGCGCCAAC
>CAUYUJ010002714.1:205227-220227 GCA_963575745.1 Prorocentrum cordatum
CCATAGGTTGTATGCATACCCTGGGGATGCTCAATCTATATGTGATGATGCCCCATTGTTCATTCTAAACGTGAATTAGTTTCATCTCGACCCCCCCCCTCCTCCTTGGAAAATAGCGCAGGCTTGGAACAATCCCTTGCAACACGTGTTAAGTACGAAGTCCGTCGCTCGCGCATGCCAGAATCTTTCAACATTCAACAACAATAGGTTGCGTAATAATTTCAAAATCGAGCGTCCCGAACACATCTAAAACCAGCGTTTTGACAACGTGTTTTTTCAAACAAGTGTGCGTGCGATCTTGCGAACTTTCAAGAACAGCATCGCTCTATCAGCCTTTTTCGTCACATTCGACCAAGCAGGCCTCGCCCGCGCGCGTATGTCAGAAGCATTTTGGCGCCCTTGCGCGCGTGCTGGGGGGCGGGGGGGGGTGCACGAGCCCCGTGAAATAATACCATGCGGGCCGCGCGCGCATGTGTCGTCCTTCCAGAACTTTCATTGCCGATGCATGGACACCATCAGAGTCATCGGCGTGACTTCCATCGGCGTCATGATTTGCCGTGCCGTCGTCGTTGCCATTATCGTCACATGCATCGCTACTACCATCATCGTGTCAGCCGCTGTCGGCGTCGCCATCATACCGCGCCTGCCCGGCTAACCGACTCGCACCGAAGTGCCAGCACGTCAGCGCAGCGTGCGTGACGCGCTTCGTATGCTCCAGCAATTGTCAGCGCCATCCCGGCCGCGTCGGTCTCGCCAGACTAGCTGGTCGCTCTGCGCGCGAGCCTGCGCGCGCTAGCGCGGCCGCGGCGGTGCGCCAGCCAACGCCAAGCAGCCATCGCAATCTCCACCGCATGGGTTTTGCAAGCAAGGTTGCGGGTGGATGGGTGGGATAATTGCGCGAGCAGTGGAGTTGACATTTTCAGATTCGGCAGGGTGACTTGCACCACATGGATTGCACCACGTATATTGCTTCATACATATTGCACAACATAGGGTGTACTACATATATTGCACTTCGTGGATTGCACCAGGTACATGGCACAACGTAGGCCGCACAACATAGAATGTACACACCATCGTGCGCAACACCAGCGGCTCACTATATGTACATATACATGTGCATATTATGCAATCTATGTTGCACATCGTAGGCTGTAGCGTGTATATATATATGTGTATTTGCTGCACACACCAGTTTGCCCAACATAGGTCGCGCCACCTAAATTGGATTACTTAGATTGTATTACGTTTTTCCGCCACAGCATCGGCTGCACAACATTTATAGCACTGCGTAGAACGCACCGCGTACATTGTTTCACATGTATTGCGCACCATCAATTGCATCTCATCGGATGCGCCTCGTTTTTTGCACCACATCGGCTGCACCACACGTATTGCACATCATAGAAGGCACAACGTAGATTGCGCAACACCTACTGCACCACATAGGTGCCACCACATGGGCTGCTTGACATCTACAGCGCAAGATAGATTGCGCAACATAGTACCACATATATTTCCCTACGTATCAACAACCACGTACAGTGCACCACATAAACAGCACCACGTAGATCGCACTACATATATTGCATCACATACTTTGTACCACATGCATACCAAATCAGAGGTTTTACCACATAAGTTGCACGACATAGGATGCGCCACATACATGTTGCACTTTATTTATGTATACGTAGATCGCCCAACACATATTGCACACATCATGTTGCACAACATGGGCTGCACAAGAAGAATGCACCACGTCGATTGCGCTGCATATATTGCACCACGTATATTGTGAAGGCCTTGTGGCCTGGACCGCCGACCTTGAAGAGGGAACCGGACTCGTGTGGAAGGCACGGGATCGAAGGAGAATTTTTCTGCCAGTGAGGGGTGTTTTTCCACGAGGGTGGAGAGTCACAATTTCCGGACCCCCTCCTCCTTTCCCCCCGGGGGCCTTGCCCAGGAACCTCTCCCCCCCGGCAGGGAAGGGATCAAGACGACAACGACGACGACGACGACTCTAACGGAAAAATCTCGCGCACACGCCGACGGGGTCGGCGGATCTCACCACATAGTTTGCACAACATACAATGCACAGCATGAATCGCACTATTGATATTGCGCCACATGCCTTGCACCACAAATATTACATTGCATATATTGCACGACCTAGATCGAATAAAATTTATTGTGCAGCGCAGACAGGTCCACGTATGTTCTCGTTTCGGAAAAGGAACTCGGACCTACCACCCCCCCGAGGCCAGGATTATCGATCCCTTGGGGATGTGAAGTTACACACGATTCCGTCCCACCGATCATTCTAGATTTGAAGTCGTACAAACCCATATCCGCCCTTTCATAGTTGTCAAACAATATGCGCGCACATTCGTTCAGTACACGTCATCAGTTTGTAGTTTGCAAGAACCTCTCGCAACAAAGGGGACGAAGTGAACACGCGCGCTTGTCGCGCGTGCATGCCGAAATCTTTCAACATACATATGCTTACAAATAATGTCGCAATCGAGTGTCCCGAAAGCATATCATCACACATGGATTCGCAGCATGGTTGGTCAACACAAAGTCTGCGCGTGCGTTTTTCCGAATTCCGAAATCCATAGGTTTTCAGCATATTCATCACATGCGACCAAACGGGCCTCTCGCGCGCGCATGTCGAAATCATTCGAACGCCCTTGCGAGCGTGCTGGGGTGCACTATCCATATCAAACAATACCATAGGGGTCCACTCGCGCCTGTCGGCAGCGCGCGCATGTCGAAATTGTTCCAAAACCTCCATCACCGACACGTGGACAGACACCATCATCGTCACCGGCGGGGTCAGCCTCGGCGCCGTCATTGGCCATGCTGTCGTTTTCGTCATCGTCGTTTTCAGCATCGCTACTATCATCATCCTGTCTGCCGTTACGGACGTCGCCATGATACCGCGCCCGCCCGAGTAACTGACACGCACGGAAGTGCCCGCGCGTCAGCGCGGCTTGCGAGTCTCGCTGCGGAACCCCCCGCCGGTCAGCGCCACCGCGGCCACGTCGGTCGCGCCAAACTAGTTGGACGCTCTGCGCGCGAGCCTTCGCGCGCTAGCGTGGCCGCAGCGATGCGCCAGCAAACGCCAAGCAGCCATCGCAATCGCCGCCGCGTGGGCTGTGCAAACCAAGTTGCGGGTGAATGGGTGGGATGATTGCTAGGGAAGTGGAGTTGACAAATTTTTGCGAACAAAAATCAAGCAACACCTATCGGCAAACATCTATGTGCACATGTGCATCATTTTGAAATGCGTGGGTGCCCGATTGGCTTCTTGTAGTTCGCGTGGGTTAGTGTAGGCCCGGGTCGCTTGATACGTTTGCAGCGGGAGCTGCCAGTGAGTTTGCAAGGGGAGTCAGCATGGGAGTAGCCTTGCCGATATAGCATTGGGAAACTGTACCTGGGGGTAGTCGTTTGCACGGCCATGTAGTGCGCGGTATAAATGCGGCGTGGAGGGGCATATGGGATCGGTCTGGTGCGCGCGCGTGCACCTTTGTGCATTCGTGAGGGTCGGTCGCATGCTTAGACAGCCAGCCCGAGCAAGGCGGGCCACGGCGTGTTCTCTACCACGTTCGCGCAAGCGGGGGGTTGTATTCGTGAGCCGCGCACAAGCATGTTTGAAGTCACTGTTTGGTTGGTACGCGACAGTTGGGGCGACGGCGACGACACATTTTCTCTTCCTGTCTCTCCTATATCTCACTGCGTCCCTCATGTCACCCTCTTTCCACGCTCCCCTTTCCACTCCTCTCTCGTGCTTTTTCGTTATATTTTCTTGTCTTGCCCCTCCCTCCTACTACTTCTCCCCTTTCTGTCCCCACGTTCCTTCCCTTTCCACTCCTACTCCTCTTCCTCTTTATCTTCACTTCGTCTCCGGGTGGTCGTCGTATTCACGATGGTTTACCTCGGTCTTCGTCGTCGTCGGTCGTCGGCGGCGTCGGCGTCGTCGGTCATCGCTGGTCGTTGTCACCGTCGTCGGTTGTCGTCTTCGGCGTCGTCGGTCGTCGTCGGCGAGGGCGCCGTCGTCGGTCTGTCGTCGTTGGTCGTCGTCGTCGTCGTCGTCGTTCGTTGTTGTCGTGGTCGTCGTCGTCGATTGTCGCTTGTCGTCGTCTGCTTCGGCGTCATCGGTAGTCGGCGGCGGCAGCGCCGTCGTCGGTTTGTCATCGCCAGTCTGTCGTCGTCGACGGCGGCGGTCTGTCGTCGTCGTCGTCGTCGTCGTCGTCGCCGCCCACGCCGTCGTCGTCGTCGTCGTCTTCGTCGTCGTCGTCGTCGTCGTCGTCGGTCGCTGGTTGCCGCCCCCGCAAAGGGTGCGCCCCTCGACGACGCCCGCCTCGACCTGCGGCTGGGGGCCGGCAGGGCCTTCGGCGTCGAGTCGGCCGAGGAGCCGCCGCCGCCATCGTCCTCGTCGTCGTCGTCGTCGTCGTCGTCGTGGTCGTCGTCGTCGTCGTCGTGATTGTCGTCGCTCGCTGAGTCGTCGTCATCCTCGCTCGTCGTCGCTCGCAGCGTCGTCGTCGACGTCGTCCTCGTCTAGGTCGTCGACGCTCGCCGCGTTGCCGTCGTCGTTGTCGGTGGCTGCGTCGTCGTTGTCGTGTCGGCGCTCGTTGCGTCGGCGTCATCGCCTCAGTCGACGTCGCCGTCGACGTCGTCTGTTGCGCTCGTCGGCGGCGGCGGCGGAGGAGGAGGAGGAGGAGGAGGAGGTGGAGCATGGATGTCGATGACGACGACGTTGGCGCGATGACGATGACGATGCCGTTGGTGTTGATGATGGTGATGATGATGATGGTGGTACAGGGGATGAATGTGATACTGATGTTTGTGGGAGAAGTTCATACAAGATCTCGGATGCGGAGGGATGAGGGAGGGATGGATGGATGGATGGAGGGAGGTGGAGCAGGAGCAGGAGGGAGGAGGAGGGAGGGAAGGGAAGGAGGGAGGGAAGGAGGAGCAGGAGGAGGAGGAGCAGGAGGAGGTTGAGGAGGAATCGGGTGGTGGTGGTGACGACAATGATGCTAGCTAGATGGGCCGATGTGTGTGGCTGTGATGGTGACGTTGCTCACGATAGCGAAGATGACGCCAGTGACGATGACGATGACGATGACAATGATGAGGATGATGATGATGATGATGATGCTGATGCTTATGATGCTGCTGCTGCTGCTTCTGCTGCTGCTGATGATGCTGATTCTGGGGACGACGACGATGAAGGAGGTGATGATGATGATGATGATGATGATGATGATGATGATGATGATGATGACGCTGATGGTGATTGTGATGATGATGATGATGATGATGATGATGATGATGATGATGATGATGATGCTGATGATGATGATGATGATGATGATAATGTGATGACGATGATGATGATGATGATGATGATGATGATGATGATGATGATGATGATGATGATGATGATGATGCTTCTGAGCTTGATGATGCTGATAGTTTTGACCGCGATGTGCTGGTGCTGTGAAACCCGATGAGGTTTATGATGATGGAGATGGTGATCAGGGGTGGGGAGGGAGGAAGGGAAGGGGAAAGGGGGAGCAGGAGCAGGAGGGGGGATACATCATGGAGGGAGGGAGAGGAAGAGGGTAAGGAGGGTGGTGGTGGTGGTGTTGATGACGAGATGATCGATATATATATATATATATATATATATATATATATATACACACATAGGTTGATGATACCAGAGAGAAGCCCCAATCATAATCTTTTTAGGGCTGTAGGGCTACAGGGCTACAGGGCTATATGGGCTCTTGGGCGCTATATGGGCTATATGGCTATATGGCTATATGGGTTATAGGGCTATTGGGCTATAGGGCGATAGGGATATAGGGCTATAAAGCTATAGGGCTACAGTACGTGGGCACCCGGGCACCCGGCACCCGGGCACCCGGCACCCGGCACCCGGGCACCCACCCGGGCACCGGGCACCCGGGCATCTGGGCACCTAGGCCCGGCCACCGAATCGGCGGCGAACCCGGGCACCCGGGCACCCGGGCACCCGGGCACCCGGGCCCGGCCACCGAATCGGCGGCGAACCCGGGCACCCGGGCACCCCGGCACCCGGGCACCCGGGCCCGGCCACCGAATCGGCGGCACACCTCACCTACCCGTAAATCCGCTAGGACCCCTACAGAGGCAAGCTCTGATTGGGGAATGTTAGTGGCTGTGGTGTCGAACGTGCTTGCCGCAACGATGAGGCTGACGATATCGATGACGATGTCGATGCCTTTGCGGCTGTTGATGTTGATGACGATGATGATGCTGACGATGACGACGCTCATGATGATGATGCTGATGATGATGATGATGGTGGTGATGATGATGGTGATTGTGCTGATTGTAGACTATGGTGATGATGACGGTTGTGAGGATGACCATGAGTCATATACTTGTGTTGATGGTGGTGATCGTGACGATGACGATGATGATGATGATGATGATGATGTTAATGCTGATGATGATAATGCTGATGATGAGGATGATGATGGTGCTGATGATGAAGATGCTGATGATGATGATAACGCTGATACTGATTATGATGACGATGTTGATGCTGCTTAGCATGGGTGATGGGAACGCGTGTAATGTTTTTTTGTCATTGATGGTGATGACGAGTGCGATGATAATGACGATGCTGATTATGATACGGATGATGATGCTGCTGCTGATGATGATGATGATGATGATGATGATGAAGATGCCGATCACGATGGTGATGATCATGACGATGATGCTGATGATGATGGTGCTGATGATCATCCTGGTCATGATTATGATGGTGATAATGATTTTGCTGTTGATGAACATATGGTGATGATGATACCGCTAATGATGATGACGATCCTGCTGCTGATGATGATGACGATGACGCCGAGGATGAGGCGGAGGAGGAGCAGCAAGCGGAGAAGGGCTACGACGGCATGAAATTGCAGGAATACTGGCGATGATATTAGTACGACTTTAACCTTTCATTTTGAAATCTTGTGAATCTGCATCACGAGGATCGGCGGGTGGGTGGGCGTGCGGAAGGGAACGGGGATACGGACAATGATGATGATGAGGAGGAGGAAGAGGAGGAGGAGCAGGAGGAGGAATGGGAGGAGAGCTGAGGAGTTTGAAAGATACCAAGAGGGAGAAGGCGAGGGTAACGATGCTGAAAAGGATGCTGGCTATGAGGAAGGCAGTGGTAAGATCTAATGGGGGTTCGTGAACTTCGTGTGGCCCTGGGGCGTTCCATTGGGTCGGATCAGTTCTTGAAGGTTCGGGAAGTGGAGGGGGAGGACGAGGAGGAGGCGGAGGCGGAGGAGGATGTCGATGAGGAGAACGGAGGAGGCGAATCCAGGAGGCAGTGAGAGAGGAGGCCAAGTGGTGCATCCTCCTCTCGCTTCGCTTCTCCCTCTTTTCCCTCAGGGAAAGGGCGGAGAGGGGATGGGGATAGAAGTCCGATGGTAATTCCTGTATACTTTCTCACAATCCTTTCTTCTTCTCACCGCAAGAAGCCCGCGCGTGAACCCTGCTTTCAAAGGGAACTGCATTGCAGTCTTCTCGCTGATTGGAAGGAGCGAACTCGACAGGAACATCGAGTTGAACAGTGTGGAAGCGGGCTCCCCGTTTTGAACAGGAACCGCCCCCCCCGCCTTCCCAGTCCGTGTAACCAGGGCTTGCGTGACACTTCTGTTTGCTAAGTTTGTGGAAGTTTACAGCGAGAGCCCCAGTTGTTTGAACATGATCGGCCCCACTCATGTGCAGTTGTTACGCGTGTTCAGTGCGCGAAGGCCCGCCCGTCCCGGTAGTTGCTGCAAGCTGGTACGTTTAATACTCGCCTCGAACATGCGAGCGACTGATTTTGACGAGGAAGCGCCCTTCATCCGTGTAGCTGTCGCAAGCTTTTTGGACGAATGCGCTCAGCGCTCATACGAGAGCCCCATTTGAACTAAAATCCTCCCGTCCATGTAGCCTTTGTAAGCTCTTACGAGTACTATTCGCCGCGAAGAGGCGAGAGCCCAATTTTGAGAATGAAGCGCCCTTCATCCGTGTAGTTGTTGCAAGCCTGTAAGACGAATGCTCGCGGGCGCTAAGGCACGAGTTTGAACACGATCCCTTCCATCCTTGTAATGGTTGCTGCATGTTCTGGCAAAGGTGCGCGCGTCAAGGAGAGAGCCCAGTTTGCAAGGTCCCGCTCACAATCTTGGAAGCTGCATTATTGGGACGGCGATATGCGACGCCAAGGGGAGAGCCCCAATTGGAAAAGGAATCGTCCTCCATCCGTGTAGCCGTTGCACGCTTTGGACATGAACGTGCGCGGCGCTCAGGCAAGAACCTTCTTTTGAGATAGACCCTTTTCCGTCCGTGTAACAGTCGCACGTTTCAAGCTTCGGGGCCATTCACGGTGAGGCGAAACGCCCAGCCCGCCCTACCGAAACGCCGAGTGGCCAGACGAGGAGGGTTTGTCACCAAGGGGGAGGCCTCCGTTGGTTCCTTCCTGCTCCTCCTTCCTGCTCCTCCCTGCTTCCTCCCCCCTCCTGGGGTTTGGGGCGCGGGCTAGGGGTCAGGGAATGCCAGGAGAACTGAAGGCAGCGTCGAGAAAGCTTGAAGGCCCCGTGCGCCAGACTCGCAGGCGAAGGGGACAGCGCGGGCGGGGCGCTGGGCGCTGTGCACTCGCGCGCTCGCGCGCGCGCGCGCGCTCCGTCAGGAGGTCAGCCACCACGAGCTGGACGGCCTCATCCACGGGCCCCGCCCGCCCGGGCCAATGCCGCCGCCGCCGTCAGTCGCCGTCGGCGCCGGCTTCGCAGTCGCCTTCGCCGACGCCTTCGCCTTCGCCGACGGTCTCGCCGCCTTCACCGCCTACGCCGTCGCTGCCTGCGCCTTCGCCGCCGCCACCGTCGCCGTCGTCGCCGTCGTCGTCGTCGTCGTCGTCGTCGTCGTCGTCGTCGTCGTCGCCTCCTCCCTCCCCCCGTCGTCGCCCATATCCCTTTTCTCCTCCTCCTCCTCCCCCCCTCGCGCCTCCCACCTGTCTCTTCCTTCTCTCTTCCTACTCCCCTACCCCATGCCTGTTCCTTGACCTCCTCCCACTCGGCATCGCCTCCCTCCTGTACTTCGCCGTCGTCCCCCTACTTTTCCTCCTCCTCATCATTTCTCGCTCCGCCCTATTCCTGCTCCTGCTCCTGCTCCTGCTCCTGCTGCTGCTGCTGCTGCTGCTGCTGCTGGTGCTCTTCCTCATCACCCCCCTGGTGCCATTTCCCCGTCGCCTCTACCGCTCCCTCTGTGACCTCGCGCCCCCCTTTCGTGTGCTCCTGCCCCGCTCGGCGTGCCAGGGACTGCGCCCCCTCGCAGGAGAAGCGGCGGCGGAAGAAGAAACGCGGCAAGCGAGGCGCCGCCGCCGCCGCTGATGCCGCCGCTGATGCCGCCGCCGCTGATGCCGCCGCCGCTGCTGCCGCCGCCGCTGCCACGTCCGCCGCTGCCGCCACTGCCGCCGCCGCCGCTGCCGCTGTCGTCGGTGCCGCCGCTGCCCCTTTTCAGGAAGGATGTCGAGGACGAGAGAGGGAAGCGGGAGCAGGAGGAGGAGGGGAGGAGGAGGAGGAGGAGGAGGAGGAGGAGGAGGAGGAGGAGGAGGAGGAGGAGGAGGAGGAGGAGGAGGAGGAGGAGGAAGGGGAGGAGGAGGGAGGAGGGAGGAGGGAGGAGGGAGGAGGGAGGACTGTAGCCATTTTGGCTCAAGTCCGTAGCGTGGCCCAGGCGTCAGCAGCGGACGGAGACTTTCTGGCATTGGGGGGCGCCCGAGCGGCGCGCACGGCCCCAGCAGCTTTTCTCCCTGACATCACCAGTCAGGGCACACTCGATACTCAATCGCCCAGCTCGTCCTCTTTGCCAGCCACACGTGTTTGATGGCACCGTGGAAGGATGCATCGCTTCAGTTTCTTTCTTCGCTCCAGGGAGCCGAGCCCTGGACGTGTGGTCACTGTGGCACAGGAGGCAACTTCGCGACCAAGATGCAGTGTCGCCAGTGCTTCGCCCCCGCGCCGAAGCACATGCAGGCGGCCATCACGCGTGCTTCCCGCTCCTCACCGGTGCGGCGACCGTGGCAGAGGGCTGACCCCCCAGCTGGGGGCAAGGCCAAGGGCAAGGGCAAGGAGAAAGGGGACAAGGGCAAGGACAAGGGCATGGCTGGTCCCGCTCCTCGCGGCGCTGCTGGCACTGCTTGGGGCTACTTCGGGGCTGGCACGGACCTGCTCAAGTCAAAGGCCGCCGAGGCGTCCGACCCCATCTCAGTGCTCGACAAGTCGATTGGCACGCTTGAGTCCCTCGCCGACCCCAGCCTCGGCCCCATCATCGAGGCCAAGCGGGCGGAGAGGGCAAGTCTGGTCGCCCAGAAGCGGGCAGGCAAGCCGCTGCACCTTCAGCTGCAGGCTCTGGAGGGCAAGATGGCCGCCGCCCAGCGCAAGCTCGCGCGCCAGCGCGATGAGGTCGTGCCCGAGCTGCAGCAGCGCCTGGCAGAGGCCCAGCAGGTGCAGGAGGCGGCCTGTATGGAGCTGGAGCAGCTGCAGGAGGAGAAGGCTCAACTGGCCAGGCGAGTCGTGGCGGAGGAGCAGGCCCCTGCGGGGGCAGCGGGTCCTCGCGGCGGTGGCCCACACTGCGGGCAGGCGGTCATCAGCAAGCTCGTGGCCAACCTGGAGAAGTTGGTGGGGGACACCGAGGGCGACGGCGACTCTGTGCCCAAGCCACTCGTGGAGTCCCTTCAGAGCTTGCTCAAGCTGGTCAAGGAGCTCCCTCAGGCCTCAGGGCCCCCCGCGGATGCGGCCGCCGCGCCTCCTGGGGGGCCTGGCGCAGCGGCGGCGGCCGCGCCCCCAGGGGGGCCTACTGCCGAGTCCTCGGCCGACGGCGATGGTGACGCAGTGGAGGAGCAGATGCGCAAGCGTGACGAGCTGGTGGACCAGTGCCTCAGCGGGCTGCCCGAGGAGGAGCGTGCCGCCAAGCGGGCGGTGCTGGGGTCCTTCTACGACCATCACGGCGAGGAGGCGCTCCCCCAGGCGTCGCTTTGATGGGCCCACTGGCCCGCCCTTGATCGACTGGACCACCTATGGGGGCGGCCAGTTCTGGAAGGGCGAGGACCGCCATCACGAGGAGCCGCGCGGGGTCGGCTTCCCTGAGGGCGGCGGGGTCGCGCACGCTGGCCAGGACGTCGGCTACGGCGCGCCCGCGGCCATGGACAGGCGACTTTCGCCCGTCGTGCCCATCCCTCCTCTGCCCACCTGCCTCGAGAGCAGGTCGCAGCACGTGGGGCGTGACCCAGCTGAGCAGCCTCAGAGGCGCCGACGCACGCGGCGAGGAGACCGACACGTCATCGCAGCCACTTTCAATGCTAATCTCTCCTGGGCTCGAGTCGAAGAGTTCATGGAAGAAGAGATCGAGCAGATCATCAAGAGAGGTGGCGTCCCCATCATAGCGGTGCAGGAGCACGCGAAGCCAGCCGAGTGGTTCAACGTCACCGCAGCGGCGCAAGAGCGACGTGGCTGGCGAGTTGTGGGGGCGCCTGCCGTGCGCACGGCGGAGGGCGGCCACTCGGCGGGGGTGGCGCTGATCACACCGCGCTGCTGGAGCCTCAGCCTGGCGCCTGGCCAGGCGTCGTGGGACATCTCCCCCGCGGGCGCCGCAGGCAGGCTGTGCTTGGCCATGACCGAGGTCAAGGGCATTGGGTGGATGGCCCTCTTCTCGATTTACTTGTTCACGGGCAAGCCAGTCACCTGGGCTCCGAACGCGGCCCTGCTGGACACCATTGTTCATTGGGTCTGCCAGATGAGGATTCCCTGGATGGCCATGGGCGGCTTCAACAATGAGCCGCACGCCATCCTGGACAGCCCCTGGAATCAGGGGGCTAAAGGCCAAGTTCTGGCCTGGCAAGGGGAAGGAGGCACTTGCAGGTCCAAGGTGGTTAAGCAGGGCGTCGAGGAGTTTAAGGATCGGGTCATCGACTTTTTCTGGGTGGATGCGAGGCTTGCAGTGATCTTTTGCCCAGTGAAGTCTTTCGAGAACATGCCCTGCAGGCCGCGCAGGCCGACTTGGATCCGCGCCGACAAGCCCTGGCACGCGTGCCAGATACAGGTTCTCAAGGGCCCCAAGCAGTACCCCATCACCAGGCCGCCGCCAGTCAGGCAGCCCGAAATCCCGCAGGGCTACCCCAAGATCGACCTGCTCCACGGCTCCCAGCAGCACCTGGACCAGTGCTGGAGGGGGTTCTGCTCTGCAGCCGAGGCCGAGCTTCGATCTCTGTTCGGTTGGGCGGAGTTGGAGGCACGCAGGTATGAAGGCCGAGGCTTGACTCCCGAGGTGGTGCAGAGACAGCTTCTTCCGAAGCATGACAGCCCAGTGGCCGATCGGGGTCCTGCCAGGGCCTGGCGCTGGGCCGCGGGAGAACTGGCCTGGATAGGCCAACTTGTCTGCTGTGTCTTGCGGGGCCAGTCTGTGTCCGTGGCCAAGGCGGAGGCCTTTGCAGGCCAGAACACCACCTCGGGAGAAGGGCCTCCTCGATCCTACAACGAGGAGGTAAAGGGCCAGCTCAGACGGGCTTGGAGGAAGCTGTTCCAGGCGAGGCACCACTGGGACCAGATGGAGCCCTGGAGCGCGGGGTTCCTGCCCACGCTGCGCATCCTCTCCGACGTGGGGCCCCGCTTCATGGGCGCGCAGGCCATCTTCGCGCTGCAGCAGTTCGCCAAGGTGAGGGCCCAGACCTGGGAACAACACCTCATGCGGCAGCGGTCCAAGCGATTCTACGAGCGCCTGAGTGCGAAGTTCCCTGGCTCGGGGGGGTACCTGCACCGCATCTGCCACTGGAAGCAGGCGTGGAAGGAGCCCATCTCGTCGGCCAAGAAGCGGAAGTTACCATCGGATCCGCAGCTCGCGGTCGACCAGGAGGCGCAGGAGTGGGCTGGCATTTGGCGCGCGGGGTCAGGTGACTACGCCAAGTTGTGGCAGGGCGCCCAGGTCCAGGCCCAGCGGATGGCCCACGTGCAGGAGCTGCCCATCATCGACGCGGTGCAGGTGCGCGCAATTTGCCGCAGCTACAAGTGGAAGACCGGGCTTGGGCTTGACGGCTGGCACTTAGGGCACCTGGCCTGGCTCAGTGACGAGGCCTTGACCAGCCTCGGGGACATCCTCATGTTGTGTGAGCGGCTCTGCTCGTGGCCCACGGCCATGCGCATGCTTATACTTTTCCTGGTCGCCAAGGAGGACGGAGGCGGCAGGCCCATCACCCTCTTTCCCACGCCAGTACGCATCTGGGAGGCCGTTCGTGATCCTTTGGTTCGGCGATGGGAGCGGGCACACGTGAGGCCCTACGACTGGGCATCACCAGGGCGCAGCAGTGAGCATGCTGTTTGGAGAGCGATGCTGGACGACGAGGCCCTGGAAGGTACCTGTTTTGCGTCACTCACCGCTTTGATGGATTTGGAGAAGGCGTACGAATATGTTGCGCTTAATTTGATTTGGATTCCCGGGTTGGTGCAGCAAGCACCCATGAGTGTCTTGGCCCTCTCACTGGAGTCGTACGCTTTCCCTCGGGCGGTACGAAAGGGCCAAGCCGTTGCCGACGCCATATGCACCTACGTGGGGCTGCCCGCTGGGTCGAAGTAGGCCAACCGCTTCCTGAAGATTGTGTTGTATCCGATACTGGACGTCGTGGCCCGATGGCCAGGTGCTAAGCTGGAGATCACCAAGTTTGTGGACGACCTAGCCTTGCGGATGGTGGGCAGGAGCACACAGCTGAAGGTGATCTTCCCCGACCTGGCCCGCACCCTCATCCACCTCCTGGAGTCGTTGCTGCAGCTCAAGGTCTCGAAGGGCGAGGGAGGCAAGTCGAAGTTCGTCTCCAGCGACGTCTCCTTGGCACAGGAGCTGGCTCAGCCCATGGCGGACATTGGCCTTCAGCACGGCGAGAGCGAGCGATGGCTGGGCGTGGACTACCAACCCCAGGGCCCTCGGAAGAAGGCCACCAGAGCCAGACGGTTTAAGACTGTTCGAGGACGCTGGCACAAGGCGGCGGCCCTCAAGCGACGAGGGGTGAGGATACGCCCTGTGGTGCAGCAAGGCCTCAAAGCGTCAGTTGCGTATGGGGCGACCTGCGCTGGCACACCTCCTGCCGTTCTCAAGTTCGTCATGGCCAAGACAGCTGCTGTGCGTGCGGGGGCTGGGACCTTTCGTTCGGGCACGTTGGGCTGGGCGATCGCGCCGAGGACTGACGGCGCCGAGCAGCTCAGGCTCGCCCCGCTTCGGGCATGGGCACGCGAGGCCTGGGATCAGCCCGAGAGACGGAAGGAGATGGCCCACGCGTGGGGCCGTCAATGGCCCAAGGTGCAGCGTGCCCTCACCTATGCCCCCGCCAAGTTCGACGCCTGGAAGATGGTGAGGGGGCCAGCCGCAGCCGCCATGCTGACGGTGCACGAGCTGGGTTGGCACATGAAGGACGCTTGGACCATCCTCGACGGCGTGCACTGCAAGTGGGACATCCGTGAGGTCGCCCCCCATCGAAATCTTGCGGTCGGCAGAGAGGACGATCGCAAAGAAGAAGCTCATGGATTGGGCGCTCGCGGATGAGGAACGCCAGCCGCTCCGACCCGCTCCCTTCCTCTTGCCAGTAAAGCAGCTCATGCGTTCCAAGCCCACGGGGACTTGGACAAGGCACCGCATCAACAGTGCCAGGACGGTCGCGTTAGGAGGCTACCCTGTTCAGACCGTGTGCTACGAGCGCGGCCAGGTCACGAGCCCTCTGTGCCCTCTGTGCGGCAAGAAGAAGGGCACCTTGATGCATGTGTATTTTCTTTGTGATGCAGATGTGTGCGTCGCGATTCGTGATGGACTCACGGGGCCGACGCTCAAGCACAGTTTTCGGGGCGTGGTGCATGTGGGCGAGACGGCCGCCACGAAGGAGGAGCAGGGCTGCAGGGGCGGCGACGCGCTCTT
>CAUYUJ010002714.1:225227-242727 GCA_963575745.1 Prorocentrum cordatum
AGGGGATGCCAGGTTGAAACTATATCGGTTCAAACTGAGTAGTCTTCAATGTCCGCCAGGTGTTGAATCCATGCTTGGCTCCGCGAGCTTACCCAACTGGGATACGGACGTGACTTTACACCAGCAGCACGCTGACAGCATCGTTCGACAGGCAGCTGCACCATACCTCGGCGCGGGAAGGCTGACCCCGATGCAACCTTGCATCACGGATCGAGCAATGGAGCTGGTCAGATTGAGGCGGGCGTGGGGCGAACGACCACAACGTGTTCAACGAAGTAGAACAGACCTGTTCCGCGACCTGCTCCTCGGCGATCCTGTTTTTCATCCTGGCGTCAGCTGGCCTTGGGCTCAGAAGGTTGTCGGTCTCAGACGCATTCGCAGGGGGGAACTGGCGGCGTCCAGATCGACGAGGGCTGTAAGCAAGCCGCAAAGCTGGTCAAATGAGCATATCGCAAACGACCGCAGGGCACATGTCGAGCAGCTCGGGGTATAAATGGAACGCTTTGTCGCCTCAAGGGGCCACGGAGTCGTTGCCAAGATAGGGTGGGCGTCAAGCTGGGCAGTCCAAGCACTTGCAACTTGTAGATGATACAGGCGTGGCCCTCGAGGGCGATGCCCAGGAGACTAGAGACATCCTGCACCGCTCCATCTTGACCTAAGATGCTGACGTGCCTGGGCCAGCTGTCTTGCAACGCGTGTCTCACGGGAGGCTGCGCCGCGACTTCGGCAACGTGGTGTTCGATCATCAGACACGACCCTTTCGCCGTCACATGTTTGCAGATCGCTTCGGCGAGTTCAGAGACGCCAAGCAGCTGCGCGTGATCTGATCTCAGGAGATCTACTTGCTGGGCCACAATCACTATCCAGAGTGCCCTGCCTGATTTTCGCAATGGAGGCATGCGCGCTCAGGAGCCCTTCCACTGGAAGCACCGCGCGGTTTTCCCATGTACAGGTGTTGTTGGCTGGGAACATCAGCAGGTGCAGGCGCCGCTTTTCTCATAGACCAGCTGACCCAGAACGCACGGGCGGTGCTCAGAGACGCGCGGAACGGTGGGCGACAACGGCGACGACCAGCTCACTTCTGGCACATTCTCAGGAGCTTCACGCAGGCATGCAAGAAGGACGGGCGTGCGGCCATTCTTTGCTCTATCGCCTTGAAGGCGGCGTTTTGTCCCATTGCCAGATATCCGGTGCCGCCGATCACCCGGGGAGACGACGACAGAAAGTTCACGTTTCACAATCGCGATCTCCTGTTGATTCTACCCCCTCTATTCGCGACAATACTGCGCCGCCCTGGGGCGTGGGCGCAGCAGGCCAGTGTTCCGCGCCAGTTGGCGGCGCGGATCGAGGCGCGTCGAGGCGCTTACTTCGGTGCAGGAGGCAAAGGGCGCAGCCGATGGGCTCGGTCGCGACGCGCGTCGCTGCCTGGGAGTTCGCTCGCCGATGCAATTTCTGACGCTGTCTGTTCTTCGCCCCCCCTGCCTCTTCGCCTGCCTTTCTCGGCGCGCCGAAGGTGTCGAGAGGCTTGGGCCCAGTTGTCGCGCGCTGGCTCCCAGGCGCAAGCTTGGCGGGCATCTCCTTCGTGGGCGACGGGGTGCGCCTGCTCGCTCCGCCATCCGCGGCTGCGGCCAAAGCGCGCGCTGGCGCCGCAGCGGGCGCCGCGCGCGAGAGAGTGCCCACCCGCGGCCTCGCGGCCGACTACCAGAGGCACGAGGCCAGCACAATGATCCAATGATCATACCTGCAGGGGCGGGGGCATCTGACTTTGAGATTGTAATTTCAGGCCCAGGATAGAGAGGTGATGGCCGCGGCCAAGTCGGGGGATCGAGGCGCATCTGGCGCGGCGCCCCAGCTGCTTAGGAACGCTCGTGGGCGAGGAGTGCGCCCAGGGGCTGCGGATAGCCGTGGCGGTGGCGAAACGTCGCGCGGCGTGCAATCCTACTGGGGGGAACGGCGGCCAAGTCGCGCAGGCTCAGCGCGCGCTCGAAGGTCAATGCACCGGGCGGCCTCGGCGGCGTCCGCGCTTCCCGCTCGACGGATGCGCGGTTCGAAGCCGCGCAACTGCGCTACTGCGTGCGCGGGGAGGGTCTGGGGGCGCATCTCGCCGCGCAGTGCTCGGGGGGGGGGGGCGGCGCTCGGGGTCGGGCTTTAGCAGGGGAAGAACACGCAGACACAATTCATCGAATCCCCAGAACATAAGGGAAATTATGGGGAGTGGGGGAGGCGAAATCCCAGATCATGTGGGAACTTCTATGGGGGGTCTGGTTATTTGTGTCTATTCGTCCGCGTGCCCCAGGGCCCCTTCATTTTGCGCCGCGGACGCAGCGACGTGACCGAGTTTGCGTTGCATGGGTTCTCGGACGCAGGAGGTGGACTTGTTGCGAAGGCCCCGCGGCCAGCGCCGCCGACCTTGAAGGGGGGCGTCGACGACGCCGCCGGCGGCGGCGCGACGACGACGCCGTCGCGGGGGCCCGAGTGGTCAGGGATGCTTCTCGGGGTCTTTTGGGGAGGCTCGCGGGGGCCTCTCGGGGGGAACTCCGGGGTCTACTGGGGGCCTCGTGGGGGCATTGGGGGCCTTCTTGGGGCCTCTTGTTTGGGCATCCTGGGAGCTTCTCGGAACCGAGGGCTCAACTGTACGTTCGGGTTCCCCGTCGAGGCGCGCTCCTGGGGCCGTCTTCTCGAGCGCGGGAGGTAGATTTATTTTGTGTGAGATTTGGTTTGCGCACCCACCCGGGCAGCTGGTCTCTGAGTAGGCGCGTCGGCCGACCAGAGTGCGGGATGTCATCGCGAGGAGTTGCAGGGCGGATTTGAATATGAACCCAGGCGAGGGCGCGCGCGCTGACCCGTGGAGGATTGGTTCCGCTCTGCCGCAGACTCTCTGCGCGACCGCAAATTGCTGGTCGACCGTGTCTGGGAGAGTTTGGGCGCCGCGTGAATTTGATCGATTTCGTCGGGCCCCTCGGCAGCGCGCGGCGAGCGACGCGGGGGCGCGCGTCCGGGAGAACCTGCCGAGGCAAGTTCGCAACATATGACTCGCGTGCGGGGCGCTGACCGCGAGCATTGCCGCGCGGGGGCGCCGCCGACTCGAACGCTTCTCGATCGACGTGGCGCAGCCGGCGGCGCTGGGCGCGCAGTGCGCAGCGTGCGGCGCAAAGTCCAGCAATGGGTTTTCCCCGATCAACAATTTGAGGCTGGTCGGCAGCGCTTATGTGCGTGGGTTAGAAGATCACATTGGAGCACGGCGCAGGGGCGAGGCTGTCACGCCGAGGGAAGGGGATGTGGACCGCGAGAACGGGCCAGCACACCTTGGGTATCATGGTCCAACAGTAGTTCGCAGAGCACGGGGGCCCGCGATTGGGGAAGGACCGGGCGGTGCCGGGCAGCCGGAGGGGGGGGCGAGGCGAACCGTGCGAGGGGGGGGGCGGGGCGAGGAGGGGGCCGGCGCTGCCGCCCAAGATGTGGGGCGATCGAATGCCTGACGGGCCCGCGTCTCGCCGAGGCTCAGCGCAAGCGCCGGGGGCCGCGGTGCATCGCATCTACCGCGGGCAGTGAGGCCAAGGGCACTTCAAAACATGTGGGGAAGCCACTGCGGATAACATCAAGGTGACCGCGCTGCCTCAGTTAACTGATGATGGAGCTGTGCGATTGCTGATCTCTCGGCGGACTCGTGGAGTGGCAATTGGCCTTGTCATTGCCCCGCTGCTGACGTCGTTCGGGATTATTTCAACGACTATTGAAGGCGATCAAATGCGCTTGCAGAACAGTAGTGGCGATGCTGGAAGAATCGGGGATCTGTGGCGCAGTGTCAGAACTCGATCGGGGCAGTGCTCGCGGGGCCAGTCTCGACTTCCCGCGCAACTGGCTGTGCGTATATTGGAAGGCGATCTGAAGTTGAGAGCTATGCTGTCGGTTCTGTCTGCTGCCGCTGATCTCGGCGTTCCAGCCGTGGTTGTGGCGCCAGCGGAAAGGCTGGCCGTGGCATGTTATGTTGCCCCAGAGTTGAACGAGGCTCTTCGGCGGCAGCGAACGCGGCATCAACAGCTGCGACATTGAGAGGTCGGCAGCTTCCGATCTGTCTCGGCCCAGCACGCGCATGCGTCACTGGTGGATGATTTCTCAGGGCCACCTCCCAGAGGTACGGCGGTAGTGCCTCTAGGAAAGTGGCCCATCGGCCTCGCAGGGTGCGTGGCCAACGCCAATTTGGCAAGCAACATGGCCCCTTTCATTGTTTAGCGAGATGTGAATTCGACGGGGCCGCTGGCTCTCGGACCACAGCTCCCTGTCCCTTCTGCAGCGGCGTCGGCGGCGATGATGTTGGATCTAACAGAGAGCACCAGGTGTCTGTCCATTCACCAGCACGTCGGCCGCGCCTGTCGTACAGCTTTCAGGGCCCGTTGCGGCGAAACTGGCAAGGGATGAACTGAACCCTAAGAACCACTCAGGGGCCCCATCGTCAGCTGTGTTGCCTCTCTGTCTTTGCTGTTCCTCTATCCACCCGCCCTGTCTCTGTCCCAGTGTTTGCCTGGCACCGTTGTGCCTTCTCGGTGTCTGTCCCCTTGTTTTGCCTGTGCGTATGTTCCTGTTGCTCACTGTATGGCCTTCGGGTGGCGGAAGTGGCAGAGGTCGAAACGTGTGTGTGTGTGTGTATGTGTGTCCATCATCACGTTGCTTCTCCGACCCCCGGTTCGGCCAGTTTCGCTGGGCCCGCGCTAGCGTTTTCGCGATTGACGGCGCGTGCCCAAGAAAGGAGGAGGGGAAAGAACATTTGGAGGGGGAGGCAATGTTAGAGCCTTCCCGGTCGACACGAGGGCCGTGCCACTGGCACTCCAGGCGGGGAAGCAGGACCCGCGCATCGGACTGCCAAACGCCAGGGCCATCATCGTACGCTGGGAGCGCTTCTCGAGCAAGGGCAAGAGGGAAGGAAGGCGCGCTGGCGGAAGCAAGCGAGGAAACAGTAAGGGTCCCTAAGGTCTTGTCTTCGGGGTGCCCTCGCAAGAAAAGCCTTGCAGCGGCACGCACTGGCTCAGCCTACCCACCCCTTCAGCGGTCGCCCCCGATGGCGCGCCCTGGAAGGCCGCCAAGCATACGGCAAAAAACACCAATCGTGATAAATGGCCAGTGATCGACTTGCTGCGCTGACGAATCCGTTTGGAAACCAAGGTTCCAATACGTGATGGGATGCCGCGCCAGCGTTGCTCCCAAACGGCGCTTCATATGCGGCTAACCTGCCGCAACGCGTGACTCGCTCTGGCGTAAACGCTCCCTTCGTCGTTTTCGCCCTCTTCCTCGTCGCCGCTGCCGCCGCCAGCGTCGTCATCGTCGTCGACGTCGCTTGTGGTGCCGCCGCCGTCGTCACCGCCGCCTCGCCGCCGTCGCCGCCATCACAGTCATCGCTGCAGTCGGTGGCAATCGCCTAGGCATCGCCAGCGCCGGCGCCTGCGGCGTCGAACCTCAGCGTCGGCGGCGGCGTCCTCCGCGCAGGCGCCCTGCCTGGCAGCGAGGAGGCGGGTGGCCGCGCTGGCAACTCCGACGAGGACGAGGAGAGCGCCCCTCTGGGCGAAAAGGTGGACGGAGTAAGTGGGACGAGAAGGAGAATCAAGATGAAGATGGTGAGTGTGATGGTGGGGATAGGGATGATTGTGAAAGCGACGGTGAAGATGATCATGATAGAGATGGTGATGGTGCTTGTGAGGGTGATGGCGGAGAGAATGGTGATGATGCCTGCGAGGGTGATGGTGAAGATGATGGTGATAGTAATGGTAATGGTGATGGTGATGGTGATGGTGATGATGGTGATGATGATGATGATGATGATGATGATGGCGATGGTGAGGATTAGTGTGGACATGATGATGCTGATGATGATGATTGTTAGGATGATATTGTTGATGATGCTGCTGATGATGATGACGACGATTCCGACGACGATCAGGATGCTGTCCACGATGATCATGCTGCTGCCGATGAGGATAACGGTGCTGATGACGATGATGATGGTGATGGTGATTGTGATGATGATGACCATAGTGATGGTGATGGTGGTGATGATGATGATGGTGATGTTGATGGTGATGGTGATACTGCTGATGATGATTGGTGATGATGGTGATTGTGATTGTGATGATGATGGTGATGGTGATTGTGATGACGATGATTGTGATGCTGATTATTGTTATGATGATGAGGATGATGATGATTATGATGATGATTATGATGATAATACCCATTATGATAATGATCCTGCTGCTGATGCTGATTCTGTGATGATGTCGACGGCGGTGGCGATGGCGATGGCGTTGGTGATGATGATAGTGATGACGGTAATGATGATGATGATGATGATGATGATGATGATGATGATGATGATGATGATGATGATGATGATGATGCTGATGATGATGATGATGATGATGATGATGATTATGATGCGGATGATGATGCTGATTCTGACGATGATGATGCTGATACTGGTATTGATGCTGATGATGATGCTGATGCTGATGGTGATGCCGCTGATGATAGTGATGATGACGATTATGATGGTGATGCTGGTGCTGATGCTGATGCTGATGCTGCTGCTGCTGTTCTTGCTGCTGCTGATGATGTTGATGTTGATGGCAGTGGTAGTTGTTCTGATGATGCCGATGATGATGATGACGATGATGATGATGCTGATGACGATGACGCTGACGATGACAATGATGATGATGATGACGATGATGACGATGATGATGATGATGATGATGATGATGATGATGATGATGATGATGATGATGATGATGATGATGATGATGATGATGATGATGATGATGATGAGGATGAGGATGAGGATGAGGATGAGGATGAGGATGACCATGCTGATCCTAATGATGATGATGCTGATGCTGATGACAATGCGGATGATGCTCAGGATGCTGCTGCTGATGATGACGATGATGATGGTGGTGGTGGTGGTGGTGGCGATGGTGGTGATGATGATGAGGAGAAAAGACACGATTATTATGATGATACCGGTGGTGGTGCGGATGGTGAGAAGGAGGAGTGCGCGGAGAGCGCCGGGGGCGGCGCTGGAGGCGCCGCCAGGGGCCGTCCAGCGCCGACCACGAACCCCGCACGGACATTTTCCAGAGTCAATGCCGAAGCCGCCTCCGTTTTGCTCTCGGTTTTGCTCTCCTCTCCTCTGCTCTCCTCTCCTCTCCTCTCCTCTCCTCTCCTCTCCTCTCCTCTCCTCTCCTGTCCTCTCCTCCTCCCCCTCCTCCCGCTCCTTCCTCCTCCACCTCCTCCCACCATCAGCATCAACATCATCAGCAGCAGCAAGAACAGCAGCAGCAGCATCAGCATCATGATCAGCATCAGCATCAGCATAAGCATCAACATCAGCATCATCACCATCATCATCATCATCACCATCATCATCATCATCATCATCATCATCATCATCATCATCATCATCATCATCATCATCATCATCATCATCATTACCATCATCATCACCATCATCACCATCATCATCATCAAACTCGTCACCGTCATCGTAATCACCATCGTCATCACCATTACGGCCGTCATCGTCACCATCATCGTCATCGTTCCCCGCCCATTCCTGAGGCCCTCACACGGTTCATGGCCCCACATAGAGTTCCACCGAAGGCCCCAGCGGCAGGGTTCGCATGCAGTTCCACGTTCATTTCGGCGCACCCATCACACGGTTCGTGGCCCCATGTGTAGGGATCTCCACCACAGGCCCCAGCGGCAGGGTTCGCATGCAGTTCCACCTTAACTTCGGCGCACCCCTCACACGGCTCGTGGCCCCTTGGGGAGTTCCACCGAAGGCACCGGTGGCAGAGTTTGCATGCAGTTCCACGTTCATTTCGGCGCTTCTCTCACACACGCTTTGTGGCCCCATAGGGATCTCCACCGAATACTTCAGTGGCAGGGTTCGCATGCAGTTCCACCTTCATTTCGGCGCACCTCTCACACGCTTCGTGGCCCCATAGGGATCTCCGCCGAATGCCTCAGTGGCAGGGTTCGCATGCAGTTACACCCTCGTCCGCGCACCGCTCACTCGGTTCGTGGCCCCATAGGGAGCGCCACCGAACGCCCCAGCGGCAGGGTTCGTACGCAGGTCCACCTTCATTTTGGCGCACCCCTCACACGGTTCGTGGCTCCATAGTAGGGAGTTCCACCGAAGGCCCCAGCGGCAAGGCTCGCATGCAGGTCCACCATCATCTCGGCGTACCTCTCACACGGTTCGTGGCCCCATAGGGGTTCCACCGAATGCCTCAGAGGCAGGGTTCGCAGGCAGTTTCACTTTCATTTCCGCGCGCCCTTCACACGGCTCGTGGCCCCATAGAGAGTTCCACCGAAGGCCCCAGTGGCAGGGTTCGCATGCAGTTCCACGTTCATTTTGGCGCACCTCTCACACGCTTCGTGGCCCCATAGGGATCTCCACCGAATGCCTCAGTGGCAGGGTTCGCATGCAGTTCCGTTTTATTTCGGTGCCACTCTCACACGGTTCGTGGCCCCATAGGGAGCTCCTCCGAAGGCCCCAGAGGCAGGGTTTGCATGCGGTTCCACCCTCATCTCTCGGTCTACACGGTTCGTGGCCCCATAGGGGGTTCCACCGAACGCTCCGTTGGCAGGGTTCGCATGCAGGCCCACCTTCATCTCGGCGTACCTCTCACACGGTTCGTGGCCCCATAGGGAGCTCCACCGCAGGCCCCAGCGGCAGGGTTCGCATGCAGTTCCACCCTCATTTCGGCGCACCCATCACACGGTTCAGGCCCCATTCTTGAGGCCCTCACACGGTTCATGGCCCCACATGCAGTTCCACCGAAGGCCCCAGCGGCAGGGTTCGCATGCAGTTCCACGTTCATTTCGGCGCACCCATCACACGGTTCGTGGCCCCATGTGTAGGGATCTCCACCACAGGCCCCAGCGGCAGGGTTCGCATGCAGTTCCACCTTCATTTCGGTCACACGGCTCGTGACCCCATAGGGAGTTCCACCGAAGGCCCCAGTGGCAGGGTTCGCATGCAGGTCCACGTTCATCTCGGCGCACCTCTCACACGCTTTGTGGCCCCATAGGGACCCCCACCGAATACCTCAGTGGCAGGGTTCGCATGCAGTTCCACCTTCATTTCGGCGCACCCCTCACACGGTTCGTGGCCCCATAGGGAGCTCCACCGCATGCCACAGCTGCAGGCTTCGCATGCAGTTCCACCTTAATTTCGGCGCACTCTCACACGGTTCGTGGCCCCATAGGGAGCTCTACCGCAGGCCCTAGCGGCAGGGTTCGCATGCAGTTCCGCTCAGGTTTTGGTGCCCTTCTCACACGCTTTGTGGCCCCATAGAGATCTCCACCGAATACTTCAGTGGCAGGGTTCGCATGCAATTCCACCCTCATCTCGGCGCACCCCTCACACGGCTAGTGGCCCCAGGGGGGCTCCACCGAAGGCCCCAGCGGCAGTGTTCGCATGCAGTTCAACCCTCATTTTGGCGCACCCCTCACGCGGCTCGTGGCCCCTCCACCGAAGACGAGACTCACATTGGCGACACCCACAATTGCATAGGGTTGGGTCCTTCGCCAGGCTAATTATATACTTGTTTCACCCCCCTCCCTGTTCGCCCGCAGTGTGTGGTGGCTGACCTCCCGCGGATCTCCTGCCAGCTTGGCGGGCAGCGGGAGGGAGAGAGCCGCGGGGAGGAGGGGACGGGGAGGAGGAGGAGTCAGGATGTGGAGATCTGCGTCACCCCGACATACTTATACTATATGTGTGTCGCCCCCCTAGGGGCGACGCGCGCACCGAGAACTCCTATAATAGTATATGCGTCGTGTGGCGGGCGCTTTCTGGTCACACCGCTCGGGAACCGATATACTACAGGATGGGTATACTATTATATGTTCGGGTCGGACGCGCGCCTCCAAGGAGGACATATAGTTGGAGGTTGGGGTGTGAGATCGCAGTGAAACGGAGACTCCCCACCGGGAAATCGGTTTCGGTTTCGTGTTCGTGTCGTGCGTGTGGGCGAGGCGAAGCTGCGCGTGATCCTCCTGTAGCTAGGCCGAAGTTGGAGCGAAAGTCCGCTCCCGTCTGCCGGTGGCTGGCATGTGTCCCAGTTGGGCTGGGCGGTGTCCCGGGTGTCCCGGGTGTCAATATAGGAGCGAAAGTCGATCCGTTTCCCGTCCGCCGGTGGCCGGGAGGTGTCCCAGGTGGGCCGGGAGAGACAGAGAGAAAGAGAGAGATGAGATCAAGGTGACAGGCTGGAGGGTGGGCATTTGATCTCAATCCCCCCCCACCTCCTCATCGCCCGCAGGGCGGTCGTATAGGTATTAGTATGTCCCTGTGCGTCCCATGGAGAGTGAGGAGGAGGACAGGGAGTGGGGACGACGGAGGATGAGGGGAGGAGGGGTCCCATGGTAAACCCAGGGTGCATCAGCGATGCTGCAATGGCGGGCCCGTCACAGGGCCCGACCGTCGCCAGAGGTCCTGCGATTTGTCTGCAAGATCATCAGCTCGATGGCGAAATCGCGAAGCCGCGAAGCCAAGCGCCGTGCCCATGAGGGGCACCAGCACTGAGCGACGGCCGTCCCACCAGAGGGGGCGCTCCGCGAGGGCGGGCGGCGCGCACAGTGGGGTAATTCGGGGGAGGGGGGAGGCTTCGTGGAAGGAGGCTGCTTCCCCGGAAGGCGCGGGCACTGCGCCCCGTTCGGAAGGGGAGGAGCTGCCGTGCGGAGCGCGATGGGACCGGGCAGTCTAAGATTGGCGGCGCGCGCAGGGGTCAGGGGCAGGGGGAATGCCTCGTAGAAGGGGACTGCCTGCAGATGTAGGGCCGGCGCCTTCCAAGAAGCGGCCTTTTTCTAAGAAGCCTTTCCCCCTCTCCCTAGTTACCCCTTGTGCGTGCCGCCAGCTAGGACCCGGCAGTGTAAGGGAAGTCTCTGGCGAGCGCCCCGGTCTGGACAGTTGCCGCCCTCCATCCCCGTGCAGATGTTGCATATTTGAAATGTCTAGCCGAAAGTCTCGAGCCAGCCTCATGCGATCGCCTGCTTTCTGCAAGACGCTTCTGCAGGCCTTGCAGCCGTGGCTTCAAAGAAGTCGCCTTATAACCCATGGGACTTCTGCACAGTGTCGCAGTTCGATTTGAATTTGCTGTGGGCGTCTCAATCGAGAGCACCATTCTTGCACAGCTGCTGGAGACTTTTTAGACGCCTGCGCTCGGCGTGAAGGCTAGAATTAAGTTTGAAAACAGGCCGCTTTTCACCCTTGAAACTATGGGAAGTTTGGGAGACGATTGCGAGCAACGCCTAATTGTTTGACGCACTTCGATAACGATGTGCCCTCTATATGTGTAGTTGTTGGAAACGTTGAGCCTCGGGATCATAGACTGCGAGAAAGTCTCAGGCGCAATATCCTGAATCGGATCACACTGTCGACTTTTCGCGTGGTGCGAGGAGAAGGTGCGCGAGATGTTGTTAATGTGGTTGTGGTTGTTGTTGGTATCATTATTGCTGTTATCGTTGTCGTTGTTGGTGGTGGGGGTACTGATGTTGTTGTTGCTGCTGGTATCGTTGTTGTTGTTGTGGTTGTTGTTGTTGTTATTGTTGTTGTTGTTGTCGTTGTCGTTGTCGTTGTTGTTGTTGTTATTGTTGTTGTTGTTGTTGTTGTTGTTGTTGAACATTATTAATTCTAAAGAATAATTATTGTTGGGACCCCTGGTGCACGGCCCCCCTGCGCCGCCTAGGCCGCAGCTACATTTTCATCATTTTCGTGAGGAAGCCTCAGGTAATTCGATGTGATCAAGATCCGGTTGTTTTGTTCCCCCCCGCTTTCCCTTGCAAAAAACACTATAAAATGACATTTCTTGTTCTAATATAATCAAATTTCAAGAATCCCTTGCAAAAAATAAGGTAAAGTGGACATTCGCGCGCGCAAGACGAAATCCTTCCAAAAGCTTAGTGTTCGGAGCGATTTTAACATAAAAACATCAAAAAACCAATGGTTTTTCAACAAAAAAATGTCAAAATCTCATCCCGCGCGCTCTTGCGGATTCGTAGGAAACCCAACACTTTTTAAACATTTCTGTCAAACGGGCTTTTGCGAGCAACTTTTTCGAACTTCTGCGACAACGGTTGCGCACCTGCCAGGGCCATCATCCCTGTCAAATAATACCATGCGGGACACATTCGTTTTTTCTTCGCGCGCGCACGCCGAAATCTCCAAAAACCATTGGGTTCTTAAGAATTTTAGCACCGCGCATCATAAAATCACACGAATCGCACCGTAGGTCCTCGAAAAACACCTGCACGACTTTTCAAAATTTCCACCCGCGCGCGCTGTCCTAACAACTTCTGTGGGTGTGTACTCCACGCCAGTGTAGTAGCCACGGTCGTCCGCAGGCCACGAAGTGAAGTGTCCGAACGTCATAGGGCGGGAAGCTGGGTGTGGGTGGTGGCGAAGAGTCGTGTGGATATTTGGTAGAGCTTGCACTGCCCCCCCACAAAGTGGGGGCATTGGCTGGCGTCGCATGAAAACCCTGGCACTGGTGAGAACACTGAGCGTTCGGGTAAAGTGATTGTTGTTGTTGTTGTTGTTGTTGCTGCTGCTGTTGTTGTTGTTGTTGTTGTTGTTGTTGTTGTTGTTGTTGTTGTTGTTGTTGTTTTCGTTGTTTATTGTTGCTGTTGTTGTTGTAGTAGGTGTTGTTGTTGTTGTTGTTGTGGTTGTTGTTGTTGTGGTTGTTGCTGTTGTTGTGGTTGTTGTTGCTGTTGTTGTTGTTGTTGTTGTTGTTGTTGAACTCTCATTTCTGAAGAATAATTATTGTTGATCCCCCCGTCTGGTGCACATTGTTTTTCTCGATTGAAGTGCCCTTCCCAGGGCTCGCACCCTGTTTTTTTATCAGGGGAAGTCTTGAGCGCCAAACTGTGTCGTTGGCCCCCGGTTTACAACAACAACTGCTCCCGCCTGAGACTTCCTCACAATTTAGCCAGGACCCCCGCTCCCGCCCGAGACTGCCTCGCGTTTTATTCAGGAATCGCGCTCTCGCTGGGGACTTCCTTAGAATGTATTCTCCCGGCGCTCTGGAGTCGCGCTCTCGCTTGAGACTTGTTTGCGATTTGCTGTAGAATAGCGCCCTTGCGTTGGAATTTCCTGCACTTTACTCAAGCGCCGCGCTCCCGACACCCAGGCACCCAGGAGTCGCGCTCACGCTTAGGACTCCCTCACATATTACATAGGAATCGGGATCTCGCTTCGCTGCCCTTCGTGGCTCCGTTGCAGCCCTTCGTGACCCCCTCGCTTTGTTTCGTGGCCCAGTCGCTGCCCTTCGTGGCCCCCTCGCTGCCCTTCGTGGCCCCGTTGCAGCCCCTCGTGGTCTCCTCGCTGCCCTTCGTGGCCCCGTTGCAGTCCTTCGTGGCCCCCTCGCTTTGTTTCGTGGCCCCGTTGCATCCCTTCGTGGCCCCCTCGCTGCCCTTCGTGGTCTCCTCGCTGCCCTTCGTGGCCCCGTTGCAGCCCTTCGTAGCCCCGTTGCATCCCTTCGTGGCCCCGTTGCATCCCTTCGTGGCCCCCTCGCTGCCCTTCGTGGTCTCCTCGCTGCCCTTCGTGGCCCCGTTGCAGCCCTTCGTAGCCCCCTCGCTGCCCTTCGTGGCTCCGTTGCATCCCTTCGTGGCCCCCTCGCTGCCCTTCGTGGCCTCAGATATGTATGCCCTTCGTGGCCCCCGCTCGTTCGCGCCCGTGGTGGCCCCATATGCATTTGTCCTACGTGGCCCAGTTGCTACCCTCAGTGGCCCCATCGTTGCCTTCTGTGGCCCCGCATTATCTGCCCTTCGTGGCCCCCGCTCGTTCGCGCTCTTCGTGGCCCCATACGCATTCCCTTCGTGTCCCCGCTGTTGCCCTTCGTGGCCTACTTCGTGTCCTTGTGGCCCTGCTGTCGTTCTCTTTCGCTCTCGCTTTCGCTCGTCGTCGTCGTCGTCGTCGTCGTCGTCGCCGTCGTCGTCGACGTCGTCGTCGTCGTCGTCGTCGTCGTGTCGGTCCCCTGTCCGTCCCTCGTGGGGTCGGGTCGACGGTCCGCGGCCGCCCCGCCGATCAGCGCTGCCGCTGGCCAGGCCGACGGTCCGCGGCCGCCCCGCCGCTTGCCGGGGCCCGGCCTGCAGGGAAGAAATGTATACCCCCCAAAAGGGGTTCGATCGAAGACGAAGAGGGCGGGTATCGAGGGTTTGGGAAATAGGCGTTAATGGATACTCGAGAAGATAAGGGCGAACAGTTTTATACTGATAGTTGTTGTTGTTGTTGTTGTTGTTGTCGTTGTCGTTGTCGTTGTCGTTGTCGTGGTTGCTCTTCTTGTTGTCGTGGTTGTTGTTGTCGTTGTTGTTGTTGTTGTTGTTGTTGTTGTTGTTGTTGTTGTTGGTGTTGTTATTGTTGTTGTTGTTGTTGTTGTTGTTGTTGTTGTTGCTGGTGTTGTTGTTGTTGTTGTTGTTGTTGTTGTTGTTGAACATTATTTATTCTTAAGAATAATTATTGTTGGGGCCCCTGGTGCACGACCCCCCCGCCGCGCCTAGGCCGCAGCCACATTTTCATCATTTTCGTGAGGAAGTCTCAGGCAAAACGGGGGAGTCCGGATCCGGTTGTGTTGTTACGATCGGTTTTCCCTTGCAAAAAATAAGCTAAAGTGGACATTTCTTGTTCTAACATAACCAAACTTCAAGAATCCCTTGCAAAAAATAAGGTAAAGTGGACATTCGCGCGCGCAAGACGAAATCCTTCCAAAAGCTTAGTGTTCGGAGCGATTTTAACATAAAAACATCAAAAAACCAATGGTTTTTCAACAAAAAAATGTCAAAATCTCATCCCGCGCGCTCTTGCGGATTCGTAGGAAACCCAACACTTTTTAATCATTTCTGTCAAACGGGCTTTTGCGAGCAACTTTTTCGAACTTCTGCAACAACGGTTGCGCACCTGCCAGGGCCATCATCCCTGTCAAATAATACCATGCGGGACACATTCGTTTTTTCTTCGCGCGCGCACGCCGTCGTCGTCGGCCGCGGGGCCCTGAATAGTAGCCACGGTCGTCCGCATGCCACGAAGTGAAGTGTCCGAACGTCATAGGGCGGGAAGCTGGGTGTGGGTGGTGGCGAAGAGTCGTTTGGAAATTTGGTAGAGCTTGAACCGGCCCCCCCACAAAGTGGGGGTATTGCCCGCCTCCTATGAAAACCCTGGCACTGGTGAGAACGGTGTGTCCCCACGTGCTAGTAATTGTTGTTGTTGTTGTTGTTGTTGTTGTTGTTGTGGTGGTGGTGGTGGTGGTGGTGGTGGTGGTGGTGGTGGTGGTGGTTGTTGTTGTTGACTATTCATTTCTACATAATATTGATTGTTGATCTCCGGAAACGGTTCCGCGCGCTCTCGCCTCGACGCGGGCTACATTTTTGCTGAAAGCGAGGATCCCGCTCGAGCGTTGGCTTGAGCCTAAATGTTGGCCCCTGGATGCCCAGCACGACAACAACGGCTCCCGCTTGATACCTCACAATTTACCCCGAGTCACCCTGGCCAGAGGCCCCCGAACTCAGGAAAGGAGCTCTCGCTCGAGATGTCCTCGCATTTCAATTAAGTTGGCGGAGGCCAAGCCACGACGACAAGGTGTCCTGCTTGATACTTCCTCACGATTTACTTCGAAAGCCCCTGGCCAATAAGGCCCCCGAACTCAGGAACGGCGCTCTCGCTCGAGACCTTCCCGTAATTCAGGCAAGTTGATGGAGGCCCGGTCGACAAGGGCTCCCGTTCGATATTTCTCCATAGGTATTCCGAGAGCCCCTTGCCAGAGAGGCCCCCGAACTCAGGAACGGCGTTCTCCCTCGAGATTTCTTCGCACTTCAGTCAATGGCCGACAGGGAGGAGATTCCCCCCCGAAAGGGGGTGCAAAGGAAAACGAAGTGGGCGGGTATCGAGGAGTGGGGTATACGGAATGCAAGACACGCGTGCCAGTAAGAGCGAACAGTCTTAAACTTATTATTGTTGTTATTGTTATTGTTGTTGGCGGTGTTGCGCGAAAGACTTACGCGAACACGCCATCCCGAGGGCGGGGTCCACCCTTGCTGGCTGGTAAGAGTCACAGACCGTGCCCGCCATGGGGGACAGGAGCAGAGGAAGAGGAGGAGGAGGAGGTGGATGAGGAGGAGGAGGAGGAAGAGGAGGAGGAGGAGTAGGAGAAGGTGGAGGAGCAATAGGAGCGGAGGAACAGGAGCTGGGGGCCAATACGGAGGAGCGCAGGGGGAGTAAGGAAGATCAGGGATGGCTTCGTGGCAACGACGGCGACGACAACCGCCCCCGGGGCGTTGGTGGCCGCGCCGCCGCGCCTCGAGGACGCGGACGGCGCTGCCGGCTGCGAGGCGCCGCGCGGCCTCGTGATTCCTTGCCGCCGCTGGTCCTCGCCGCCTCACTACCGCTCGCCGCCCTGGGGGCCCCTGATCGGCCCCTCGGCGGCCCCTCGGCGGCCCCTCGCAGGCCAGCCGGAGGCCCGTCGGTGAGCCCTGGGCGCCCCCCCGGAGGCCCCCCGGCGGCCCTCCTCGTCCTGTGCTCTCTCCCTTGCCTCGCGCCGTCGGCCCTGGGAGGAGGAGGAGGAGGAGGAGGAGGAGGAGGAGGAGGAGGAGGAGGAGGAGAGGAGGAGGAGGAGGAGGAGGAGGAGGAGGAGAGGAGGAGGAGGAGGAGGAGGAGGGGGAGGGGAGAGGAGGAGGAGGAGGAGGAGGAGGAGGAGGAGGAGGAGGAGGAGGAGGAGGAGGAGGGAGGAGGAGGAGGAGGAGGAGGAGGAGGGAGGAGGAGGAGGAGGAGGAGGAGGAGGAGGAGGAGGAGGGGGAGGAGGAGGGGGAGGAGGCGGGTGGGGTGGGGTGGGGTGGGGTGGGTGGGGTGGGTTGGGGTGGTGGTCGGGGCACCCCAGTCGACAAGGGGGGCGAAGCAGAGGCAGGTGATGATCGTAATGACGGTGATGATGGTGATGATAGTGCCGATGCTGACGATGACGGCGATGACGAGGACGATGGTGTTGATGCTTGTGGTGGTGATGACGATGATTGTGGTGGCGTGGATAATGATGATGATAATGATGATGATGATGATGATGATGATGATGATGATGATGATGATGATGATGATGGTGATGGCGATGTTGATGCTGATGATGGAGATGATGGTGATGATGGCGGTGATGGCGATGTTGATGCTGGAGATGATGGTGATGAAGGTGGCGATGGTGAAGGTGATGGCAGTGATGATGATTATGATGCTGACGTCTACGATGATTACGGTGATGATGGCGGCACAACGACTACGATGATTCATCATGAGAATATGTTGGTGATTGTGATCGGGGTGATGATCATGATGAGGAGGAGGAGAAGGAAGAGGAGGACGATTGATATTATAATGGGGATGAACAGCAGCATCCGCAGAACAAGGGGAACGATGATGAGGAGGAAGATGGTAATAATGATGATGAGGAATAATTTATTATCCATTTTC
>CAUYUJ010002714.1:247727-287727 GCA_963575745.1 Prorocentrum cordatum
GTAGTAGCCACGGTCGTCCGCACGCCACGAAGTGAAGTGTCCCAACGTCATAGGGCGGGAAGCTGGGTTTGGGTGGTCGCGAAGAGTCGTTTGGATATTTGGTAGAGCTTGTAATGCCCCCCCACGAAGTGGGGGTATTGCCTGGTGTCGTATGAAAACCCTGGCACTGGGGAGAACACCACGCGTTCGGGTAAAATGATTGTTGTTGTTGTTGTTGTTGTTGTTGTTGTTGTTGTTGTTGTTGTTGTTGTCGTTTCCTCTTGTTGGTTGTTGCTTCGTTTCTGGAGGCTACATCAGAAGCTGAATGCTTTTTTGGAGGTCTCGAGCTCTTCTCCGCTACCTCCCCCCTCCATCCCGCCCTCCTCCCTCACCCCCCTTCCGCCCGTCGCCCCCTTCCCCCTCTCCACCTCCCCTCCCCTGCCTCCCTCCTCCCTGGTCACCACGCGCCTTCCCTCCCCCCTCCTGCGCTGCCCCTCCTCCCTGCCCGACCCGCCCCTGCCCTGCCGTGTCCTGCGCCGCCGCCTCGCCCCCTGCCCCTCCCTGCCCTGAGGCCCCGCTCCAGCCCCGGCCCCGCCCTGCCTCCCCCCCGAGGTGCGCTGCACTGGCCCTGCCCTGCCCCTGCCTGGCCCCTGCCTGGCCCTGCCCTTGCCTGCTGGCCCTGGCCTGCGCCCTGGCCTGGCCCTGCCCGGGTCGGGGGCGGCAGAGAGGGGGGTGATGACTGGAGGGGGGTGCATATCATGGCGGGGGCCATGACACCTCCTCAGATTTCGTGGCGCCTCTTCTTGTTTCGATGCCTCCCTGGCCCCCCCCCTGGGCCGCGCAGGTGCCGCCGGCCATGCTTTGCCTATCCCCCCCCCCCTCTTTGACGCCCCGCTCTTGGACGCCCCTGCCTGGGCCCTGCCCCGCATGCGCAGCCCAGGCCTCGGCGCCGACGGAGCCCTGGGCCGCCGACTTCCGGTGGCTGCGGGCTGCGCCCGAGCGAGGCTTCTGGCAGACCGCGCGCGGGGGTCGTCGTCGTCGTCGCCGCCGCCGCCGCCGTCGCCGTCGCCGTCGCCATCGTCTTCGCCACCGTCGTCGTCATCGCGCGGCCGTTCGTCGCCCCGATGGGGATGGGCGTCGCCGCCAGTGGGCGTGGCTTCCACTAAGCGTGATCACCACTGGACGTGATCACCACTGGGCGTGGCCGCCACCGGGCGTGGCCGCCACCGGGCGTGACCACCACTGGGCGTGGCCGCCATTGGGCGTGGCCGCCACTGGGCGTGGCCGCGACTGGGCGTGGCCGCCACTGGACGTGGGCCGAGTGGGCGTGGCCGCCAGTGGGCGATATGGACCCAGACCTTGCCTCCAGGGGCAGGGGCCAGTTTTTTTCCATACCCACAGCGCCTGTGGTTTCGGGGGAAGGGCGCCCGAAACTCCAAGACGCAGCGGATATGGATACAACAAGTTTTGCCCGCAGCTTGCGCACGATGACGCGTCGACTTTACGCCATGGCTCACGCAGGCCGTTCACGCGGCAGACCAGGTGGACAAGAGGGCGCTCGCGCACGACCTTCCGCGCGGCAGGTTACGCGCGCATGCCCGCGTCATCGGCCCCCTCGGACTTCGCCAGTCCTCTGATGGCAGGCGGTGCCCGCGGGTTAGCGGGTGCGCGTCGAGTTGCGGGGCGCGGGTTCCGGGAGTTTCCGCGGGTCTCATGGCCGCCTTTCCTTACTTCACACTGCGTCCCTTCGGCATCCCCCCCGGTTGAGCCGCGCCCACGCCTCGGGCCACGACGTGCGACCCCCCAATCTCTTGGACGCCCCCCTCCTCAGACGCGCCCTGAGCACGGGGGCTGGTGGGCCCAAAAAATTCGTGGCCCCGTGGTGGCTGCGAGTGCGGCTGCAGTTGCGCGCGCCCGCGGGGCGGCCCGAGCTGCGTCGTCGGGTTGCAATGGCGGTCTGGCGCGCCCGCGGGCGGCGCGAGGTGTGCTCGCCGAGGTGTTCCGGGGCGCTCAGTTCGGGTCATCGGTGCAGCGCAGGGCAGTTCAGTTCGGCGCAGGTCAGCTCAGTGCAGTTCCGTCACCAGCGGGCACGGCATTTCACCAGGCTCCGCTGGGACAACTCTCCCGGATGTTCGATCCCTCCTCCCTCCATGTTTCTCCCTGTTCCTCCTCATCCTCCTCTTCCTTCCCTGCTCCTCTTCCTCCTCCTCCTCCTCTTCCTCCTCCTCCTCCCGACGTTCTATCCATCCTCCCTCCCGGTTCCTTCCTGTTTCTCTTCGTCGCCCCTTTCCTCCTCCTCCTCCTCCTCCTCCTCCTCCTCGTCCTCCTCCTCGTCCCTATCATCCTCTGCTCCCGCTGCCGATCTTGGTGCTGCTCCTCCCCCCCCCTCCCCCCGCCCCCCCCTCGCCCTCGCCCCCTTCGACGCCGCCGCCGTCGCCGTCCTCTCCCGCCCGAGTTTGCCCCTGCTCCTGCGCCCCCTCCTCGCCCTCGCAACTTTCGACGCCGCCGTCGCCGTCGCCGTCGCCGCTGCCCCCCTCTCCCGCCCAAGTGGGCCCCTGCTCTCGCTGTCACTCCCCGGTCGTTTTCGTCAGCGCCCACCTCGTTCCACCCGAAATCGGCCCGCTCGACATAAGCATGGAAATATTGGGCACGAAGGTCGACAGCATTTCTGGTTCCTTTTGGGCAGGACTCGCTGTCGGTGTCGCCGCGGGCGTGATCCATTCGATACAGAAGGCCGCCTGCCCAACAGCGGCCGCTGTTGGCTCTGGACAGCATCTGTTGTTGGGCATCATGCTCGTTTTTTCCGTCCCCATTCCGGGTGTCCCAAGACTCTGAGTGAGTGCCGCTGCAGTGCAGGATGCGATTTGCAAGCGCAAGCCCTCCCCGAGGGGGCTACCTTCAGTTCCGAAACCTTAGGCGCGGGATGCCTTGGGCGCGAGGAGCTTTGAGGGCCGCAAGAGTTCCGCCCGAGGCTCGATAACCCACCCAGAGGAGGAGGAGGAGGAGGAGGAGGAGGAGGAGGAGGAGGAGGAGGAGGAGGAGGAGGAGGAGGAGGAGGAGGAGGAGGAGGAGGAGGAGGAGGAGGAGGAGGAGGAGGCGGAGGAGGAGGAGGAGGAGCGAGGAGAGGAGGAGGAGGAGGAGGAGGAGGGAGGAGGAGGAGGAGGAGGAGGAGGAGGTCATCGAAGGACCCCGTTCCGCCCGCGGCTCCCTGCAGGCCCGCGCGCCCTGCGCCTGCCGAGCCTCTCGGGCCGGAAGAAGGGCCGACCCCCCCAAGCGGCAAGACGCGGGCCCCCCGCCGCCCCTCCGGCCCAGGGGGCGCCTGCAGGGGCCAGTACGTGGACGTGTGGGCGGTGGACTGACCGCGCCCGGCCACCCCTCCTCCTCCTCCTCCGCCTCCTCCTCCGCCTCCTCTTCCTCTTCCTCCTCCTCTTCATCCTCCTCCCTCCTCCTCCTCCTCCTCCTCCTCCTCCGCCTCCTCCTCCTCCTCCTCATGCCTCCTCCTCATGCCTTCTCCTCCCTCCCCCGTGTCTGGCTCGTTGCCTGATACCCGACCCCAAACCATCCCTCCGTGTTGGCTTTGGAGGTCGCCGCGGCGATCGCCACGGCAATCTCGGCGATCAAGGCCTTTGTCAAGGAGTGGCGTGCCCCTTGCCAGCCCGCCCCCCGCCCTGCGATGCAGACCTGGATCATGATCATAAACGTGGCGACGGAGTTGTTCATCTATGCCCAACATGGGCAGTCATGAGTTTTGTTGGTTAGGGGTCGACTATCACGCAACCACTGGCGGTCGCCCCCGCGCCCGCCGCCGCCCGCCGATCGGCCAGCCGCCCCCTGCTGCGCCGCGGGGGGGGGGCGGGCTCCGACCACGGCGGTGCGCGGCGCGCGGGCGGAAAGGGGCCGCCGCGAGCGCTGTCGTCGCCGCCGCCACCGCCGCCGCCGCCGCCGTCGCCGCCGCCGTCGTCGTCGTCGTCGGCGGCGTCGTCGTCGTCGTCGTCGTCGTCGGCGTCGTCGTCGTCGGCGTCGTCGGCGTCGCCGCCGCCGCCAGCCGTCGTCGTCGTCGTCGTTGTCGTCGTTGCTCGTGGCCGTCTCCGCCGCCTTTATCGTCCTCGTCGTCCTTCGCCGCGGAGGAGAGAGAAGAAGATGGGGAAGGAAGGCAGATAGAGGAAGAGGGGGGAGGGAAGGGAGGAGGCGGAGCGAGGCGGGAGGAGAGCTTGGGAGAGGAGAAGAGAGCGGAGGAGGAGTTTGTGGCTCGCTCGACTAGCCACCAGGAGCTGTTGACGGTCAGGCTAGTGGAAAGCCTTGCTTCTAGAGGAGGGGGGGAGGAGGAAGAGGGGACTCCCTCATCGTGCTGCTTGTTCCCCTCATCCAGATCCTCCGACGGCCGCCGCCTCGCTCCGCCCTCAAACCCATCGCAAAAGGAGGATTAGTTGATGATGATGATGCTGCTGATGCTAGTTATGATGATGCTGACGATGCTGATTATGATGATGATGATGATGATGCGGCTGCTAATGATGATGCTGATGATGATGCTGCTGCGGCTGTTAATGATGATGATGATGCTGCTGCTGATGATGATGATGCTGATGCCAATGATGATGCTGATGATGCTGATGCTGATGATGATGGAGGAGGAGGACGAGGAGGACGGACGCTACGATCCTATGATCATAGTGTGCGCTACGCTACGCCATTGCGCCATACGCCGAAGCGCGTGGACGAAACCAGAACATACTATAGATATATAATTACAATGCCAAGGCACCGGGCATCACATGCAATGCAGATAACTAATGGTCACAAGTGGTCTTTTTCAACTTCCTTGCTTGCAATGTGTTCCGCAATCGTTCGCCACTCGACGGGGTCATGCAGGCGCTGCGACAAAGTGTGTTCCAGTCCAACATTATCAACCAACACCTTGTGTAAGCGTTTCGACTATTCATGTTTGTGTCTGCCTCTTTCCTCCTTTGATGAGCATCCACGGCTGCACGAACGGTGCCGGGCTGAAAAGCGAATCGTCGAAAAATCCTGTATTTGGAGCCCGTCCATTTCTCCCAAATAGTATTACCTGCTGTTGAAGAAGTTGCGCGCTGTACTGCATTTACCCAGCTTGCTCCAACACATTGCTGTTCTGGTACTCGCGACAGAAAGGCGGAAGGCGTATGTAATATTCTTCTTAGGCATCTGACTTGAAGTCCATCCAACCTTCTCATCTCAGCTTTGTTTAAACCACGCCGTGTTTACATAATATACGATTGGACTGTCACCACCGCTTGAAATAGATCCAGTTTCCGACGCTTAATTACTCAAAGCAGTGTGTTTCCATGCTCTGTCGTATTTGGAGAATTCGGCCCATGCTGCCCCGATTCTTTTGTGTAGTTCGGTACCCAACTGCCCACTTTTATATAACGTAACACCCACAGATGTCATACGCTGCTTCTCAGCAATGCTTTGCCCGGTCGGTGTCCTCAACGTCACGTCGATGTTTATCTGGATCATTCGGAACTTGTTCCAGTGACCCATGTAGAAATAGCAGAATGAGTAGGATTGGTTTCCCCCCATCACCCTGTCTGTTTTTGCTGTTCGTGGGACCTCTCCGCCTCGCTCTTCCTTCCGTCTCTCTCCTTACTCCGACCGCTTCCTACCCAGACCCCCTCAGACTCATGCACACTCGTACTCACTCATACTCAGACCCACTCATTCGCTCACACTCCGGCTGGCTCACACATAGACTCCTCACACTCAGATACATTCATACTCTGTTTTGTCTTAAGTCGGGCATGCCTCTTTATATGAGGATCATTCAATGATAGTTTAAACAGATAGTATGGGGACGACCTTTCGACTATTTTTCTGCTATATGTGTTTTTGTTTGGATGTATCGGGTTTTCCAACATCCACCTGTAGGAGGACATGCCCGACCTGAGCTTAGTCATACCCACACTCACTGACACTCAGACCCACTCAAACTCAAACGCACTGATCTGGCGGACTCGCCCATATTCACACTCACACAATCAGACTCGCTCACTCTCAGCCTCTCATTTTCAGACCCACTCATACCTAGACTTACTCATACTCAGAGGCCGCATGCTCACCGCGACGTAGCATGCATTGCGGTTGGGTACCCCGAAGGGAAGCCGCGTGAAGGTATATCACGGGTCCATGAGCGCTCAGATTATGATGATGATGTCCCAGGCGGTTTGCTTGTTTTGTGCCCCCCCCAATGCTTCTCCCTCTTCACAGTCACCTGCCCACCGCGGTACAGCAGGCACAACATTTCAGAGACTAAGAGAAGTGCAGCAGACTTCAGCAGAAACCAGCAGAGACTAGAAGAGAGCAGCATAGACCAGCACATATTAACATTCACCATAATATACCAAGACCAGCAGATATTAGAAGAAGGCAGCCGACACCGGCAGAGACCAGCAGAGAGCAGTGAAGAGCAGCAGAGACCAGCAGACACCAGCAAAACCAAGCAGAGCCCAGCTGGCACCAGCAGGCTCACTAGCATTCCGACTCACTCGTGCTCAGTCACCGCTCTCGTTTCCTCAGTGTTTCTGTGCTGTTGCAAGCGTGCGCCTGGATGCGTGCCGATGTTCACTCTTGTGGCTTGTCATACATCCAGCGGGCACCCTCGCGGAAAACAGCGCAGATCGGCGCAGTACAGCAGCGGGCGGAACAGATAAGCAGGCGACGGCTGGGAGCATCAGAAACACCGCTCCCACCAGGAGTCGCTTGCACCCAGCCGCCCTCTTGCACAGAATCGCTCACGCTGAGACACCCACCGTAGGAGATGCCAGGGCACGAGTTGCACATGTGGGGGTCGCCGTGCCGAGTTTTTGTTTGCTCTCCTCGGCCCCATCCCGCTCCCTGGTCCCCTTTCCCTATTTCTCTAGGCTTCCCAGATGGGAGCTGAGTAGACGGGGTCGAAGAATCGCGTCGCATTCCCGATGCATCGCCGATGCATCGCCGAGGTATCGCCAAGGCTTCGTCGATGCACCGGTGGCGTCTGCGATGCCGCGGCGATGCTGGCGTGGAGCCAGTCGGGCTCCACCACAAGCCGCGTATCCGATGCTTCGGCGATGCGGCGCGGTCCTCGGCCCCCTCTACTCGGACCCCATCTATCGGATGGACCCAACAGGGTGTCCAGCGACAAGGGGGTCGTGCAATAGATTTGGTGCAGTAGATTTGTGGGGTTGCAATACATCTGGGGCGTGCAATACATTCCAGGGCGCAAATGTATTGCCGGATTCCCGCGTGCGATACATCACTTGCAATGCAATGCAAGACGATCCTCCTGCGCAGTGCATTTGCTGCAACACGATTGCCCAGCTGGACCCCCTTTTGGACCCCCGTCCAGCTGGACCCCCTTTTGGGTCACCCACAATCACCTCGCGCCAGCATGGCGCGCGGCCTCCCAGGCCTGGCGTCGAGCTGCTGCGCAAGGCCTTGCTGACCTTCAAGCAGGCGTCTGGTGTGGGCTTCGGCCCTGTGAGGCCCAGGCAGCTGCTGGAAGTCGAGAATGAGTGACTCGAGTGTTGCACCGATTGTGCTTATGGCGACAGAAGCTCCCGCATGCTGGCCAATCCAGGAGGCCCCTCGCCTCGCGCGCCGCCTCCGCCGCCCTCTGGCTCCTCGGCGCGCCCGCAGCTGGAAGCTCGCGCGCTCCCCGGGCGGCCGCAGCCGCCGCCGCGCCGCCCCTCCTCCTTGGGCGCCGCCCCGTGCCCCGGGCGAGAGGCCGCCCGGGGGCGCGCGGCGGAGGGCCCTGCGCCTCCCGAGAGCGCGCCTGTCTTCGGCATCGTTTGACCGATCCCCATCCCCAGGAGGAGGAGGGGGGGGAGGAGGAGGAGGAGGAGGAGGAGGAGGAGGAGGAGGAGGAGGAGGAGGAGGAGGAGGAGGAGGAGGAGGAGGAGGAGGAGGAGGAGGAGGAGGAGGAGGAGGAGGAGGAGGGAGGAGGAGGAGGAGGAGGAGGAGGAGGAGGAGGAGGAGGAGGAGGAGGAGGAGGAGGAGGAGGGGAGGAGGAGGAGGAGAGGAGGGGGAGGGGAGGAGGAGGAGGAGGAGGGGGAGGAGGGGGAGGGGGAGGGGGAGGGGGAGGGAGAGGAGGGGGAGGAGGAGGAGGAGGGAGGAGGAGGGGAGGAGGAGGAGGAGGAGGAGGTGGAGGAGGAGGAGGTGGAAGAGGAGGAGGAGGGACTTTCTCCCCGGGCCCATTCTGCGCTGCCGTGCGCTCCTCTGCGCGGAGGGAGGAGGGTGGCTACAGTCTCGTTTATCCTACCCCCATCCCCATCCCCATCCCCTTCGAGACCGCCACCAAGTGACCACCCCAGTTGGGGACATGCCCCTTGAAACCCGCTGGGAACGGCCTATATATCCCCATCTAGGTTGGCAAATCGGCCAGTGGGGCCCAGGCCACGCCGCTGGGGATGGGGACTGGTTAAACGATACTCATGTCTAGGCTGAAGTCGGGCCTGTCCCTCGACGGGGAATATTCAAGACCAGTCAACAAATAATATGGGGACGGTTTTTGGATTTTTTTGGGCCATTTGGGAGTATGTTTTGAGTACTCTTACTTTTTCGCCCAAAAGCCCCCCTGTAGGGGGACAGGCCTGACCGAAGTCTAGGCCTCCCAGAGAGGGTCCTTCGGCAGCAGATCATGAGAGCCTCGTATGTGCACCTGCGCAGATTGGCAGTGATGCCGTCTTCAGAGCTTCAGAGTGCGTGAGCGTCGCTTCGCGTTGCCGATGTAGCGTCGACGAGCGCAAGCCGCGTCGACCAGCGTCGATTTAGCGGCAACGTCGTCGATTCGCGAGAGCCAGCAAGACGGTGTGGGAGGCTCCAATGAGTTGCCGCAGAAGGGTCCGAGGATCGTGCCGCATCGCCGCATCGCCGATGCATTAACGATGCGGATGGATGTGGATCCCGACGGCCGACGACGCCGATGCATCGGCGATGCATCGGCGATACGGCGCGATCCTCCGACACCATCTACTCCGACCCCATCCAGCTCATCTAGGATGCCTCTGTTATCCTAGATCCCTGAGATTGGCAAGCCCAACGCGATCGCAATACCAGGGGCCCGCCACCGGAGGCTGCGGGGATCCTGGAAGTCGGCGCAGAGATGAGGTGATGCCAATCTCGGGGTAGGGAAACCACTCATGGGAACCAACAGGGATCCGCCGACACGCTACTGGAGGCCTGCGAAGGCCGCCGACGGCTTCCGGCGCCGACGGCTTCCGAAGGCAGCCGACGGCCTACGAAGGCCGCAGGCGGTGACGACCGGCGACGACGCCGACGCCGACGCCGACGCCGACGCCGACGCCGCGCCCGGCGACGACGACGACGACGAAACCGACAACGTCGTAACCGACGGCGACGGAAGCGACGTCGACGACCAGCTGCAGCGGGTGCCCCAGGCCTCTGGCCCGGGGCACCTGCTGCAGATCCTGGCCGGGGCCAGTCCTGGGCCCGGGAGCAGAGGCTCGGGGACGGCCACACGGGGGGGGAAGATGGCTGGTGCGGCAGTTTTTTTTCTAGCTGGCGTTTGCGCTCGTTCTAGGGCCCCGGGGTCATCACATGTCGGTCCGGCTCGGTGAATGCATCAGAAAGATGGAGTCTAGGGCTCCCGTCGTGTTCCTCTAACGATGTTGCACTTTGTTCGCAGCGTCGGATCTCGAGGAGGGGGGGCGGACATCATGTCTGGCGCCATGCATTTCACCGGATCTCATGGCCCCCTGCCTATTTCAACATGCCCGCATCTTGTGGCCCCTTACATCAACATATCCCCCCTCTCTCCCCCCCCGGGGCCGCGCATGTGGTCGGGCTATGCTTGCGAACTCCCCTTCTTGGGCGCCCCCCTCTGGGACGCGCCCCCGCGACAGTAGACAAAGGCCCGTGGTTCATGCCTCGCGACAAAGAGGCTCGCGAGGCATGAACCACGGGCCGTGCGGGCGCGCCGAAGGCTGGCGCGTGCGGGCGCAGGGGACCACGGTCGGACCAGCGCCTGGTCTGATAACTGCGCATTCTGGTGCGGAAGACATGTATATCCATGTCCCGTGCGGGCGACAGCATCAGTCTTCCTGCCTCGCGACAAAGACCATGGCGGATGGCTTCTGGTATTTGTCGGCCTGTGGTGGGGCCCTTGGCCGGACCCCGGGGCCGTCAACAAAACCACGCAGGACGAGGAGCCAATCCCTGGGAAGGTGTCCAGACCTGTAGGAGTCCAACTGAGGGAGGAATCGCGACGTCGGAGGTCTGGGATGTTCCTCTTATGAGCGTCCGAAGAGCCTCCAAGGGCCTCACAAGGGCCCCAGGATTGCCTCAGGAGGCCCCCCAGGGGCCTCATGCTGACTTCATGTTGGCCGCCCTTGGTTCGCATGAGCGAAACGGCTCCTGAGAGCAAACGGGCCATGGAGTTGCTTCGCCGTTTCCGGGCTAGGGCCAGGAGGAGGATGATGAGGGGACGAGGGAAGGAACGATGAGGGGAGGAGGGAGGGGGGAGGGGGAGGCGAGGAGGGGATTGAGGAGGAGGGTGAGGAGGAGGGGGATGGAGCGGTGAGGAGGGTGAACCCGAAAGTCAAAAAGGCCTTCTTTCTTCTACCCTGACTCTGTTGTCCCAGTCGGTCCAAGTTACCCTAAAGTCAAAAAGGTCGCCGTCGCCGTCGCCGTCGCCGTCGCCGTCGCCGTCGCCGTTGCCGTCGCCGTTGCCGTCGCCGTCGCCGTCGCCGTCGCCGTCGCCGTCGCCGTCGCCGTCGCCGTCGCCGCCGTCGCCGTCGCTGTCGCCGCCGTCGTTGCTGTCTGCCGTCGCCGCCTTCGCCGCCGCCGCTGTCGCCGCCGCCTTCGTCGTCTGTCGCTGTCCGTCGCTGTCGTCGTCGTCGTCATCCTCGTCGTCGCTGTCGTCTTCGTCGTCGTCGTCGCTGTCGTCGTCGTCGTTGTCCGCCGTCGTCGCTGTCGCCGCCGTCGCCGTCGTCGCTGGCGCCCGCGCCCCAGTCTGGCCATGTCGGAAAAGCGGAAAGACCCCGACGACGGCAAGGCGCTTATGCGGCGCGGGGTGCGGCGCGCTCGGCGCGGTGCGCTCATCCTCGCGGGGGTTGTGCCGCGGCTGGCTCTTGGCGCCAAGCCGCCCGCGGCGATGCGAAGATAGTTGCGCTTGGTCCAATTCGCGCGTGTGATCTGAAATGGTTGACGCTTCGCGAATCGCCACTAGCCCATCCAGAAACGATGCCCAGAGGAATTGCCTCGATCAGGGAAGTGGGCAGCACACAGAGGAAGCCATTCTGAGACATCTTGGGATATCTTGAGTCATCTCGGAGGTCATTTCGGGCTTTCCAAGGCGCTCTTGGAGTCATCTTAATCAGTGCCCCCCCCCCCCCCCAAGAGGCCAACATGTGGCTAAAACCTTCGTAAAATCAATGATTTGGCATTCTCGCCGAGGTCTCTTGGAGCATCTTTGGTGCCTCTGGGGGATCTCTTGGGGCCTCTTGGGGGTCTCTTGGGAGCCTCTTGGGGGCATCCAGGGGGCCTCTTGGGGCTTCCTGGCCACCTCTTGGGGCCCTCTTGGGGTATCCTTGGGAGCCTTGGGGGCCATCGTTGGGCCATCTTGGGTGAGATCGATCACAGGAGGGGAGGTCCCTAATTAGGGTCCCCCCCTCAGGAGGCCAACGTGGGGCCAAACCTTAGTAACACCAATGATTTTGGCTTCCTCGCCGAGGCCGTTTTGGACGCTCCGACGAGTCGCGGAACCCCCTGTCCAGGTTCATGGGGAGGGGGTAGGTGGAGGGGTAAACCCCTCCCCGAAAGGGAAGAAGGAGGGGTGGAAGAGGAAACGCCCTAAACCACCGACGCCCAGAGGGCTGGTGGGATGAGTCCGCGACGTGGCTGTTTTGCTATTCCAGCTTCGCCCCCTCCCTTGCCGCTCCCTCCGCAGCTGCCCTGCCGTCGCCTCGCGGTTCACGGGGCCATGAGGTGTTGCGGAGCGCCGTGAGCGCCGCCTCGCAGCCGCGTGAGAAAATTTAATGGGCGAGGGCCCAACCATATGCAGTTGTGGGTAACCCAGTTGTGAGTGTCGTCTTCGGTGGGGCTCCCTATGGGGCAACGAAGCGTGTGAGGGAAGTGCCGAAAATGGGTGGCGCGGGCGTCTGCGAACCTTGCCATTGGAGCCTGCGGTGGAGCTCCTTCATGGGCCGCGAAACTTGTGAGGGGCGTGCCGAAATTGGTGGGTGGGCGCATGCGAACGAAGCCGCGGACGCATGCGAACGCAGCCATTGGGACCTCTGGTGGAGCTCCACATGGGGCCGCGAAACGTGCGAGAGGTGTGCCGACATGGGTGGCGCGGACGCATGCAAACCATGGGCCTTGGGTGGAGCTCCTGATGGGGCCATGAAACATGTGAGGGGTGTGTCAACATGGGTGGCGCGAACACATGCGAACCCTGCCACTGGAGCCGTCGGTGGAGCTCCCCGTGGGGCCACGAAGCGTGCGAGGGGTGTGCCGAAATGGGTCGGGCGGATGCATGTTGACCGCGCTTCGAATGGAGCCCCCAATAGGGGCCGAAATGAGTCGCCCGGACGCATGTAAACCGTGCCATTGGGGCCCTTCGGTGGAGTTCCCTATGGGGCCAGGAGACGTGTGAGGGGTGCGCCGAAATCCGTCGGTCGCGCGCGCGCGCGTGTAAACGTTGCCAGTATGGGCGGAGCTCCGCATGGAGCCACGAAACGTGTGAGGGGTGTACCGACAGGGGCGGCTCAGACGCATGTATACCGTGCCGTTGGGGCCTTCGGAGGAGCTCCCAATTGGGTCACGAGGCGTGTGAGGGGTGTGGCGAAATGGGTCGCGCGAACGCATGTAAACCCTGTCTCTGGGGCCTTCGCTGGAGGTCCGTATGGGGCCACGAAGCGTGTGAGGGGTGTGCCGAATGGGTCTCGCGGGCGCTTGTAAACCATGCCACAGGGGCCTCCTGTAGGGCTCCCGATGGGGCCACGAAGCGTGTGAGGGGTGTGCCGACATGGGTCACGCGGGCGCATGTAAACCGTGCCATTGGGGCCTTCGGCGGAGATCCTTCATGGGCCGCGAAACGTGTGAGGGGTGTGCCCCCAAATGGTTGGCTAGCTCGGAGGGAATCGGCAGGGATGGGAGGAGGGAGGAGGGGGAAGAGGAGGGGAGGAGACGCGGCGCGTTGTCTTCTCAAAACGCCACAGGATGGTCGGGAGCAACATGGAACGCAGCCTCTTTCGCACCGGGTCCCATTCCTGTTTATATCCTTTCATTCCCATTCTTTTGAGTTGCCACAGCCATATCCACACGGAAGGAGTGGGGACGAAGGTTGACAGCTTGTCCTACCCATTTTGAGCAGGGCCCGCCGTCGGTGCCACCGCGGGCGTTGCTCATTTGCGCCAGAAGGCCGCCTGCCAAACAGCGGCCGCTGCCAGTTTTGGACAGCATGTGCTGTCAGGCATCGTGCCCCGTTTTTCCGTATCCGCTCCGGGCATGTGTGTGTGTGTCTGTGTCTGTGTTTGCGTCTGCGTCTGCGTCTGTGTCTGTGTCTGTGTCTGTGTGTGTGTGTGTGTGTGTGTGTGTGTGTGTGTGTGTGTGTGTGTGTGTGTGTGTGTGTGTGTGGGGGTCCTCCGCTTCGCACCTCTGCTCGGGCGGCGCCAGGAGAGGGAGAGCGCGCGCCGCGCGCGCTGCCCTGGCCGTCGCCGCGCCGGTTGCGCACGGGCCTCCTGCCGTGGGGCCGCGACGTCGCCGCGGCCGGACTCCGCTCCGAAGCCCTGGCGCGGGCCCGAGGGAACTTTGCCGACCTTCCCAGGCGAGCCAGGGCCCATGCATCACCCAGGAGTTTTCAGGCTCTGCTTCAAATCATGGAGGGCACAGAGTGTGCTGGGCGCCACAGTCAGGACGGAGGCGGGGAGAGAGAGAGAGAGTGAGAGAGAGAGAGAGAGAGTGGGCGTAAGAAAGCAAACAACAACTGCATCACCCAAGGGACTTAGGCCCAGGGGCTGGCATTTCTTCCCCTCGCCTCCTTGCACCTCCCTCTCCCCTGGCACCCCTCTTCCCCTGGCATCTCTTCCGTTTCGCCTGGCACCTCTTCCCCTCTCACCGCTCTCCTGGCGCCTCTTCTCCTCTCTCCCTTTGCGCCCGTCCGTTTGCTGTCTCGCGGTCGGCCTTTCCTTGCTTTTCTTTTCGCGCCTGCCCAGGGCCGACGCGCCCACGAGGGGGAGGTGGAGAAGGAGGAGGAGCAGGAGGAGGAGGGGCAGGAGGAGGGGCAGGAGGAGGAGGAGGAGGAGGAGGAGGAGGAGGAGGAGGAGGAGGAGGAGCAGGGACGAGGAGGGGTAGGGGGAGGGGGACGGGGAGGAGGAGGAGCTGGAGGAGGAGCTGGAGGAGGAGGAGGAGGAGGAGGAGGAGGAGGACAAGGACAAGGACATCCGCATAAGGGGGTGCCGCGTAGGAGGAGGAGGAGGAGGAGGAGGAGGAGGAGGAGGAGGAGGAGGAGGAGGAGGAGGAGGAGGAGAAAGGGGAGCAGTGTAAACCCATTACTTGTCAACGATGTTTGAGTCATCCCTCCCTACGAGCTCCTTTCTTCATATGCCCCTACAGTGATTCACTGGGGGAAACCCCTGTTGGGAGACAACCGTTTGAATATCCAGAAGCATGCCAAAACACGACTCCGGACCCCAACGCTACGAACTCACCTGACTTTTGCGTCTTGACTATCCGGCATCGCGCCAGAATGCCATTCCTGACACTTCGACACCGCGAATCAACGTACTTGTTGCGCCCTGGCAATCCTAGGTCCTGGATTGTTCCAAACGCAATTTCTAGTACGATGAGAGCGGGAACCCGTGAAACTTGTGCCCATGTTTGGGACGAGTGTGCGCGGCGCGAAGGCGAGAGCCTCCTTTTGAAAAGGAGCCGCCCTCAATCCGTGAAGCTCTCGCATTTTTTAAGACGAATGCGCGCGGCGCCATGGCGAGATCCACATGTTGAAAACGGCCCGCCCTCATTCCGCGAAGCTCTTGCAATTTTTCGAGACGAATGTGCGCGGCGTTGAGGCGAGAGCCACATTTTGAAAACCACCCGCCTTCCATTTGTGAAACTGTTGCCAACTTTTTAGCTTCAGAGTCATCAGTGGTAAGTCTCAGGCGAAACAGGAGGAGGAGGAGGAGGAGGAGGAGGAGGAGGAGGAGGAGGAGGAGGAGGAGGAGGATGAGGACAGGCCGCCGTCGCTGTCGCAGTCGCCGTTGTCGTCTCTGCCGCGCGCGCCGCCGCCGCCGTCGGCGGCGGCGGGCCCCGTCGCTCTAGGCCGCGCCGGCGGCCCCGGCGCCTGCCCGCCGGGCTGCGCCGGGGCCCCCCGGAGGCGCCGAGCGGCGCGCGGTCCTCGGGGCTCCAGCCAGAGCGCCCGATAACTGCGGGAGCCTGCAGGGCCAGGGTCGCACTGGCCTGGGGTGGGTCTTGCAGGATCTTGCAGAGTCCTTCGCGTTGACCCGGGTTTGGGTGCAGGATCTTGTAGGATTTGGCAGGATTCTGCAAGGCCCGACTGGCCTGGGTCTGGAATGACCCGGGTCAGAAGATCCCCGAGCAGTCCTCCTCCGCCCGTCTCGGGGTGGGCAGCGCGAGCGCAGGCCTACACCTTCGAGGAGCTCGCGGAGTTCTACAAGGGCAAGTACAAGAAGAAGGAGACAGCGCGGCGCAGGGGGGAGGCCAGGGGAGGCCGGGCGGGGCCAGGGGATGGGGGTACGAGTCGTTCCAGATGGATCCGAGACGCCATCGGAACGTCTCTGGAGCGCTCTGGGAAGGTCGCGGCGCCAGGTGCCTCCCCCAGAACCGCCAGGTCTCAGAGATCCCCGATTTGTCCCGCTCCGAGTTTGTCCTCTGACTCTGCCCTGCCAGGACAGGGGCAGTGGACCCCCTCTTGCTTCCTGTGGTCTTCGTCGCCGTTGTCCTCCTCCACCTCCTCCTCCACCACCTCCTTCTCCCCTTCCGCCGTCGACCTAGCCGAACCTAGTCAGCTCCCTGCCGCGCGCCCGTGCTCCTGGCCTCTTCGGAGACCCCCTCTTCGCCACTTGCTTGCCACTTGCCCCCTTCTCCTCCTCCTCCTCCTCCTCCTCCTCCTCCTCCTCCTCCTGTCTGACGTTGCGCAGGCTCGATGAAACAGCATGTCGCGTTATGATGCAAAAAAGAAAAATGATCGCCGACTGAGCGGCGAGGGAAACACATTAAGCCTGGCTGGCGCAGCAGAGCAAGGTATGCCACCAGAACAGGAAAATAGTATGGCCCAAACGGCACAGAGTATGCACCAGCCAGGCGGTCTGCGAGAAGGAGGGAACGAACGACTAAACACAATGTTGACAGAGCCGTTCGAAAGAAGAGGGAACGACACACACGTGCAGCAGAAACTGAACTGAGTGCTGCTGTGCCCAGAGTTAACTTGATACCCCCACCAAGGCAGTCAAATAAACAACCCATCTTGCCTAATATGTCCAGGCGCCTTGCGTCAACGTTAAAAGTATCATAAAACAATAGCAAAGCAGGCGACGCCCGACATCAGCTAAGCCTGGTGATACTTTAATGCTTCCTCCATACCTTCACCAGCTACTCCCCAATCCTCAGTAGTTTAACAAGGTGAGCTGTGGCGTGGCAGCATGAGGAAGTTCAATGCGAGCAGAGGTAGCATAGACAGGCGGCTCTAGGAGTAGGTGCAGAGACAGCTTGAGTGGGGTAATCATACTAGACTTTTTATACTGGCAAGAGAAGAGCCAGTAACTAGATGCACAGCATGTGGCAATTCCTGCGCTGCCACTCAGGTTTTTTCGGTTCACCCCTAATCTACATTGCCACGAGACCATCGTGCTTTTCGTGAAGTATTGTTGGGTTTAGCACGAGCCCTTGTCATAATAGGCTAGCTCAGTGTAACCTGGCTGGCCTGTAGCAGTTGCGTGGGGCTACACCCTTTATCCATTGGGGGGGGACCGAACTATAGCGTGCCCACAACTAATGTACGCAGCTGAAACGGCGTAAGGCTGAGCAGAGAGAAACCGAGGGAGAGAGAGAGAGAGAGAGAGAGAGTTGTCGAGTAGTGGTTGTCATGACGGCGACAGGGTACTGATGTGCTGGGAGGAAGTCAAGTGCTTGACATCTCTGCAGCTAGGCAGAGCTGGGAGAGACTGGAGGTAACATGCGAGGCTGGCAAAACAAATGATGAACGGTGTTGAGAAGATACTCGTGCATGCTGCCAGCTGAGCTGAACTCGTCTGAGCAAGCTGGTAAGCAATCGTCCCATCTGAGTAGTGTGGCTGGCGCACTGTGTTGGCTGGCTACGGTCAATTATGTCCTGGTGTGGCCCAACACGTGGGCAAGTGTGGCCTCCTCCACCCCCTCCACCACTCCAGACACATCCAGCTCCAGAGACAGGACAGCAAGCCGAGTAGAAACTGGTGCACGGTGTGCAGTTTGACCTGTGGGGCCACGGCCTGTAGCAGGGGGCCTTGAAGTGCACCGTGTGAATTGGGAGGCCAGAGTAGGCATAGGATGTGCATGTTGAAGTACAACAGCAGGTAGCCCAGCCGCCCCTCCACGCATCCCGCCACCGCACAGCAGCCCAATGGTCGAGCACACCCGCCCGCTCCCCGTCGATGTCACGCTGCTGGGCGGGTGCTGCCTGGCCGATGGCAGTGGCTCGTAGGAGACTGGGGCTGATGGGCCTGTTTTCCACCACCACCACCAGAAGTTGGAGGGGGGAAGGAGGTGGAGGACGAGGATGAGGAGGACGAAGAGGAGGAGGAGGAGGAGGAATGAATGAATGAATGAATAACTCGTGGAGTCCTGTGCCTACCTCTGTCTGACTGCCACAGCTCGCTGAAACAGAATTACAATCCAGAGAGAAGGACTCTGAGTCGGGTTGCTTCTGCACCCCCCAGACATCGTAGCGGATTCAACCAGCGCGCTCCGCTGGAAGCGGCACTGGCCCTACCTGCACCCCTATGGACGGGCACGCAGCCCTAGGGGGCAGGCTCCGAAGGCACGGGGGTCCCGTCCACACCGCCCGCCCTCCCACGCCCAGAGCCCCACCGTTTCCCCTTGCCTTTGGAGCCCGCTTTACCTTTAGCTCTAGGGGCATACATAATTGGGGTCTGGGGCAGCGGGCCTGGAAGAGAGGAGGCAGCGGCATAGGTACAGAGCTGAGTGGGCGTATTAAGCACCTCAGGTGAAATTGATCCTCTAGCAACTAACTCCCGAAATCGCTCGCTTCCCGAAAAAGCTTCCTGGGCCCTTGAGGCCCTGGAGGGGTTAAAAAACGAGTGCACATAGCCCCGACAGGGGGCTGCTGGCTTGGTTGCTGCTGCTGAGTTATGCGGTCACTACCTAGTTTCGTCGAATTATCTGCTTCGGAAAGTGGTCCCGACGAGGGCTGGCTAGCTACTGCTTCTCTGGGGAGGTCTCCTGGGGGCCAGCTGCCTACTCCTTCTTCTCGGATCCGACCATCGTGCCGATCTCGCGCTCCAAGGGGCCCCGCGGGGCCGCTCCCGACAAGAAGATCCCCCCTCCGACTCCACCAGCGCCTCAAGCAGCACGGATAGGTCGTGCCCGAGCTTCTGGTCCTTGTGGAAGCACATGCTGATGATCGCCTTGGCAGTCTCGCCGTTCTGAGGCTTGAGAATCTGGCACCTGAAGTACGGGATCGATCTGCCAAGCTTCACTGCCGTCACTCCCGCGGTGAATATCTCCTTCTCGTAGAAGGCCTTCGTGTCGTCCCTGAGTTTGATGTGCTGCGGCCTGCCACCTTCTTCGAACTGTTTGCTGGCGCCGTAGATGATCGCCGCCATCGCTATGGATACGTGTGGGGGTCCCCTGGCTTTGAAGTCCACTGTGTGGCCGTTCTTCTGCTGGTCTTTGAGCTCGGTGCCCACCTTTTTGTAGTTCACTCCAGCCTGCTTGCACGCGGCCGCCAGCCCGATCGTGCCGTTCGGCAACTCGTGGCGGAGATAGAGCGCGCCCTTCAGGTCGGCGACGTCCCTGGCGAGCGTCATCGTGAGGCGTGCGTTGGCGACGGACAGCTTGTTGTTTCCTCCACCGCCCTGGCCTTGGCGACTGCTCTTCCCTCGGCGACCTTCCTCGCCTGTTCCACCGTCTTCTCGTCCGTGCTTGGTCCCTGACGCCGCCGCCGACGGGGAGCTGAACCAAGAGGGTAGCGCCACGGCGCCCTGCGATGCCATCCCTCCTCTGCTCAGGTACGGTAAACTCGCGAGGACGAAATGGAAGGTGAGAGCACAAGTGGTCGCACAAATCATTTAAGCTCGAGCCCTCGAACTCGCAGACGGGGCACAAGTAGGACTTGACAGGAACAATCTCTCGAAGCGTGGAAGGGCCGACCGTGTCGCAGTGGCCCCGAAACATAGATCCCATGACGTGTTTAGCTGCGTTGGCACGACATGCAAATACTTGACGACAATGTACACAGATATTGGCAGGTGTGATGACATGACATATATTTCTCAGCCCGTGCGTTCCCCGAAGATGATTCATCAAGTCCCGACGTGTCTTAAATGAAGCATCGCATTGACCTGACCAATTTTCCTCGTTGGGAAGCCAGCATTTCCAAGGAATGTCTGCACTCGCATCAACCTCCTGCGGCTCCAGGTGCTCGGGTGGCGCCTGCTGGAACCCGGGAGGCGGGATGGCGACCGTGTACTGCCCCGCTCTGTAAGCCGAGGCGTCCACTGCGGAAAAGAAAGAGGCAGTCGCTTCATCCATAAGTAATCTGAAATCGCGAGCCACCTCGTCAAAAACTTCCTGGTCCAACGCTGCAGCGAGGCTGCGAAGGTCTTCGCGGAGTTGGAAGGCCCAGGAGGACGCCTGGGCACTGAGGTCGCCTGAGGGGAGAAGTGGCCCCTCTGACTCGAAAGGTAGTTCCCCAAAGAGAACGCCGAGAACCTGAAGATGGCGGGCGGGCCGTCGAGCCCAACTCTGCACCAGTCGAACACGTCGAATTCGAAGCTCCAAAAAGGGGTCAGAAAGTTTCCAATATATCATCAATTCACGATTCGTCATCGTCCGAGGGTGACTACCTGTCCAGTCCGTAGCCTTTCCAGCCATCGCAATCCTACAGAATCGGGCCAACGAGGCCTCCAGCCTTTGGTAGTCGCCCTTCGCGAGCGTGAAATATTCCGAACCACTTAAAAGAGCATTGTACGCAAATGCTTGAAGTAGCAACCGTTTGAATTTCCAAGGCAACTCCAGCTGCCAGACTGAACCCAGAGACCGAAAAGAGACCCAGGCCGTCGAAATACGTCGGTCGATTTCGTGATGTACGCCGTCCCGAAGAGCCAGATGGGGCCCCAGATACCTCACCTCATCCTTTACTGAGCCCTCAAGTCCCAGACCTCCTCGCCTAAGAGCCTGTTTGAGATATGTGTTGTGGATCCCGAAAAACATCATGAACTCCTGCTTTGACGTGTTCTGGCCGAGCCCGCAGGGTCCCAACCTGTTGTTTAAATAGACATCCCGCTGCTTTATCTTGTTCACAAAAGACGGCAGGTCCGAACCATGATCAGCCAAGACAAAGTTATGAACATCGTCAGCATACTTCAGATAACTCACGTCGATGGTTCGGCCTGCCCAAGAAGCCTGCAGCTCCTTACTGCGCAGGTCACTAGTTTGAACATCATCGCGCCACTGCTCGATCGGCGCCTTGAAGGTTCCGTTGAAAGCCTGCGCGATAAACGGATCCCCCATCAACCCGCCCTGCTGAGTCTTCAGTGTTATCCGCCCTCCCTCCCCAGCAGGTAGGGCCACGACGGCCTCGCGATAGCGAGCACGGCAGAGACTGCGATCATCATGTGCTACGTACTCCTGTACAGCTGCGTCCATCTGCGGCCACTTGCCGCTGGCGAACGCGTTACTCGTGTCCTTAAAGCACAGACAGTGGGTTCTGCGAGCACGGCGCAAACGTTGCGAGAGCACGTTCGAGACCAGGATTGCCGACTCCCTCCTCCTTCCCTTAACGAACCCGTAGTCCGAGTGGCCAGGCTCGTAGACAAACATGCGAGCGAAAAAAGCCTTGCCTGGAACATGTAAAATGTGGACCACCCTCTTGCCCATCGGGCCGCGCTTGTGGCTCTTGTGAAGAGGGGCGCCCAGACTGCAGTTCCAATACTTCGGGACCGTGCCGTGGGTCCGCATTTTGTGGAGGCCGAGGTTCAGGATAAACAGAAAGCTCTCGTATCTGGTGCCTGAGATGGAGCCCCGAGGCCCCCGACTTGTTTTCGTCTCCAGTTCGGGTGCATAACCATGTGCCAGAGTTCCAGCGGCGCGCAAAAGCTGGGCACTGCACGACGCTTGGGGGCAGAGCGGATGTATCTGCGCATCTGGGCAATATCCTCCTTCACCTCCTCGTTCTCCTCCAACGGGTAATCCTCGTCGTGCTCCTCCCTCCACCTTTCCCAGTCCAGCTCGGTGCAACTCATGCCTCCCTCCTTGCCCTCCTTCTTCCACGTATTCAACCATTCAGAAGATGAAGGCATACACGCGCATGCTAAACGTCCGTCCCGTCTTTTGGGGCCGAACCTGCACGAAGCAGCTCTGCGTGCCGTCGACATAGCTTCGGCGATCCTGTGAAACTTCCAATGCTCTGTCGATTCTTCAGTAAGCCGAGCTCGTCGCCGTCGCACCGCCTGCCGCCTAAATTTACAGAGTCTCGTGGAAATCTCGCGCAGCTGGCAATCGACCTCGTCGATCTCTGAGGCTGAGAGAAAAAGCTTGGTGCCGCGAAGCTCGGCTCGGTCTTTCAGTAGCCGTCGCCGCCAAGTGCAGTACATCTAGTACTCTGGGTCTACAGTCGCATTTTTGGGAAAAACTTGCTCACCTGCATTTCGTAGTGCGAGTTCGAGTGCTTCAAAAATCTCATCGGGGCTTGCATGATCTCGTAACCAGTATGCCTGAATCTGTTGCAGTTCCGTATGCAGTGCTTCTAGGTATTCGAGCCGACCAGGGCCCCGAAGTAGTGCTTGCATCATAGCCTCCTTATCCCAAGAAATATTCGTCGCCTCCTCCTCCGCCTCCTGATACTGGTTCCCTTTATTATAGTGCATAACGAGCGCGACTGGCAGGTGGTCCCCCGGGGGTGGACCTTGAAAGGGTTGCAAGCGAGCCCCGAGGCGCCTCAAGCAGCCGCAAGAACGAACCAGGTGACGCATCCTTAGAGGACAGCATACGTAGTCGATCCGACTGTTCGAATTGTTCCCGAAGAAGGTCGAGGCCACGACGGGCCCGTCCGTGTTCGCGGCCCAGAGGTGGTGGTGCTCCAGAAGTTCTCTGAAAAGTTGTCCAGCCCCCTTGGAAAGTCTTTCACGATTCCCTGTTCCTACTGCATCCGAATTGCACTCGACCCATTGCCCGTTCAGAAACTCGAGGCCCATCCCGTCGTTCAGGTCAGTATAGATCAATGGCGTGCACCGCGTCGGTAGGGAATCTATAATATCTTTTACAAAAGAAACCACAAGTTGTACAGTCTTGAAAAAAATCCCTCGTGCTTTCCGAAGAGTGGGTTGGGGTGGAAAGTAGGCGGAGATGATACAGAGGTCCATCGCCCCCTTCTTGAAGCGAGCAGCAACTCCACGACCCAACGCCTGCGGGGGGCTGCCCCAGACACGCACGACATGTTGTTCACGCACCCGATGAGGAAGCACGACCGCACACCCACACGAATTGTTCGAATATGGCGCCTCGCCGTGAGGAGCCTCGATGACCAATCGCCCCAAGATCGTGCGCTTGAGCGTCTGCGCGCCCATGTAGCGCTCGCCGTTCTTGGTGCCTGCCAGGGCGATCGCATCGAAGTTCGGAACCTCGCTCAGAATCTCCTCCGTCCTGGAATAACCTGCCGAGTCAGGATTGTAGCCCAAGAACCGCAACATGGCAAGGCCCCCCGCCGCTGGTGAAAGACGGGGGAGAAAAACACCTGTCGGGACTACATTGTGAGATGTCGGTCTCGCCCGAAACCGCGGACTTGGGCATCGGGGGCTAGGAGGAGGAGGAGGAGGAGGAGGAGGAGGAGGAGGAGGAGGAGGAGGAGGAGGAGGAGGAGGACCCCCTGCCCCTCCAACTTCATGGTGGTGGTGGTGGAAACATTTCCATCAGGGGTTGTACTGAGAGACCTCACACGGAGGTCGGGATGAGGTGCACCTGTGCTGGCATAGTAGACTGTAACCCAGCAGAACAAAGAGAGAAACTGTAGGTAACCTGCGCAGCCTGCGGAAGAACTAGGATGGGCTGTCATGACAGCTACTCGTGCATGCTGCTGGTGCCGATGATCGAGAAAGGTGAGGGCCTGGAAGATCTAGGTGTCAAACGTCCTCCTCCTCCTTCTCCTCCCAGCCGAGGGGATGAGCTGCGCCCGCGGGCTCTGGCTCGCGCTCGGACGCAGACTCGGGCGGCAGGATGTCGCTCCCTCACGTCACGTTCAGGTCCCCGCGCCCATCACGAGCACCCGGATCCTACAGGAGCTCCTCGCCGTCGTCGCCCTCCTCTCTCCCCTCCTCGGGCTCCTCGTCCTTCCTGCTTTCCGCATCCTTCTCGTCCTTCTCGTCCTCCTCGCTTCGTCCTTCTCGTCCTCCTCGCTTCGTCCTCCTTTCTGCTTTCTGCTTCGTCCTTCTCGTCCCTCTCGCTGCCGTGCTCATCTTCCCCCCCGTCCTGCGCAGCCCTCCCCACTGCTTCCCCGCCTCCTCGGATCGAGGAAGACACTCGTCGAATCGAGGGGCTTGTCTGGGTCACTAGTCGAATCGAGGAAGACATTCGTCGAGTCGAGGAAGACACTCGTCGAGTCGAGGAAGAGACTCGTCGAATCGAGGTCACCCGCAGGGTCGCAAACACAACAAACAAATCGCGCTTCTCGCGCGTCGCGGTCTGGGCTGCAGGGCGGCCCTTTCCAGGGGCGGCGGCGCGACGATGCGCGAAGACAGCCCGCGGGACGCGGATCGTGGGGCGCGATGCGTGACCTTAGCTGTAGGCACAGGGCCGCCCCGCGCACCCGTCCCCACTCTTCTTCTTTCTACTCCTCCTCCGCCCCCCCTCTTCCTCCTCCTCCTCCTCCTCCACCTCCTCCTCCTCCTCCTCCTCCTCCTCCTCCTCCTCCTCCTCCTCCCCCTCCTCCTCACCTCGAATCGAGAGGGAGGGGGTGGCTTACCGGTCCCCCTCCGCGCCCCTCCGCAGCGGCCCCGCCGGGCGCGGCGGTCACTGGGCAGGAGATCGCCGCCTACTGGGAGACGTGCACTCCCGTCAAGGCCAAGAAGGCGCCGAGCGCGCCAGAACCGGCGTTGGTCGTCCCTTCTGGGCGGACGGCAACGGGGGTACAATTCACGCATATGGGGTAGCGAGGATTGCAGGGGAGTGGCCTTAAAGGGCCCGTAAGTTGCCACCGCGGGCCGACAGGTGCACGAACAGTGCACGTTTCTTCGCCTCACGTTTATTGCACCCCCCGTGGACGAACACCTGATCCTTGCTTCCTATCTTCTCGTCCGACTCTCTCGAGCCCCTCGGCGATCTCGGATCTAGGATTTCGGTCTCGTGCCATTTCTTTTTCAGGGGGGTATCTTTGGGGGGGTGGGCGCTCCTGAAGGCTCCCGTCCCCGCGGCTGTGTTCTCACCGAGCTTCTGGCTGGGGCCCCCCCTTCTTGTTCAGGTCCAGGGACCCATTCTGTGGCCCTGTGGGGGAGGAGGACGAATCGGAGGCCGAGATTGTCCTCCTCCCTCCTTCTCCTTCTTTCCGTCGTTCTCCTCCTCCTCCTCCTTCTCCTCCTCCTCCTCCTCCTCCCCCTCCTCCTCCTCCTCCTCCTCCTCCCTCCTCCTCCCTCCTCCTCCTCCTCCTCCTCCTCCTCCTCCCTCCACCTCCTCCTCCTCCCCTCCTCTCCTGCCTCCTGCTCCTGCTCCTGCTCCTCCTCCTCCTCCTCCTCCTCCTCCTCCTCCTCCCCCTCCTCCCTTCCCCCTCCCCTCCTCCCTCTACTGCTTCTGCTCCTGCTCCTCCTCCTCATCCTCCTCCTCCTCTTCTCCTTCTCCTTCTTCCCTTCTCGGGAGCTTCCAACTGTGATAGATTCTCTCCTCCTCGTGCCGCCTGCATTCGGCGCTCGCAGGCGAAGGCCAAGGCGAAGGACAAGGCCGAGCCGAAGGCGGAGCCGAAAGCTAAGGCCAGGGTGTGGTCTTGTCCTGTTTCCTCCCATCACCTCCCCGCCGTCTTCCGTTTCCTGGAGCAGCACGAGGCGGCGTAGGAATCAGGATGAAGTGGGCTTTGGCGTAGAAGGAACATGATGATTAAGAAGGGCTGAATAGTTGATGTTTGCCTGGGCGTGCTTTCTGTTTTGTATATGTTGTAGATTACAGAAGGTGGTACCCAAACGCAGAGCATTCGTTAATTCAAATGGGACGGGGCGCCACGTGTACAACCATATCAGGGGACAGAGGCTGCTCTATGGATCTACCATGCGTAGACATACACGCATACAAACCTCTCTCTGTATGTATGTGTGTACATAACTATGTAAATACACATGTACGGGTACTGTTGTAAGCACGTAGATGGTTACATGTGTAAACCTTTTCCCCGACGGGTGTTTCCCACTCAGGTGCTCGTATTCGCTTTCGAAGGAGATGGGCCTGCGGACTATGTAGTCGCTGTTGCCCCCCCCCCCGCCGCCTCGGCGCCACCTCGTCGTCTTGGCCTGCAGGCCGCTCTGGCCGCCGCTCTGGCTGCCATGTTCAGGAGGGGAAGTCACACAGACACAATTTCTCGTCGATCCCGAGGAAAATACAGGAACATATGGGAAGTGGGGGGGAGGACGAACACCCAGAAAATACGGGACAGTATGGGGGATCCTGGTATTTGTATTTATTCGTGTGCCCCAGGGCCCCTTCACATGTCGCCGCCTCGTCCGCCCGTCGCCGCTCGTCGCCTGAGCCCGCGGGCCGCTCTGGTCGCCGTGCAGCCGCTCCGTCGCCCGCGGGCCGCTCGGGCCGCCATGCCGCTGGCGCGCTGCCGCCTCGTCGCCGCCCGTTGCCGCCAGCTTTGGCGTTGCGTCGCACTGCGTTGCAGCACTTTGCACCGCACTGTGTGCACGCCTCTGCGTTGCTTCGCATGGCCTCGCACTGCTTGACGTTGCTTGACGTTGCCTGGCTTTGCTCTGCATTGCCTGGCTTTGCTTGACTTTGCATCGCTTTGCTTTCCGCTGCATTGCATTCCATTGCTTTGGGCTGCTTTCTTCGCGTTGCCTTCCCCTGTTTCGAATTGCCTTGCATTGCTCTGCATGCGCCACATAGCTTGCACCACATAGATTGCACCACCTAGATTGCCCCGCAGACGTTGCACCACACATATTCCCTCGTCTAAAAGGGAGATGGGTTCTTACACCCTCCCCCCCCGGACTTATATATCGACTCTCCGGGAGCATATGCAGAACACATATGATTCTGACCCAATGTCCATCCTTCCAGTGAATTTATACTATCCCAGCCAGGCCTGTATCGCCCCCCTCCGGTTCCCTAGCCAAAGATACTATGCGCGCGCACTCGTTTATCAAGAGTCATAAGTTTTCAAAAATGGATCGAAGTGCACACGCACGCGTCGTCGCGCGCGCATGCCGGAATCCGTCAAACGCGTCTGGTCGCGGAAGGATTTCAAAATCAAGTGTCCAAACGCATACAAAACATAGGGTTTCGCAACGCGGATCTTCAACAGAAGCGTGCGCGCTTTTGCGTATTCTCAAAACAACCATGAGTTGTTCAACATTTTCGACCATGCTACCAAGCGGGCTTCTCGCGCTGTCGAAATCGTTCGAACACCCTTGCGCGCGTGCTGGAGTGACACGACCCGTGTCAAACAATACCATGCGAACCACTCTCGCGCGGTTGCCACGCGCGCATTTCGAATTCCTCCCCAAACCTTCATCACCGACGCGAAGACGCCGTCATCGTCGTCGGCACGATCAGCATCGGCGCCGTTACTGGCCGCGCCGTCGTCGCTGTCAACATCGTCACCAGCATTGCTACCATCATCATTGTGTCTACCGTTGTCGACATTGCCATGATACCGCGCCCGCCCAGTTCGCCGACTCGCACTGCAGTGCCGGTTGGGATGTGCCGAATGAACAGTGCCACCGCTGTCGCATCGGTCGCGCCAAACTAGTTTGCCGCTGCGCGCGCGCGAGCATGCGCGGGCTAGCGCGGCCGCAGAGATGCAGCACCAGCCAACACCCAGCACCCATCGCAGTCGCTCCCGCATGGGTCTTGCAAACCAAGTTGCGGGTTGGTGCGTGGGACGATTGTGCGAACAGTGGAGTCGGCAAATTCAAGTTCGGCTAGTGAGTCGCACGACATAGATCGCGCCGCATGCCCAAAGCATTCGCCTTCGCTTGCTCGCGAGCTGGGGGGGGCACGATCCGTGTCAAATAATGCTATGCGGGATGCTCTCGTGCGTCGGCCGCGCGCGCATGTCGACATTTTCCCAAAACTTTCGTCACCGACGCGAGGACGCCGTCATCGCCGGTGGCGCGATCAGCGTTTGCGCCGTCCCTGGCCGCGCCGTCGTCGCTGTCAACATCGCCACCAAATTCGTAGTATTACCATCATCGCGTCTACCCTTGTCGACATTGCCATGATACCGCGCCCGCCCAAGTCGCCGACTCGCACTGAAATGCCCGTTGGGATGTGTCGAGCGGACAGCGCCACCGCGTTCGCGTCGGTCGCGCTAAACCAGCTGGCCGGTGCGCGCGCGAACATGCGCGGGCTAGCGCGGCTGCAGAGATGCACCAGCCAACACCAAACACTCATCGCAGTCGCCGCCGCAAAAAGGTTTTGCAAACCAGGAAACCGGTGGGGTGACAACTCCAACTTTTTCGTATTACGCCACATGAGTTGCCCATGTATTTTGCACCACACTAATTTTTCGACGTTGATTGCGCCATATACTTTGCACCACGTATATGGTACCGCATATATATCACACCTCGTATGGTGCACGACGTATGTTCCACGTGGACTGCCAAGTATATTGTGCCAGTGTGGGGTTCACGCTGGTTATCATTCGTACAACGACAAACACGGAGAAAACGAGAGAGAGAGAGAGAGACAGAGAACGAGACAACACTTATATGGAAATATACAGAGGGGGAGAGAAGGAACGAGAGACAGCGAGAGAGAGAGAGAGGGATAAAGACATAGAGAGCTGGCAACGACATATACACCACACAGTTCTATTTATATATGTATGTATACACACTCGTATATGGATATTCGGAAAAAAAGGGGCGAACACCTGAACGAGGGAGAGATATATATGAATGAACATAGTTAGAGGGAACGGGATGTGTGTATATACATATGTATGTAAACATGTAGGTGCATGTGTATGTATGTATATATATATATATATACACATATACATATGTACATATATGTGGGGTGCACACATACGTCGGAGGTGGGGGAGGGTGAGACCGTCACGAAACGTGAAATTATGCAAGTTGATACATTCCCACCGCCTCGCAACGATGTCTCAGGATCCCATCTGTAATTCGATAGGGATAGTTTCGGGCTCCTGGGAAACCCAAGCGTATCGTGATCCAGTGCGTCCTGGCGTCCTGGGACATCGATTACCGAGGCGATAGGTACACGGCAAGCTCCAGCATATAGCCCTTCCCCCTCCCAAGCGCGATTATCGAGTGACGTCGCCAGACAATCACAGAGTTCTGCTCGGCGGTGAATGACTCCTGGGCCTGCCCTTGTGCTCCCTCCCCTCTCCCTCTACCTCCTCATCCCTCCTCCTTCCTGTTGCCCTGCCTCGTCCTCCTCCTCTTCCTTCTCTTCCACATCCTCCTCCTCCTCGCCCTTCTCTCCCAGCCCTCGTGCGAGGTCAAGGCCAAGGCCAAGGCGAAGGCGAAGGCGGCGGCGGAGCCGCCCGCGCCCGTGAAGCGCACGAGAGTCGGCGAGCCTGCCCGCCCCACCCCGCGCGCGGCGGACCTACTGCCGGGGCCTCTCCCAGGCCGGAGCTCCCTTTCCCTGTGGGGCCACGACGCGTTTGAGAGGTTGAGAGGTGTGCCGAGAGGGGTCCGGCGGGCGCATGCGAGCGCAAGCGCTGGGGCTTGCGGTGGAGCTCCCCATGGGGTCGCGAATCGTGCGAGGGGTACGCCGAAACGGTTGATGGGTGCGGAGGGCAGAGGCAGGGCTCGGACGAGGGAGGAGGAGCGGGAGGAGGAGGAGGAGGAGGAGGAGGAGGAGGAGGAGGAGGAGGAGGAGGAGGAGGAGGAGGAGGAGGAGGAGGTGGGAGGACGCGCGGCGCTGTACCTGCAACACGAGGGCCCAGCACAGGATTTTCCTCCACGCTGGGGCGTCGGACACCCCCGCAGATGGCCCCCTTGGCTGCAGAGGCCCCAGCCAAGTGCCGAGCCCCCGCCCGTCCCTCCAGCAGGCCGAGGAGCAGGGCCTCAGGGCAGGGCTCGCCCCCTGGATGCCCGCGCGCCGCCCGAAGCCGAGCGGGCTGGGAGGAGGAGGAGGAGGAGGAGGAGGAGGAGGAGGAGGAGGAGGAGGAGGAGGAGGAGGAGGAGGAGGAGGAGGAGGAGAAGCGAGCAGGGAGGGAGTTAGAGCCAGAGAGCAAGCAGCAGCCTGCACATGCCTTTTTTACAGGTCCCCATGGAGATTTCGTGGGTCCGCGCTGGGCCACCTTGCAAAGGTGCCCCTTGCGTCGCGCGGCCGGCGCGCGGTGGAGAGGGTGCAGGTTCCATGCTTTCGTCTCTCTTGGGCCTGTGGGATTCTTCTCGTCGCCCGGGCCAGGGTCCGCTTCGAGATTCTGGTTAAGACGCCCCCCCCAGGGCTGGTCTGGGGAGAGTTCTCGGACCCCGGCACAGACGTCCGACGCCACGAACACGTCGTGTTAAGTCGGGCTTGTCCCTCTACAGGAGGGACATTCAAAAATAGTCCAAAAATAGTCTGGGTTCGTTTTTTATATATTTTTTTTCATGTGCGACTATTTAGGGGTATGTTTTCTTATTTTGTATTTGTCGTCCAATATCCCCCTGTAGGAGGACATGCCCGACCTAAACGTCGTGATGGGCAGCTTGTTTGCTGAGCCTTGGGCCTCTGGAGATCTATTTCGGGCTGCAGGGTGAGCAGCGAACGACCCTTGATGCGCACTCGGTCTCCTTCGAGAGGCCCCGGGGCCCTTGCCACGAGCACGTGCTACGTCGAATGTCTCTGGAGAGGGGAGTGAAAGATACGACCGCATCCCGACCCGCACCCAACTGCCTCCGCCCCCTGGCGAATCAGAGCCGATTTGCAAAGCCAGCACCCTGCTTCATTCCCCCCTTCCCTCCTTCCACTCTTTCCCCTTCTCCTGGTGGGGTATGAGCCCCCCCCGCCCCCCCCCAGAACTGCCTACTCAGAGCTCCTCGAGAACGAATGAATGCACCCGACACCTCCACGAGCCCGAAAGTCCTTCTCCCCCTTACCCTCAGATTGGCTGTGTCAGGCGACAAGATCCCGGAGGACGCCTTCCTGGTGACGGGGATCGCGAACCGAACGGAGGCGTTCTGCCCACATTCGTCGTTTGCACAATTGCGGTCCATGGAAGAGGACGATGCGGACAAGGGGTGATGATGGTAATGATGGTGGTGATGGTGACGGTGAAAGTTGTGGTGATGGGGGGGGGAGTAGGACGAGTAGGATGAGGAGAAGGGTATGGAGGGGGAGGAGGACTCCGACTTCCCCCCTGATCTCTGGCATTGCCTCACTCCACCACCCAGTTTAACTTGCAACCATCCGCAAACCAGCCCGAGCTTCACTACTATATCCAGTCCTGGCCTTACAGCCCGCTGCCATGCTAGCAACGCTCAATTATCTTTCGTGCTCGCCACACTCTTTGATGGGGGTTACATGGTACATGTGGGCGTGTGGGGGAGGTTGAGCACGATTTTCTGCACTCTACCGCCAGCCGCACTACCTGCTTCAACACAGTATGATTGCCTCTTCGTTCCATTGCTTGTCTCTCTGCTTTTCTTGAATCGTCTACCTGCCTTCCTGGTTCCAGGAATCCACTGTGGCAGGCTTAGCCATTACTCAGCTCAGGCCACATCCCCTCAGTCCTTACCTCTTCTTTCCTCCTGTGTGGTGCTCCCCCGTTGTATCCTCCGTCGTTGTATTGCCTCCTCTTCTCTCCTCTGGCGAAGGCCCGGCGGACGGGGAAAGCGCAGCCCGCGGCGTCGTGGGTCAGGTGGGGGAGCTGGAGGAGAGCGGAGGAGGCATGATAGGGGGGAGGAATTGATGATGCTGCTGATGATGCTTTTGATGATGCTGCTGATGATGATGCTGCTAATGATGATGAACTGATCATGTCGATGATGATGCTGATGATGATGCTGATGCTGATTATAATGATCATGGTGATGATGATGATGATGATGCTGATGCTGCTGATGATGACCATGATGCTGATGATGCTGATGCTGACGATGAGGATGATGATGATGAGGATGATGATCATGATGATGCTGATGAGGATGATGAAGATGATTATGATGATGCTGGTGCTGGTGCTGATGATGATGCTGCTGATGCTAGTGATGCTGCTGATGCTAGTGATGATGCTGATGCTAGTGATGATGATGATGAGGGTGATGATCATGATGATCATGATGACGCTGGTTCTGCTGACGATCGTGATTATGTTGATGACTCATAAAGTTAGCCACCGTGGCACCCAGCCATTGTGTTCCTGACAATATATGTTGTGCAATCTTTGTGGAGCAATATTTGTGGTGACACCCATGTATTACAATGTATGCCGTGCAACCCATGTGATGGCACCTATGTGGTGCGATATGTTGTGCCGCCAATGCCATGCAACCTATGTAGTGTGATCCATGTTGTGCCGTACATGTGGTGCAATATCTAACACGCCTACGGCAACTCACCGTCGTCCCCTGCCTTCTGGAATCGCCCGTGTGGCCGAGCGTTGTGACAAGAACTCTGCCAAGCTATCGGACCATGTGTTCCCTCAGCCGTTGAACACTTGGGGAGGATAGCGGGAAATATCAAGAGGAGGAGGAGAAGGAGGAGCAGGATGAGGATGAGGAGGAGGAGGAGGAGGAGGAGGAGGAGGAGGAGGAGGAGGAGGAGGAGGAGGAGGAGGAGGAGAAGGGGGCATTTTGGGAGCCTCTGGAGGCACTTTTTGGGCCTCCTGGGAGCTTCCTGGGAGCCTCTTGGAGGCATCTTGGGGGCCTCCTTGGGCCTCTTGCGGGCCTTCGGGGGCTTCTCGGGGGCCTCTTTGCCTGTCTTAAGGCATTGCTGGCCCACCTGATGCCGTCGGAAGCCGTCTTGGGGGCCTTTCTGGGCCGACTGGGTGCCCTCTTGGGGTGCTCCAGAGCTGTCTTGGAGGTCATCTTGGGCGTCATGGAGGCCTCTTGGGCCGTCTTGGGGCCCTCTTCTTCGAGGCCTCGTGGGCCGTTCTGGTGCCATCTTGGAGGCCTCTTGGAGGCCTCTTGGGCGATCTTGGGGCCATCTTTGGGGGCTCTTGGGCTGTCTCGGACCGTCGGAAGGCCGAACAGAACTCTTCCGTCATCTGGAGGCGATTTTGGGCTGTTTTGGAGGCTTCTTGGGCAAGCTTGGAGGCATCTTGGACACTCTGGGGCCGTCTTGGAGGCCATCTTGGATCATCTTGGGCGAACTTGCGGTTCATCCTGGCCGTCTTGGAGGCCATCTTGGGCCATCTTGGAGCCATTTGAAGCCGGAAAAGCATTTGCAACCACCTTTGGAAGAGCCTTCCGGGTGGCCGGCGCGCTTGGCCGAAGCCCAAGGGGGAGTTCTTCAAGCCGTATAGGATTCAGCAGGCCAGGCACCCCTGTCATAAATCAACGGGGGGCGGCGGCTGACGGAAAGCGCGCGTAGCGTCGCGATCCGGCAGTCGGGAGAAATAGCGAGGGGGCGGGGTGGGGGAGGGGGTAGGCAGCCAGACCTCCAGATGACGGGAAGCGCGCGTCGCGTTGCGATCCATTAGTCGGGAGAAATATCGAGGGGGGGGTAGGCAGCCGCACGCCCAGATGACGGGAAGCGCGCGTAGCGTCGCGATCGGGCAGTCGGGAGAAATAACCATGGGGTGTGAGAGGTAGGCAGACGTAGGCCCAGATGACGGACAGCGCGCGTAGCGTCGCGATCCGGCAGTCGGGAGAAATCACAGGGGGGGGTGGATAGGCAGTCGTAGGTTCAGATGACAGAAAGCGCGCGTAGCGTCGCCATCTGTTAGCAAGTGACGGAAAGAGCGAGGTACGAGTGATGTACGTTGCCTTGGGGCGAAGCCCTCTAGGGAGTGGTCCAGGGGAGGGGCGAGGCCCGGGTGATAGCCGGGTAATGGCCGCCAGGGGGCCGTTTCCCTAATATTTTTTCGAGTGAAGTGGCTCCTGGGTGGCTCCCATGGCCCGGTTTATTTTTTCGAGTGACGCGGCTGAAGGGCTCCAAGACGGCCCGAGAGGGCACCAACACGGACCCAGAGGGCCCCTAGACGGCCCCAAGAGAGCCTCAGATGGTCTCCAGACGGTCCAAGAGAGCCTCAAGACGGCTCCAGAGACCTTCAGAGGGTTCCCGAGCGGGCCCCCGCACACAACACTATTTTAATGGTTTTTGCAGGTTTTTGGGGAAAGGCCAAGAACGGTGCAAAACGGCCCAAAAGAGCCCCAAGATGGTCCGAAGAGGCTCCTAAGAGGGCCCCAAGAGGCCCACAAGAGAGCCCCAAGACGGCCACAGGCTTCCAAGACGCCCCTAGACGGCCCAAAAGGGCCTCAAGGCGGCCCAGAGTTGCCCCACAAGGGCTCCCGCAGGTTTCCAAAAGGGCCCCACGAAGATCCCGACGAGGCCCAAGAGACGCTCGAGAGCACCATGGCTCCCATCAGCGAGCGTTGACGTAACAAGCTCTTGACACCAAGGCTCCCCAGAGCGCGGTGACGTAAAGAGCTCGTCACACCAATGCTCCCAAGAGCGAGCGGCAACGTAAAAGTCTTTGAGCACCAAGGCTCCCAACGGCGAGCGGCGACGTAACAAGCTCTTCACACTAAGGCTCCCAAGAGCGAAGGGTACCATGAGCCATCTCGGGCAAGTTCCTGATGCGCTCTTTCCGTTTCCGTACCGGCCCAGGTAACGGAAAGAGCGAGGTACGAGTGAATGACGTTGTAGTATGGGGCGAAGCCCTTAAGAGGGGAGTGCAGAGGGGGGAGAGGTCTATGGGGAACGGTTTAATGGCTGTTATCGGGTTTTCCCTAGGGTTTTTGCATGTGTTTCGGGTTCTCCCCTTTTCCGTCCCAGAAGGGCCTCAGACGGCCCAAGAGGCCCCAAATATCGTCCCAAGACGGCCCCAGAGGCGCCCCAAAGGGGCCAACAATTATCCAAGCGGACCCCCAGACGGCCCCAGAGGGACCCAAGAGGGCCCCGAGAGGGCCCCAAGAGGGCCCCAAGAGGGCCCCAAGAGGCTCCCAAGCGGGCCCCAGGAGGAGGGGTAGGAGGAGGAGGAGGAGGAGGAGGAGGAGGAGGAGGAGGAGGAGGAGGAGGAGGAGGAGGAGGAGGAGGAGGAAGAGGAGGAGGAGGAGGAGGAGGAGGAGGAGGCGGCGGCGGCGGCGGCGGCGGCGGCGCGGCGGAGGAGGAGGAGGAGGAGGAGGAGGAGGCGGAGGTGGAGGCGGAGGCGAGGCGGAGGCGGAGGCGGAGGCGGAGGCGGAGGAGGAGGAGGAGGAGGAGGAGGAGGAGGAGGAGGAGGAGGAGGAGGAGGGAGGAGGAGGAGGAGGAGGGAGGAGGAGGAGGAGGGAGGAGGGAGGAGGGAGGAGGAGGAGGAGGAGAGGAGAGGAGGGAGGAGGGAGGAGGGAGGAGGGAGGGAGGAGGAGGGAGGAGGGAGGAGGGAGGAGGGAGGAGGGAGGAGGGAGGAGGGAGGAGGGAGGAGGAGGAGGAGGAGGAGGAGGAGGAGGAGGAGGAGGAGGAGGAGGAGGAGGAGAACAAGGCGGTAAAGGAAAAGGACGAGGACGAGGGTGGAGGAGGAAGCGGAGGAGGAGGAGGAAGAGGAGGAGGAGGAACACCACGTCTTCCAAGAGCGAGCGGTGACGTCACAAACGCTTCCCACCAAGGCTCCCAAGAGCGAAGGGTGCCATGAGCCCTCCAGGTTGCTGCAGCGCTCTTTCCGTTCCCGTGCTGGCCCCAGGTAACGTAAAGAGCGAGATACGAGTGATGACGTTTTGGTGTTGGCGAAGCCCTTAAGGGGGGGGGTGTCCAGGGGGGGGGGGTAGCGCGAGCGAATGAGTGTTAATGGCCGTCTCGGGTTTTCCCTATAATTTTCAATGTTTTTCGGGTTCCCCCCCAAGGCGGCCCAAGAGTGCTCCAAGCGAGCCCAAGACCTCCCAAGACCGCCCAAGAGGCCCCCAAGAGGCGCCCAAGGGGCGTCTCAAGGGGCGTCCCAAAAGGGCCCCAAGAGGTCAACAAGTTCGGTTTCCCATAGGAAAACGTACATTTTTAGCATATGCGGCTTTTCGGCTTTCACGGCGCGGACGACGGCCCAAGAGGCCCCCAAGACCGCCCCAAGACGGCCCAAGAGGCTCCTTAGCGGCCCCCCAAACGGCCCAAGAGGGCCCCAAGACGGCCCCAGAGGCGCCCAAGACGGCCCAAGAGGGCCCCAAGACGGCCCCAAGAGGGGACCACGAACCGAAAAGTCTAGCCTTTCGCCCCAAGACGCTGCCAGGAGGCCCCCACAGCCCCCCAAGAAGCCCCAAGAGGCCCCCAAGAGGCGTCCCACGAGGCCAACAGGAGGCCAAAATCAGCGATATTCTGTCGGAAAACGTACCTTTTTAGCATACACGGCTTTTCGGCTTTCACTGCGTTGAAGACGCTCCAAGAGAGCCCAAGACCGCCCCAAGACGGCCCAAGAGGCGTCCCAAGAGGCCCCCAAGACGCCCCAAGAGGCGCCCAAGGGGCGTCCCAAGAGGGCCCGAAGAGGCCAAAATCATCGATTTTCCATGAGGCAACGTATCTTTCTAACATATACGGCTTTTCGCGTTTCACGGCGCAGACGACGGCCCAAGAGGCCCCCCAAACCGGCCCAAGACGGCCCAAGAGGCTCCCAAGAGGCCCCCAAAACGGCCCAAGAGGGCCCCCAGACGGCCCCAGGGGCGCCCAAGACGGCCCCAGAGGGCCCCAAGACGGCCCCAAGAGGGGGACCACGAACCGATAAGTCTAGCCCATCGGCCCAAGACGCTCCCTGGAGGCCCCCACAGCCCCCCAAGAAGCCCCAAGAGGCCCCCAAGAGGCGTCCCACGAGGCCAACAGGAGGCCAAAATCAGCGATTTTCTGTCGGAAAACGTACCTTTTAACATACACGGTTTTTCGGCTTTCACAGCGTTGACGACGGTCCAAGAGGCCCCCAAGACCGGCCCAAGACGGCCCAAGAGGCTCCCAAGAGGCCCCCAAAACGGCCCAAGAGGGCGCCAAGACAGCCCAAGAGGCACCCTAGACGGCCCCAGAGGGCCCCCAAACAGCCCCAAGACAGGGACCACGAACCGAAAAGTCTAGCCTTTCGCCCCAAGACGCTCCCAGGAAGCCCCCACAGACCCCCAAGAAGCCCCAAGAGGCCCCCAAGAGGCCACCAGGAGGGCCCGAAAAGGGCCCCAATAGGACTCCCATGCAGGCCCAGAGACGCCCAGAGCGATCGGTCACGCAAAAAGCTCTTCACACCAAGGCTCCCAAGAGCGAACGGTGACGTAAACAAGCTGATAAGACCAAGGCTCCGAGCAGAGAGCGGTGACGTAGCAAGTTCCTGATACCAAGGCCCAAGTCTCAGGAACGGGCGGCAACGCAACAATCTCTGAACCCCAAGGCTCCCAAGAGCGAGGGGTGACGTAACTAGCTCTCAACGCCAAGGCTCCCTTTACGAACGGTGGTGTGCGTAATTTCGGCTTCTGTTGCTGCAGCGCTCTTTCCGTTTCTGTGCTGGGCCGTGCCTGGGTGGAATGTGGGTATGAAGCCTATCGGATGTTCGTTGGGATCTCGGGGCCTCTCGGAGGCAGTTTGGAGGCCTACTGGGGCCCAAGAGAGGGAACACGAACCGAACATCCGAGCCTTTTGATCCAGGAGGACCTCAAGAGGACCCAAGAGGCCCCCAAGAGGCCTCCAAGAGGCCGCCCCAAGGCCCCCAAACTGAACACAGGAGGCCCGCAAACTATCCCCAAGAGGTCCCCGAGAGTGCTTCGCGAAGAGACCCCAAGACGCATTCCTGAGGACTCTGACCACAATCCAGGCACGGCGGCGGGATGGGCTGGAGGCCATCAAGGATTGCTCCACGTTTAGTGCCCCTCAGATCCGCCGCCGTGCCTCCGGGCACGGAGTGGACGTGTCCTCAGGTCCTTTGCCGAAGCCCTGGAGCCCTCGGTCCTCGGTGACGAGGGGTCTTCAAAGAGGGGCCCGGACCCCGAATTCCGAAATCTGGCGGGGTTCCTGGCGCGCCCCCGGGGCTCCGGGAAATGGGCCTCCTGAGGGCCTCGTGGGGCCGAGGGCTCGATGTGTCCGCTCGGGTCCCCCATCGCCCCCTCTTGGGGTTGACTTGGAGGTGTTCAGCGCGCGTTGGCGCGTGGACGAACCGGGGAGTGCCCAGAGTTGGGCGCGCGTTCGCACGTGGACGGAGTGTCACACGCGCACGCCTTGAGACGCCTCGAGGCGACCCTGGGAAGGGAATGAGGCGTCTTGGGCCGTCTTGGAGGGTTCTTGGGTCGTCTTCGGGCCCCCTGGTGCCGTTTTGGGGTCCTTCTGGAGGCCTGTTCGGCCGTCTTGGGGCGATCTTGGGGGCCTCTTAAGCCGTTTGGGAGCGTCGGGAAGCCGAAAAGGCGGGAAAGTCAACATGCGTCAATCACCGATGGAACATCAAGAATTATGTGCCTTTAGGGACCCTCTTGGGAGGCCTCTTGGAGGCCTCTCGGGCGCCTGTTGCCATGAGTGCTTGGCATTGGCTGGTGCATCTCAGCGGCCGCGCTAGCCCGCGCATGCTCGCGCGCACAGCGGCCAGCTAGTTGGGCGCGGCCGACGGGGCCGCGGTGGCGATGACTGCTGGGCACTTCCCAGCGGGCACTTCCGTGCGAGTCGGCGATTTGGGCGGGTGCGGTATCATGGAGACGGCGACATTTGTAGACACGATTCTGAGAGTAGCGATGATGATGGCGATGGTGGCGATGACGACGGCAAGGCCAATGACGGCGCCGATGTTGATCACGTCCGCCGATAACGATGACGGTGCCCTCGCGTCAGCGATGAAGGTTTTGGAAGGAGTTCGACGTTCGCTCGCGGCCGACGCGCGCGAGTGGCCCGCGTGCCGTTATTTGACACGGATCGTGTTCGAATGAGTTCGGCATGCGGCCCGAGAGACCCGATTGGCAGAATTTGATGGTGACGTTGAAAAGCGATGGTTTTCTTAACAATATACAAAACCGCGAGCACACATTTTTTGTCAACGGACGCTGCACAACCATATGTTTTCAATCTTTGCTGGACATTCGTTTTTGCAACTCTTGCGAATCCGCGGCATGTGCGCGCGACGGCGCGCGCGGGCGCGTGCACGGCGTCCTTCTTTAGCATGGGATTCTTGCGACAGCACGCGCGCAAGGCGTTCGAGCTATTCCGACATGCGCGCGGGAGGGGCCCGCCTGGTAGCATGTCATCGAAATGTCGGCACACCCATGGTTGTTCTCACGGATTCGGAAGAGCGCGGGCGCATGTTGTTTTGAAAACCGCTGTTGCGAAACAATGGTTTGTTATTTGTTTTTGTCGTTGTCAGTTTATATATATACATATATAAAACCTTATAGCACATGTTTGGCTTCTTGGAAGATTTCGGCCTGCTCGCGCGACGACGCGCGCGTGTGCACTTCGGTCCTTCGCTGCAAGGTTTTTTCGTGTATTATTATTATTATTATTATTTTCCTCCGAAATTGGGAAGTTTGCTGATTGTTGATCAACGGGTGCGGCAAATAGCATTTCTTGCAAAGGGTGAGGGGGGGGAGGGGGCGAACTCCGGCCCGGCTGGGGTGGTTTGAGGTCGTGAGGGACATTCATCTGGACGCCCGACATGGGCACTGAAAGAATGGGTACAGTGCCCAACAGCAGTTCCTGTTCATTTTGAACAGGGCTCGCTGTCCGCGCCGCCGCGGCCTGTGTCCATTCGAGACAGAAGGTCGCCTGTCCAACAGCGGCCGCTGTTGGTTTGGGACAACATTTGTTGTTGGGCATTGTACCCTTTCTTTCGGTACCCATTTCGGGTGTCCAAAATTCACAAGGAGGCATAACCATAGGGGAATTTTGGCGAGGCGGCGACGGCGACGACGGGGCGGCGACGGCGAGCATGGAGCCGTCAGGCAGCCACCCAGGCCCAGTTCCTCGGAATAGATGTTAGAACCCCTATGTGTAAATACTGCTCGGGGAATTCATCATGGTACGAGTACAATGATGATCATGGTGATAATGATGATGGTGATGGTGGTGGTGGTGGTGGTGATCTTTGTTTTGGTGATGCCTGTGATGGTGATGCCGCTGTTGCTTAATGGTGTTGCTGTTGATGAGAACGACGATGCTGATGATGATGACGGTCATGCTGCTGATGCTGATGATGATAATGGTGATGCTGATGATTATTATATAGACGAGGATGAACAGGAGGAGGAAAAGGAGGAGAACAAAGGATGAGGAAGAGGGGGAGGGAGATATGGGAAACAAGCTGCGCATCTGCGCGTTTGTTGCTCCCCCCGCATCATGAGACCTGTGCACCTGACCCGCGACGGCAACGCGGGAACCACATCGACGTGCGACTGGGAGTCAAACGTACGTTTTGCGTGAATTTGCGAATCCTGCGGCGCAGTCGGCGCCGATTGCTCAATGCAGTGAGAAGCAGTTTCTTGCATCCAGAGGGGAAGGGAGACAACGGCGGACAGAGGATAAGGCAATGGGATACATTCGCTTTGAAGCCAGAGGGGGGACCTCGCCTTCCCCCCTCTCT
>CAUYUJ010002714.1:292727-306126 GCA_963575745.1 Prorocentrum cordatum
AGGGGAAGCCAGGGGAAAGGGCGGACGACGACGACGACGATCACCAAGAACGATGGACGACAGACTTTCGCCCCGCCCCCCCCTGCGCCTCGCACCCCCGAGCGCCCCTCCGCGGGCCGGCGAGGTGGTACTGGTGGGGCTGCCCGGCGCCTTCACGCCCACCTGATCCTCAAAGCAGGCCCACCGCTCCCTGGTGCCGTCGCCGCTGGCGTAAGTCGGGTCTGACCCTCTGCAGGAGGAATATCCAAAAATATTTCAAACATCGTCTCGGGACCATGTTTTTGCATAAAAAAAGTTCGTTCAAAATCCGCCTGTAGGGGGACAGGCCGACCTACCCGTTGTCGTTACCCTCGTGGTGGTGAGCAGAGCTCTAACATGGTGCACTTCTCTTCACTTTGTTTCGTTTCAGCTGTCCGGTCACCAGCTCCCCCAAAAGGGCTTGTAATCCTCAGCCTGCCGTCGTCGGTGACGTCCTCGTGCTCATCCGATGATCCGATGTCGGAGGTGTCCGCCGGAGTCCCTGTCCGCTGGTCCCCGTTCGCCGGATTCCCCGCTCGCTGGAATCTCCCTTCTCCAGGTCCCCGATCGCCAGGCCCCCGCTCGCAGGTGTCCCCGGTTCGACGGAGGTCCGGGTTCGCCAGCCCCCGCTCGCTGGTCCCGAGCCGCCGGAGTCTCCGTTCGCCGGTCCCGGGTTGCCGGCTCCCGGTTGTCGGTTCCGGTCGCTATCTTGTGCGTGCGTCTGCTCTTTCTCCTCTTCCTCGTCCTTCTGCTGTCGTCGAGCCTCCTCCTTCTCGGGTTCCTCTCCCTCGTCGCCCTCCTCCGCCTCCTCCTCGTCCTCCTCTGTCTCGTCCCCATTCTACTTTCCTCCTCGTCTTCTCTTTCCTCTTCTTCCTTGTTCACTTCGTATCCTCCTTCTTCTCCTCTTCCTCCTCCTTCTCCTCCTCCTCCTCACCTTTCTCTGAATCCCCTTCCTTTTCCTTCACCTTCTCCTCCACGCCTTGTCCTCCTCGACCTCCTCCTCGGATCCTCATCCTCCGCATCCTGCTTCTTTGCCTCTTGGTCCTCCCCTTCCTGCTCATCCTCATCTCCGTCGTTCTCCTTCCCTTCCTCCTCCCTCTTCTCCGCCTGCCTCAGCTCCTCTTCCTCCTCCTTCGCGCCCTGCCGCGCTCAGATACCTGGGTATCTAGCCAAGCAAGATGAACTGAAGGCGTTTGCGCTCGCGCGCGTCGCCCCCTCCCCCCCCCCGACTGAGGGCTTGAGGTGGAGAGGGAAGGGGAGGTTCGGGCGACGAGATCTATACAAGCTGCGTTTCAGACAGGGCCTCGCTTTCGAGGGTCGAAGGGTTTTGGCATCTCTTTCTTGATGGAAGCCGGCGGAAGCTGGCAGGGGGAGAACGTGCGCCCCCAAGATGTGGCAACATTTTTGGGTGCAGGGTTTCCCAGACCAGCCGCACAGGCACCGACCTTGGCCATGCCCCTGCCAGGGCCCAGGATCGGGGCGCGCGCCCTCCTGGCCCTGCCAGGGATGTATGCGTGTGTGCAGGGCTCGTCGCCTTAGAGGGGGCGGTGAGGGGCAGGGATGAGACGCAGGGTTTGGGGAGAGGGTGGGGGCAATGGTGGGGGACAGTTGCGAGGAGGGACAGGGGGAGGAGGTGGAGGAGGAGGAGGAGGAGGAGGAGGAGGAGGAGGAGGGATAGGAGAGATGGACGAGGGACGGGGGAGGGGAGGGGACGGGGAGGGGAGAGGGACAGGCTGAGGATGAGGGGGAGGAACAGGGGGGAAGAGGAGGGAGAAGCGGGGAGGACTGGGGTGGACGGGTGAATATTTCGGGGGCGATCATGGGAGGGCCGGTCCAGGCGCTGGCGGCCGCCCTTCCCGCCGATGGCGAGGCTGGTGATGCTGATGTTGCTGACGATGCTGCTGATGATGACGAAGTTGGTGCTGATGATTCTGATTCGTTTGAGGATGCGCATGATCATGCCGATGACTGATGATGCTGATGATGATGTTGTTGATGATGATACTGACGAGGTGGATTAGGATGAGGATGAGGATGATACTGATAATAAGATGCTGATGCTGCTGCTGATGATGATGCTGATGATGATGATGCTGCTGCTGATGATGATGATGCTGATGATGCTGATGATGATGATGATGAGTATGCGGATGAAACACATGACGATGGAGAGCAGGAGGGGGACAAGGAGGGTAAGGAGGAGGACAACTGGAACATGACTCGGGATACTGGCAGGTATCACTCTCCGACGGCGACCCCCGACAGGCTGACTGCCCGAAAGGGAAATTGGCATAGCGCAAGTCATGTGGGGATGATTGTGACGACGACGATGGTTTTGGTTGTGGCGATGGTGGGTGATTGTAATGACGATGCTGCATGCGATAGCGATGGTGGTGCTGAGGCTGAGGATGAAGATGAGGATGATGAGGATGATGAGGATGATGAGGATGAGGATGAGGATGAGCTTTGTGATGGTGACTCTGATGATGATGATGATGATGATGATGATGATGATGATGATGATGATGGTGATGATGATGCTGATGATCATGATCATGATGATCATGCTTCTGCGGTTGCTGCTGGTGATTGTGATGATGGTATGCTTGTGATTTGAGATGATGATGCTGATGATGAGGCTGATGGTGGTGACGACGGCAATGGCGATGCCGAGGAGGTGGAGGAGGAGCGCACGTTAACGATAGGGAACACTCTCGAGGGGAGGTCCCCAGACGGGCGAACTGCCCGACGGGTAATAACACAAGACGTGGGGGCGACACTGACGACGATGCTGATGGTGGTTGTGGTGATGATGAGTGGTAGTGATGGCGATGGTGGCGATGATGATGATGACGATGATGATGATGCTGATGATGATGATGATGATGCTGATGATGATGACGATTATGATGATGATGATGATGATGATGATGATGATGCTGATGATGATGACGATTATGATGATGATGATGATGATCCTGAACAAGAAAAATGATGATGCTGATGATGATGATGATGATGATGATGCTGATGATGATGATGGTGGTGGGGGTGGTGGTGGTGGTGGTGGTGAAGGTGCGGATGATAATGTCGATGCTGGTCGTGATGATGTTGATGATGCTGATGATGATGCTGATGGTGATACCTAGCCCCATACAACTGATAATAAACCGCTCGGGATAATCAAGTTCGAGGTCTGGGGGGATATTAAACGTTTTTCCCGTCGGAGGATGGTGGTGATGAAGATGGTGGTCATGATGCTGATGATGATGATTCTGATGCTGCTGCTGCTGATGATGATGATGATGATGATGATGAGGAGGATGATGATGATGATGATGTGGATGCTGATGTGGATGCTGATGATGATGATGATCCTGGGCGCTCGTGCAATCAGATCCTGGCACAACACTGTCCTTGGTGTCCTCGAATCTCGCATCTAGCCCTGCCACACGCTCGTGACTTGCGAAAGCTGAAATGGTGAGACCTCCAATGCCGTGCTCAGCGTTTTTGATGATGTTGCCAGTCAACATAAGGAGGTAGCACTTTCGATTCGCAACTTTCCCCCGCGATAATCAAGTTCGGCCTCGCCGCCCCTCTCCACAATCAAATTTGTCTGACCCGGGGATAATAACCACTCAGAGGTTAAAGGGAGGGGGGGCTACTCTTCATTATCCGGGGAACGGGATTATAATGTTGCTGATGAGGTTGCCGCTTCTGGGGTGATCATGTTGTTGATTGGGATGATGGTGTTGGATTGATGATGCGTATGCTGAGTGTGATGATGCTGCTGCTGACCGTGGTGGGCGGATGATGTTGTTGCCGTTCTTGTTGGTGATTTGGATGCTGCTGCGAATGATGATGATGATGATGATGATGATGATGATGCTGATGCTGATGATGCTGATGACCACGATGACAAGAACGACGACGGTGATGATGATGCTTCTATGTATGACGATTCCGATGGTGAGGATGATCATGATGCCGATGACGATGATGATGATGCTGATGCAATTGATGATGATGATGCTGCTGAGTATGATGATGATGCTGCTGCTGATGATGATGGAATCGTGATGATGATGCTGATGATGCTGATGCTGATGCTGATGTTCTTGCTGATGATGACTACGATGCTGTGTATGATCATGCTACTGATGCCGATTACGATGCTGCTGTTGATGATACTGATGTTGCTGCTGATGATGATGATGATGATGATGATGATGATGATGATGATGATGATGATGCTGACGATGATGCTGACGATGCTTACGACGACGATAATGATGATGATGATGATGGTGATGATGCTGGTGATGGTGGTGATGCTGCTGATGATGCTGATGATGATTATGAAGATGAACATGAATAGTATGATGGTGATGATCAGTACGCTGATGATGTTGTTGATGATAAGGATGATGACCAGGAGGAGAGGGAGGAGGAGGAGGAGCAGGATGAGGCGGTGGAGGAGGTGAAGTTGGAATAGTCCAGGTAGCATCGAGGACGAGACGATGGAGGAAGACGAGGAGGAGGAGGACGAGGAAGAGCAGGACGAGGGGAGGAGGGAGAACTGGAGAGGAGAGGAGACTCAGGGAGAGTAGAGTGTAGGGGGAGTAGGAGCAGGAGGAGAAGGGGGAGGAGGAGCAGGGGGATAATGTGGACCATGTCGAGGGGGATAATGGTATGGACCGCTCTCGAAGGACGACCCTCCAAGGGCAGCTAAAGGATAGCGGAGAAGGAGGAGGAGGAGGAGGATTATGAGTAGGAGGAGGAGGCGGGAGGAGGAAGGGTGAGGAGAGAGAGACTGGATGAGTCTTTCCCGCCCTCCCTTTTTCCCTTCCTTCCTTCCTTCTTCCTCCTCCCCCTTCCTGCCCCTGCCCTCCGCATGTCCATGTCTGCGTCCCCCTCACACGCTTCGTGGCCACCCGAGGCCCCAGTGTCAGGGCCAGCATACCTGGTCCACACCATTCCTGCGCACCCCTCACACGTTTCGTGGCCCCACAGGGAGCTCCACCTAAGGCCCCAGTGGCTGCGTTAGCAGCTCCACACCAATCCAGCGCACCCCTCACACGTTTCGAGGCCCCACAGGGAACTCCACCGAAGGCCAGAGTGCCAGGGATAGCATGCCTGGTCAAAACCATGTCGGCGCACCCCTGACAATCCTCGTGGCCCCATAGGGAGCTCCACCCAATGCCCCAGTGGCTGCAGTCGCATGCCTCCTCCACACTATTTCGGCACACCCCTCATACGTTTCGTGACCTCATGAGAGCTCCACCTGAGGTCCCATTGCCAGGGCCCGCATACCTGGCCCACACCATGTCGGCGCACCTCTCACACGTTTCGTGGCCCCATGGGGAGCTCACCTAAGGCCCCAGTGGCTGCAGTCGCATGCCTTCTCCACACCATTTCGGCGCACCTCTCACACGTTTCGTGGCCCCATCTGGGTGCTCCACCTAAGGCCCCAGTGGCTGCGTTAGCATGCCTGCTCCACACCAATTCGGTGCACCCCTCACACGTATCGAGGCCCCATCTGGGTGCTCCCTTGAAGGCCCCAGTGGCTGCGTTAGCATGCTTGCTCCACACTATATCGGCGCACACCTCACACGTTTCGTGGCCTCATCTGGGAGCTCTACCTAAGGCCCCTGTGGCAGGAATCGCATGCGTAACCGCGCCCATTCCGGCGCACCCCTAATATGTGTCGTGGCTTCACAGGGCGCCCCACCGAATGCCTTGCCGCCTGTTGCCCCCCAGGGCTGTGCCGACAGAGGCGCAGATAGGTGTGGCCCGTTACGGTTGAGCTCTGTGACCCCGACAGCACCGCTGTTCCAACCGTGCCACGCACGCTTTCGTTCGTTCGTTAGCCTCTTCCATTCGTTTCCACCTGTCTTGCGGTACTCACACCTTCAGGAGGGAAAGAAACACACAGACACAAATAATCGTAGACTCCTCGGAAAATATGGGAAACTATGGGAAGTGGGGGGGAAAGACGAAATCCCAGAAAATATGGGAAACTATGGGGAATCCTGGGATTTGTATGTTTATTTGTGTGTCCCAGGGCCCCTTCAACACGGTTGGGTCCTTCGCCAGGTCAACTGTTTTGGGTGCTCTGCTCTGGCAGTGGGCCCGCCGCGCCCGGTCCACGCAGCAAGCTCGAAGTAGGATTCAGTTGGGCCTGCCCCTCTGCCGGGGGAATGTTCAAAGATAGTCAAAAAATTGCCTGGGGAGCAGTTTCCGACTCTTTCGACGATGTTGGGGGTATTTCCTGGGTATTTTTATCTTTTCGCCCAAAGTCCCCCCTGTAGGGAGGCAGGCCCGACCTAAAAGTAGAAGCCGTAATCTTGGGCTGGTTCAGAGGACGAGCCATCACCGTCACGGCAGCTCGGCGCCCAATCGACAAACAACGGACACGCTCGAGTTGCAAGATCGGGGGCGCGCTCAGGGGCGAGCGCGGGAGCCAGCTTTCTCATACACTCCGACGGGAGGACAAGCGCTGGCTCCTGCTCTGCCTGAGCCTGGTTTGTCGAGGCGGTGGTCTGCCGCGACGGCCTCCAGCATGTTTTCCCAATCGCTATCCGCCTGTTTCCTCGTTCGCAGCCGAAGCCCTGGCCCAGGAGGACGCAGTTGTTTCGATACTCTGGCAAGTCCATCATAGTTTCACGGCAGGGTACAACAGTCTCCCGCGCAACCATGAGCGTCTGCACAGGGGCCTGTCACGGTGTGGTCGGAGGCGTCCGACAGAAAGAGGGAGGGAGGAGGAGGGAGGAGAGAGGAGGGAGGGAGGGAGGCGCGAGGAGGGAGCAGGAGGAGGAGGAGGAGGAGGCGGAGGAGGAGGAGGAGGAGGAGGAGGAGGAGGAGGAGGAGGAGGAGGAGGAGGGTTTGGAGGAGGGGGGCAGCCCCGTGCGCCCCCCTGGCCTGCACACGAACGGGGAGGGCCTGGGCGGCCCTGCAGGCGGCGCATCGGCGGCGCACCGCCGGCGCACCGGCGGCGCCTCGGCGGTGCGCAGCCCTTCGGCCTCGCACGGGGCGGCCCCGCTCGGGGCGGCCTCGGCCCGGGGGCGCGGCGGCTGCCGGGAGCGCCCGGGGCCTCGCCGCGCGGCCTCGTCTCGAGGCCGGCGGCCGGTTGTCCCTGGAGCTGGCCGCCGGGGGCGCGCCCAGGTCTCGAGCAGTGGCGAGGCGTCCCAGCTCGCCCAAGGGGGCCTGCCAGGGAGTGCTCTCAGAGCCTTTTGCGGTCTGCACGAGGTGTTCGTAAGGACACTTCTGGCTGAGGCAGTCGTGTTTTAACACATCTGGTTGTATGTTCTGAGCACATTGTTCCTGCTCTTCGAATATTTGTGGGTTCTCAGAATATGCCGTGGTAGGCCTATAGGAATGCCGGGACGGTCGGTCCCTGCTCGAAAGAGGGCCCCAAGAGGCCAAATTCATGTGCTGAAGTGTTTGAAGGACTTTGGCGTTCTGGCCTTTTCGGCTTTCCGACGCTCCCAGACGGCTGAGAATGCCCCCGAGACCATGCAAGAACGGCCGAAGAGGCACCCAAGAGGGCCCCAAGACGGCCCAAGAGCGCCTCAAGACGGCCTTCTGTCGCGGCGTCGCGGCCTGGGCCGGGGAGTGCACCCTCGGAGAAGGGAGGAGGATTTCGGGACTCCGACGCTGACTCAGCAGGGAGCCCGTCAGCAGAGGCCGGTCGAGGGAGGGGGGGGAGCAGTGGACAGGCGAGGCGGAGGAGCGGGAGGGGACGGGCGGAGCGAGGGCAGCGCCCCCCGCCCCCTCCCTGGGGGCCCGAAGTCTCGTGGCCCGGATGCCGCGGCAGGCGCGGGCGGGAGCACTGGCGTGGGCGTTGGGCGTTGGGCCTTGGGCGTTAGGCGTAGGCGTAGGCGAAGGCTGTTGGGCGTTAGGCGTAGGCGTTAGGCGTTAGGCGTAGGCTGTTGGGCGTTAGGCGTAGGCTGTTGGGCGTTCGGCGTAGGCGTTGGGCCTTGGGCGTAGTCGAGGCTGTTGGGCGTTAGGCGTAATTAGGCGAAGTTCATCCACGCCTGGCGCCTGGCGCCTGTCGCTCACGCATCAGCGCTTGGTGCCGGGCGTCCCGAGAGCTGCGGCGACGGCCGACCTGGCGCCGCCTCGGCCTGGCTTCCGGTCCGCTGCTGGCCCGTGCTGCGAAGACGTGTGCGCAGGCGAGGGCGGTGGGCGCGTGGGCGGCTGGGCGGGTGGGCGGGTGGGCGTCAGGGCTCGGGCCTTGGGCGCCCGGCGCCAGGCGCAGGCAGCACGCGCCACTCTTGGGCGCTGGGCGCCAGGCTGTCGGGCGGCAGTCGCAGGGGCGGCGCGAGGCGGCCCGCCGCCGCTCCGACCTCCACCGTGCGGCGTGAGCGCACGAGCTGCGCTCGCGCGGCGCTGGCGCGGTGGAGGCCAAGGGCGTCTCTGATGTGATCTTCTTCTCGGTCAACGACGGCGCCGTGGCCGAGGCGTGGGCGAAGGAGGGGCGGCGCGCGCGCGCCCCTCGCTCCGCCGTCGTTTCCTGCTCGTCGTTCTCTCCGCATCTTCCTCGTCATCTTCGTCCTGGTCATAGTCCTCGTCGTTGCTCTCTTCGTCGTCTTTGTATTCGTCGTCGTCGTCGCTGTCTGCGTGTTCCTCTTCGTCTTTGTCTCCGTCGCCTCAATCGTTGTCGTATTCGTCGTCGCCGTCTTCGTCTTCATCTTCGTCGTCCTTATTGTGCACGCCGTCGTCGCCGTGGTCGTCTTCGTTGCCGCCGCCTTCGTCATCGTCTTCGTAGTTTTCGCCGTTGTCGCTCGCGTAGTCTTAGAGGGATTGCGTCCGCGAAGGTTTGGCTTATGCTGCAAATGACAAGCTTCCAGAAGAAGCACTGGTTGCACTAAGAGTGTCAGACCTAGCCGTTGAGTGATTCGGTCGGTTCTCTTGGTTTTCGCTATGTGGCCGTCCGTGGCCACCCGTGGTCCACTCGTGGCCGCCCGTGGTCCGCTCGTGGCCGCCCGCTGCAGCGCTGGCTCGACGACTCGGGGCTTCGACGAGCGGCGCTCCCGCAGCGCCCACGAGCGCTCGAGTGGCGGGCGCGAGGGGCAGCAGCGGGGCCCCCGGAGTGGGCTGACCGCAGCGGCGCCCGGGGAGTGCCACCTCATGACGTGCCGTGCTCTGCCGTGCGCTTCATGCGGCACGCTCTGCCGAGCTCGTACCGTCCCTCGCGTACCCTCTCGGGATCGTTGCCTCGCTCGGCATTCGGCTGTGCGAACAGGGAGGATATGGTATATCCAGGAGGGAAGAAAACACACAGACACAATGAATCGTCGATTCCCTTGAAAATGCGGGAAAATATGGGAAGTGGGGGGGAAGACAGAAACCCCAAAAATGTGGGAAAATATGGTGAATCCTTTTATTTGTGTGTATCTATTTGTGTGTCCTGGGGCCCCTTCATATCTGCGTGCCTGCGGCGGCCGTGGCCGCCGCCGCTGCCGCCGCCGCTGCCGCCCGTGGCCGCTGCCGCTCGCGCCCGGCGCCCCCCGTGCCCGCCGTGGCTCGCGGCCGCCGCCGGCCGCCGCCGCGGGAGAGAGGGGGCCCGCGGGCCTGCCGGCAGGACCAGGGCGTCGCGGGCAGCATGTGCCAGATCCTCGGCGAGCGCTGCCGCGCCATCCAAGGGGGGAAAAGGGGAGGGGGGGGGGGGGAAGGGAGGTGGGGGGGAGGGAGGGAGGGACAGGAGAGGGAGGAGGGGGAAGAGGAGGAGGGTGAGGAGGAGCAGGAGGAGGAGGAGGAGGAGGAGAAGGAGGAGAAGGAGGAGGGGGGGAAGGATGCGACTGAGGGTGAGGACGCGGTCGAGGACGAGGACGAGAGTGAGTATGCGGATGAGCATAGCGAGTAGGATGAGGAGGGTGATGCCGATGATCAGAATGGTGATAATGATGTTGGTGCTGTTGTTAGTGATGATGATGACGATGATGATGAATGTGTTCATGTTTATGGTTGTGAGTATATTTTTGCTGTTGATGATGAGGGTGGTGGTGATGGTGATGGCGATGGCGATGGTGATGACGAGGATGTGGAGGATGATGAGTGTGAGAAGTATGCTGATACTGCGAATGATGCTGGCGAGTATCATGACGTGGTTGATGACGATGATGACGACGAATAGTATGATGATGCTGATGATGCAGATGATGCAGATGCTGTGGCTGATGACGATGATGACGATTATGACGATGAATATTATGATGATGGTCGTGGTGGAGATGTGGAATCTGATGATGCTCATGCTGTAGATGACGATGAGGTAGTGATCATGATAAGGGGGGCGAGGATGAATATACTGACGACGATGACGACGACGATGATGCTGATGCTGAGGCTGTTGATGATGATGATGCTGATGATGCTCATGATGGTGATGCTGATGATGGCGACGATGGTGGAGTGGAGAAGGAGGAAGCCCAGTGTAAACCAAACCCAACATGGGGTCAACGATGTTGCAATACCCCCCCACTATCCTTTTCATAGGTCCCTGGAATCAATTCTTGTCCTTGCGGGAGGCGTCTCATTAGGAGACAACCGTCTGAGAATTCTCAACCAGGCCAAATCACAGTTCCTGCGATTTCAGCGCCGCGGGTCAACGTGACTGTTGCATCATCAGAATACTAAGTCTTGCCAGAACACCGTTCCTGGGACTTCAAAATCACGACTTCGTGTGACTGTTGCGTCCTGAGCACCCTGAATCCTGCCAGGAGGCCATTCCTGGGAATTCTGCCATGCACCCAATGTTTACAATTCTGCTTGTTCTTTGTGCGCGGCACTTTCGGCCAAGGCCACTACCGAATTAAGAAGTGCGGCGTTCAAAGCTTCGTCTGCAGGAACTTATGCGACCGCCCCCCGCCACATTTAATCATGCCAAGCTTTCCTTTCACCCAGCGTGTAAACTGTGTCAGCTTTATATCTGAAAGACAAGCTTCGATGGCGGGGTAAAACGCCGCGCAACTTGACTACACCAAGAGCTTTCCTTGAGAGGCTGTTCGGCTCTGTTCGATCTCCCGAACACTAGAAACAAGCGTGCGCACTGATGCGGGCACACAGGCAATCCAAATGCTGCGTTTTCCCTGCTGGACAATTTCTGGCCACGAAAATGCCAAACTATGAAAGCCATTGTTTGCCTTCGCTCTCGGGAGTAAAACGCTCAGCGCCTCCGCCAAATAAGAATATGTCAAAATGAAACTTTCGTTTGCAGGGTATTTTGGCGCGGCGCCTTCGCTAACTATCAGTTTGCGGCAATTAATGACTCGAGTGCTTTTACCTTCGCAACATTTGAAAATCGAACGGGCGCGGCGCTGAGGTGAGAGCCACATTTTCAGAACGATTCTCCATCCGTGTGTGCGGCGCTAAACCGAGACCCGCAATTTGAAAGCCACCCGCCCTCCATCCGTGAAACTATTGCAATTCTCAAGCTCCAGGATCACAAATGGTGAGGAAGTCTCGGGCGAAACGCTTGGTCCGCCCTACCGACACGTCTGGGGATGCGACAGGGGGGAGTTCTCTGATGGCTTTCGGCACATCCCACCACCGTGCCCGGGTTGTGGGTCAGAGTTCTCGTGGATGCTTCTTCGAGTCTCTTCGGAGCGCTCTCGGGGGCCTTTTGGGAGCAGTTTGTGGGCCTCTTGGGAGCCGCTTGGGGGCCTCTTGGGGCTTCTTGGGGGTCTCTTGGGGCAAGGGGTGGAGGAGGAGCGTGGCGCGGCGCGGCGCGGTACGGCGTTGTCACCACATGCGCGCAGGCGACCCGACGAGCAAGCTCACCAAGGCCCTCGGCATCGTGCTCAAGGACAAAGGCGCGCTTGTGCGTGTGTGTGTGTGTGTGTGTGTTTGCGCCTCGTTTGTCCTCGCTCACTTCCTAGCCGGCGCGCGCGCGCGCGCCCGCGGTGACTGCGGAGCGGCTTGCGGCGTGGCCCCGCCTTCAACGCTCAAACGTGTGTGTGTGTGTGTGTGCGTGCGTGTGGGGGGGGGTCCCCCTGCACCAGGAGAGCGCAGGGCGCGCCGGCGGAAGCGTCCACGGGCTCTCGTTGGGCCATTGTCTTGCTGGGATAGCTGCCGATCCCCCCCCCGATGCTCCTTGCCGACGCGAGTCTTTTGCCCGAGGCGCCCACCGCCGGGTGGGCGCCTCATCGCGGCAACCGCTTTTCTCTGCGATCTTTGCGGACCATACTCCCGCTCAGGGCCGGCTTTCGGTCTCTGTGCCGGACGCGAACCCTGGTGAGTCGGTCTGGTCCCCCCTCACCGCTGCTCCCTCTGGCCCCCCGAGGCCCCCAGCCTGGATGGGCCCGTCGGTGCCGCTCTGGAACCGCCCTTTGGGCCCAGTCCAGGCTCGGTGGGCACCGCTGCGATCGTCCGCTCCCCCCCCGGGTGAGGCGAGCGTCACGGGCGCGACGTTTCTGGGGGTTTTCGCCTTGCGCCCTGTTTGGTTGTCCCCCAGGCTTGCAGGGTATCCCAGGATCCGTTTGCTGCCCCTGACCATCGCTGGATCCCAGGGGGATCCTGCGACGGCTCTTCGGCCTCTGCGGGGCAGGTTCCTGGGTCCTCCCAGGCTTACCCGCACGGACCTACTGACCCTGTCAGCGGTCAAATCTTTGTGCCGCGGACCTTTCATGGGCCCACTCGGCACCGGACTCCGCTCCCAACGCCGTCTCCCTAAGTACAGGCTCCCGACGGCGCCCCCGACGCCGTCCTCGACGACGCTCCCGACGAGGCTCTCTTCCCGGGCAACGCTCTCTTCCTGACGACTCTCCCGACCTCGTGCCCCCCTGGGCTGGCGCCTGCGCCCCAGTGCGCTCTTCGGACAGTGTCGCTCGTCCAACGGCTTCCCTTGCATCCTGCGCCTCGGCACCACCGACGCTCCGGGTGCCGTCCCTCCTAGACAGACGCACCCACCCCGTCGCTGACCCCGACGCCGCCCCCGACGACCGCCCCGATGTTGCTCTTCCTCCCTGGGTAACCTCATGAAGCCATAGAGAGCCCTGGCGCCCTTGGGCTCCTGGAGCCCCTGGCCCCCCCTTGCTCTTATGATCTGTAGTAGTAGTAGTAGTAGTAGTCGTCGTCGTCGTCGTCGTCGTCGTCGTCGTCGTCGTCGTCGTCGTCGTCGTAGTCGTAGTCGTAGTAGTAGTAGTAGTAGTAGTAGTAGTAGCAGTAGTCGTAGTAGTCGTAGTAGTCGTAGTAGTAGTAGTAGTAGTAGTAGTAGTAGTAGTAGTAGTAGTAGTAGTAGTCGTAGTAGTAGTAGTAGTAGTAGTAGTAGTAGTAGTAGTAGTAGTAGTAGTAGTAGTAGTAAGTAGTAGTATTATTAGTAGTAGTAGTAGTAGTAGTAGTAGTAACAGTAGTAAGACCCCTGGCGCCCTTGGGCTCC
>CAUYUJ010002714.1:306226-319871 GCA_963575745.1 Prorocentrum cordatum
TAGTAGTAGTAGTAGTAGTAGTAGTAGTAGTAGTAGTAGTAGTAGTAGTAGTAGTAGTAGTAAGTAGTAGTAGTAGTAGTAGTAGTAGTAGTAGTAGTAGTAGTAGTAGTAGTAGTAGTAGTAGTAGTAGTAGTAGTAGTAGTAGTAGTAGCAGTAGTAGTAGCAATGTACGAGGATTTGTTGCTTCGGGGCCGCAAACCTTAGGTGATTTACAAAGGGTTGTTGCCTCGGAGGCGCAACAAGTTGCATAATTTGCGATGGCGAATGGCTTCGGGGACGCGAGCATCGTGTAATTTACAAGGGTTTGTTGCCTCGGGGACGCGCATCTGGTGTAATTTGCAAGGGTTATTGGCCTCGGGGGCGCGAGCATTATATATTTTTCAAAGGATCCTAGCCTCGGGAGCGCATCTGCGGCGTAATGTATGATGGATCGTGGCCCCAGAAGCGCGAATGTAGCGTAATTTAGGTGAGATCGTGGCCTCGGGGGCGCGAATCTGGAGTTTCGGGGACAACGAATTTGGTGCACTTTGCATGGGATCGTGGCCTGAGGGACGCGACTACACCGTCATCTACATGGATTATTGCGTCAAAAGCGGCATTCTCACGTCGTGACTCGGGGACGGTAGCCAGACGTTTTTCAGCTCCCCCCTTTTCGCGCGGACTGCAACAGTTTCCAGTAGGAAGCAGAGAGCAGGACTGCAACATTAGAGATTTGAAACTGCAGTTGGTGCAGGGAGCAGCCGCTCCGATCCTCGCAGCCTGATGGCCTCACAAGGGGGCCAGCGATCTTTCTTCGTTTCGTTGCTGACGATAACGCAAGGGGGCTTCTTCATTGCCTCATGAGGTTAGGTGCGTGCCACCACCACCATAGGTTGAAAGGGGGGAAGGAGGAGGAGGACGAGGAGGAGGAGGAGGTTGAGGAGGAGGAGGAGGAGGAGGAGGAGGACTCCCTCCCCTTCCAATTCGTGGTGGTGGTGGTGGTGGTGGAAAACAGGCCCATCATTGGCGCCCTCGCTCATTCCGCCAACCCGTTGCCTTCCCCGGCGGTGCCCGCCCTCCCCCCGCTCGGCTCGATCTCCGGGGTGGGCCCTCAGCGGTGATCGCCTTGGTGCCCCCTGCTGGCCTCTCGCGGCCTCGCCGGTCTCCGCCTCCGAGCCTGGGAGCTGCGCGGAGCTCCCTGCCTGCCTCGCCTCCCCCCGCGCTCGCTCCTGCTCGCGCGCGGGGCCCTCCTTCGGCTCTCGTCCCGCCGCCCCGCCGCTGAGCTGCTCCTTCCGGCCTGGCTCCGCTGCTCGCGGGCGCCGCCCCCCGCCCGCGTGGCGTGCGCGACCCCGCCCCCTTCGCTCTGCCGCAGGGGCCCGGCGGCATTCCTGCTGGCCGCTTGGCCCTGCCTCGGCCTCGGCCGACCCCGCCCCCTTCGCTGGCCGCCGGGCCCCGCCTCGGCCTCGGCGTCGCAGGCCTACAGATTGACACCAACACCAATCTCGGCGGTGTGCCTCCACCGATGGAAGAAGATCCCGATCTCGGTGATGGTGGAAATGCTCTGGCTTCCAAGGTGGCCGAACTATTACCACCAACACCGAAAATCTAGGATCACCTTCCCCCTGTGGAGGCAACCCCCTGTCTTGGTGTTGGTGCCAATTTTCAGGCCTCGGCCTCGGCGCTCCTGGTCGCGGCCGATCGCCGCCCCCTTCGCCCGCCCAAAATTCAGCTTTTTGGCGCGGCCCTCGCCCTGCCGCTGCCGAGGGCGCCCAGCGCCTGCCCCCCGCCCTGCCCCGCGGAGCGCCCGCGCCTCTCCCCGCTGCCCCGGCCCAAGCCGGCGCCCACGCCCTGCCGCTGCCCCGTGAGTTCTGGACGCCCGACGGCAGCGCTCCTCGTCGCCCCTGGCGCGGGCCCCCCCTGGCGGCGCTCCTCGTCGCCACGCACTGCGTAGGCTTACGCGCGGGGTGCTCCCAGGCACCATCTTTCGGACGCCCGAAATGGGTACCGAAAGAATGGGCACGATGCCCAACAGCAGTTCCTGTTCATTTTGAACAGGACTCGCTGTCCGCGCCCGGCCACCGAATCGGCGGCGAACCCGGGCCTGGCCACCGAATCGGCGGCGAACCCGGGCACCCGGGCACCCCGGCACCCGGGCACCCGGGCACCCGGGCCCAGCCACCGAATCGGCGGCACACCTCACCTACCCTTAAATCCGCTAGTCGGCACGCACGGAATGGGTACCGAAAGAATGGGCACGATGCCCAACAGCAGTTCCTGTTCATTTTGAACCGGACTCGCTGTCCGCGCCGCCGCGGCCTGTGTCCGTTTGAGACGGAAGGCCGCCTGCCCAACAGCGGCCGCTGTGGGTTCGGGACAACATTTGCTGTTGGGCGTGTTGCCCATTCTTTCGGTACCCATTTCGGGTGTCCAAATGAGTGACCCTTCACCAAACCACCCCAACCTGACCCGAAGGCCTCGATTTGCCCTCCACTTCCGGCGGGGGGCGGGGCCGGGGGATACCGAAGCGGCGCCTAGGGAGCCCGTGCGCCCTCCAACCCGAGACTCGGGTCTTCGGGTTGGGTTAGGGTGGTCTGGTAGGTAGTCAGCGCATTTCTTGTCCTTCTCTTTCGACTGCTGGGCACACGCGGGGCTTGCCGCGCGGGCGCTTGACGGCGACGAGATACTCCCGCCCGCGACGACTGAAGTGTGTGTGTGTGTGTGTGTGTGTGTGTGTGTGTCTGTGTCTGTGTCGTGTGCCTGCGTGCAGGCACACGAGTCCTCTGCTCGCCATTCATCCAAGGCCGGGTGAAATTCCACTACGGTAGCCAGCCAGCGCCCCATTATATCTTTCGCTCTGATGCCGTCACCATGCAGGGGAATGACAACGAGTGTGTGTGTGTGTGTGTGTGTGTGTGTACGCGGTGATCTCGATCCAAGACAGATATACCCAGTCTTTTCTTGTCTCGCCGTGCACGCCCACAACTCGATTCTGGAGGCCTTCCCCCGGATTCGCTGGCGAGCGCCGTCCCCAACGCAAGCTGGCCAGTGATACGTCCGCTGCTCGTTTGTTGATCGCGACGGTGCCGTCTCATCGCTGGCGGAGGAAGCAGTGTGTGTGTGTGTTATGCGCGCGTGTGCTGGAGAAAGACGGGCCTCGATGTTTCAAAGATGGGGTCCTGAGGGATTGGGTCCTAAGGATAGGAAGGGATCCAAGGGTGGATTTGCGCTGCTCGAGGCGCATCGCCCACAGGACCCCATCCCTCAAGACCCCGTCTTTGACCCACCGAGGGCCCGAGCGCGCTGGATACACGACGCGTGGGGCGTGTGCCCTTCTGGTCTGGTCACCCATTTTCCCGCTCGTCGGTCGTTGCCGCCCGTCCCGCTCGCCTTCCGCTTTTCGGCGGCGCGCGCCGAAAGGGGCAAGTGAGATGCGGCAGGCTTCCTCAAGAGGCGGCTGGGCTTCTCAGGAGCTTCAGGCTTCCCATGTGGGGTCCGACCAGGTGGGTCGAAGGTCCGTGCCGCATCGCCGATGCATCCGCGATGCGACTCCTTCCCTCCTCCCCCCCTCTCTCTTCTCCTCATCCTCCCCCCCGTCCTCGTATTCCTCTCCTTCGCTCCTCCTCATCCTCGTCTTCGTCCTCCTCTCCCCGTTCTCCTGTTCCTGCGTCGTGCGCGCTCCTTCTTCTCATTCGCCTCGTCCACCTCCGCCTCCTCCTCCGCCCCCCGCATCCTCTTCCCCCTCCTCTCCCCCGCTAGGCCCGATGAGCGTGCTCGGCAACTTCCGCTGCAAGCGCGCCTCCTTCTTGGTCGAGAACGGCGTCATCACAGCCGTCAATGTGGCTGCGTCCAAGGCCCCGCCGCCCCGCGAGGGGCCGTGGGTGGACGAAGACGTCGTCGTCGTCGGAGGAGGTTTAAGAAGCCTGGGCGTCCCTGGACTGGAGGCTTCTGGGCCCCATTCCGCGTTCTCCGTCCGCCGCGCCCCGTCATGGGTGTTCCGGGGGGCTCAGCAGCGTCCCGAACGGGCGGCTGCGGCCCGATCTGCGGCACGAGCACGAACCAGAGGAACATCGTCGTCGTCGTCGTCGTGGTCGTGCACGCAGTCGCGGTCACGGTCGTGGTCGTCGCGGTCGTCGTCGTCGTCGTCGTCGTCGTCGTCGTCGTCGTCGTCGTCGTCTTCGTCGTCGTCGACGTCCGCCGTCTTCCTCGTCGCCTTTCGTGAATGCCTCCGCAAACCCAGCCGCAGGGGAGGGAAGGGGGCATGATAGCGGCAAGGATGGGTGGCAGAACATCGGGACATGGGGTTGGCAGCTTCTTGAAGCCGATATTGCCCCGACCCTTCTGCTTTCTCGTATGCCACCCATTGCCATCCTGGTTGGCCGCAGTGGGTGGGGGAGGGAGATGGAGTGAGGAGGAACCACCAATTGCCACCCTGGTTGGCCGCAGTGGGTGGGGGAGGGAGGAGGAGTGAGGAGGAGTGAGATGGATGAGGAGGAGGACGAGGAGGAGGAGGAGGCGGAGGAGGAGGAGGCGGAGGAGGAGGAGGAGGAGGAGTGAATAGGAGCACGAGTAAGGAGCGGAGGATGAAGAGGGAGGCGAGAGGAGAGGGGAAGAGGAATATAATGAGGAGGGTGACGAGGGTAGCCGAGATGTGGGAGATGATGATGAGGATTATGAGTAGGATGAGCAGGAGGAGGAGGAGGAGGAGGCGGAGGACGAGGAGGAGGAGGAGGTGGGGGAGGAACAGGAGGAGGAGACGAGGAGGAGGAGGAGGAGAGGAGGCGGAGGAGGAGGAGGAGGAGGAGGAGGAGGAAGAGGAGGAAGATGAGGAAGAGGAGGAAGACGACGACCAGGGACGCAGAGGAGCAGGAGGAGGACGCCGAGGAGGAGGAGGAGGACGCGCCGAGGAGGAGGAGAAGGACGCCGAGGAGGAGGAGGAGGTGGAGGGAGGAGGAGGAGGCAGAGGTTGACGCCGCGCCGAGGACGCCGGCCGGGGATAACAAGCCGGACGTGACACTCGTGGAGAAGATGCTCGAGGACAGTGCGGCCGAATGAGGAAGGAGGCGGGGAGGGGGATGAAGGAGAGGAGGGGAGGAGGATGAAGAGGGGGAGGAGGAGGAGGAGGAGGAGGAGGAGGAGGAGAGGAGGAGGAGGAGGAGATGAGGAGGAGGGCATTCAGAGGTGGAGGGGATGGAAGGGAGAGGATGAGGAGGGAGATGAGGAGGAGGAGGAGGAGGAGGAGGAGGAGGAGGAGGAGGAGGAGATGAGGAGGAGGGCATCCAGAGGTGGAGGGGATGGAAGGGAGAGGATGAGGAGGGAGATGAGGAGGAGGAGGAGGAGGAGGAGGAGGAGGAGGAGGAGGAGGAGGAGGAGGGGGTGAAGGGGAGGAGGAGGGAGGATGAAGACGTACATTTCCTCCCTTCGCGTCCTCGTCCTCCGTCGCTTTCCCTTGTGAATGAATGCTCGCTGTCGCATCCACAGACGTCTCGATAGGGCGAGCTGGCCGTTTTGCCTGATATTCAACTCATTATCCTGAGGCTAACTGCAACAATTGCGAGGATGGGGCTCTCGCCCCAGCGCCGTGCCCATTCGTTTCGATATTCAAGGGTGGAGGGCGGTTACTGTTCAAACTTGGACCCTCCCCATCGCGCCGCGCATATTCTTTTGAAATGCTTGCAGCGGTTCCAAAGAGAGCAGCGGGCTCCTGTTCAACATCAGGCTCTCGCCTCAGCGCCGCGCACATGTGTCTTACCAGCATGCATCACTCACAAAGGTGTACGTAGGTCGATTGTTTGAAGTAACGCTTTTGTCTGACAATTCTCGATCTGACAGACATCCGCTTGACCAGTTGCAACCACTACACGGATCTCTTCTGCATGGTGGTTCCTTTTCAACGTGAAGCTTTCGTTTGAGACTCTTCCAATTCTAACGAACACAGGTACACATTTCTGAAAGAGTTACACAGGTTGTAACATTTTTTGCGCGTTTGTTATTATTCGTGATCGTCAAACATAGAATGGGGGGCCGCCGACTGTGCAATTGTCGGCACTTTCGCCGGGTTTGGGAAGTCCAGCTGGGGTCGCGCTGAGGAGACCCGGATTCAACCTCGCCTCCGTGGCGGCTGCCCGCGTTGCAACCGTCGCCATTTTTGTGGTTTTTTGGTCGGTTCAGCGGAGTATGGTCTTCGATCAACTGTACTTACAGCGCAACTTTTCGTGAGTTTGTTTGCGTCCAGCGGCATACTGCTTCAGTAAGATCCACTCCATTATTCCCCCTCCCTGAGTGCGACTCCGCGCAACTGGCGCCGTTTTCTCAAGTTTGTGAAGCGGGTCACTGGAGCGTGGTCCAACTGAGACCCAAACGGGACCCAAACGGGCCGTAGCCATTTTGGCTCAAGCAGCCTGCTTGCCTAGCCCCTGGTTCGAGCTGGCTACGGTCATGGCCGGCGCGATGGCGCAGGTTCTCCTCGGTGCTGTTGTGCGCGTTGGCGGCTCCCGCAAAGTGGTTGCGGCCACAGCGGTGGCCCTCTTGGCGAGCGGCCCAGGCTGGCGGCGGTAACCTGCAGGGCGAGGACAAGGAGGGGGATCGCGAGATCCAGGCGCGCGTCGAGCTCATCGAGCCGGGCGGTCCGCGACGGGCGGACCGCGACGGGCCGATCGGGATCGACGGCGAGGCGACGGCGCGCTGGAACGTCACGGAACACGGCTTCTTCGGAGAGGGCGCGGAGGCGCTGCCCTAGAGCGGGAAGGAGGCCAAGCGGCAGCAGAGGGGGCGGCGGCGTCGCGCCCGTGGCGCGCAGGTCACCGCCGTCGTCGGCATCAATGGCCACTTCGAAAACAATATCGAGACGCGCCAGTTCGAGGTCGTCGACAAGGGCGCGGTGATCCTGGATACCATTCGGCTCCGCAAGGGGACCGCCAAGAACGGCTCCAAGTCCTCGCAGGTGGGGGAGCTGATGAAGACTGGCCAAACGGCGGTGTTCGAGTTACCCTCGGAGTCCATGAAGGAGGTGCCGGTCGACAAGGCTAAGAAAGTCGCGGTCTCTGCGTGCGTGGCGGACTTTTCCCGCGCGCGCGAGTCCACCAAGTGCGACTCGTCCGTCTACATGGAGCGCCCTGCGAAGGCGCAGGCCCCAACGGAAATCGAGACTATTGCCCAAACTGTGTCGAAAATCAATGGCCAGGACGAGAGCGAAACCTTCGACGCCCGCGGAAAGTGCGACTCGCTCATCGTCGACGAGGGCGAGGGCGTCCTCAGCTCCAGAGGCTGCGGGCATCGCGTCCGCGGGGCTCAGAACCGAGTCCTTCTGCTCGCGAGTGCCAGCCTCGAGCCCCCAGCCCCAGAGGGTGAAGGCTTCGGGGCCGCCGACGTGGTGCGGCGTTCTCCCTGCCCACGTGTGGAAAAAAAGGAGGAATTGCTCTTTCCCTCGCTTGGTCGGCGGTGCTGGGGTTGCCCCGAGCCCGCCTGCTTCGCCATCTTTGTTTGTTTGTTTGTTTCGGCTGAACTGGCAAACCCGCCGGCGATTTGCGTTGAGTTGCTGGGTTCTTATTGGCATCCAGCCGCGCGCCGACGCAGCAGCGCGGAAGCGTTGCGTTCTTTTTCTTGCAAGTGCCAGGATGCCTTTCGGGTGGCTGAAAGGGCACTGGCGCCGCCAAGTGGGCGCATTCAGGCCTGCGCAGGTAGCTGCAGGCCTTTCGGGCATTCGGGGGGAAATCCATTTGCCCTATTTGGTTGGTGCCAACAGCGTAACTTTGTTCCTTCCATAGTCATCTTCGTCCTTCCGCATGCCCCCCATCCATCTCCCACCCGTTCTGGCATTCCTTCGCATCTGCCGCGGGAGATGTGCAACTCTCAGGTCTCCTATGTATTTTGTACGACGGATCGTGTCATTCCGCGCCGTTGGAGGGCTGAGCTGGTGAGAATGTAACGGCCTTGCCACGAGCTTATCGCTTGCCATTGCTCCGATGGTGGGAATCCAGCGGCCTTACCTCGCTTTCGTGATCTGCGAAGGCTGCAATGGTGAGAATCGCGTGGCCCTGCCACACGTTCGTGTCCTCGGGGGGCAACTCTCGGCATTCCGCTGAGTTTCTCGGGACCCCCCGGGGGTCCTGACGGATCCGCTGCGTTCCTCAGAAAACGGGCGTGTGGATCTGCCGATCATGTCGTTTTCTTGCTACTCGTTCGTGGCCTGCGAAGGCTGAAGTGGTGCGAACCGCATGGCCCTGCCACAAGTTCGTGGCCTGGGCAGGCTGGCAGGGTGAGGATCCCATGCCCCTGCTACACATGGCGAGAATCCGATGCCCCTGCCGCGCGTTCGTCTCCCGGGAGGGCATTTGTTCGGGATCCTTCAGTGTTTGTCAGGAGCCCGCAGAACTTTTGAGGGTTCCTCAGGACTTTTTAGGGCTCTTGGAAAAATGTGTTTTGTATTCTCCAGGATGATTTGGGAAGGTTGGAAAGTTTAGGATCCAGTTGCCTTTTTGCGCGCTCGTGACCTGGAGGGCAGAATTGGCGAGCGTCCCATGGCCGTGCTACAGGTGCCTTGCCGTGGAAGGCTGCAATGGTGGGTTTGTAATGGCCGACCACGCGCTCGTGACCTCGGAGGGCTGAAACGGTGACCATCCCGTGGGGCAGCTACACGCGCTCACCTGGGAAGTCTGCGATGGCGGGGGTCCCGTGGCCATGCCGCACATGCGTGACCTGGGAGTGCTGACTTTGTCAGTACCTATGGCCCTGCCACGCATTCGTGACCAGGGAAAGCTGGAATGGTGCGCGATGGGGCCCTCATCAGACACGCTCGGTGTCTTTCCAGGACCAAGCCAGGGTTTGTTGAAACTGCGGGATGCTCATCAACTCGCATGTTTGAGTCGGGGCATCGGTTCAGGCTTGACTTTTTGTGTGTATATATATTCATATCTACACACTTTGAAGGCGCACTGAGACGCATGTGTGCGAAGTGTTTTAAGGGTCTCGGAGACGCCCATATGACCGGCTCGACCGCGATTCTTCAGACTCTGGTGGCCCCTTTCCGTGTTTATAATGAAGCAAAACAGACTGCGTATGATCAGTGGCTGTAGAATCACGAACGTCTTTTTCGAGCACCTCCCGGTCCTGAAATGGGCGCGGCGGCTGCCGGGGCCAATCTTGCCGCGAGGCTCTGCAACGATCCGATCGCGATTGCCCCGGGGCCCAAGAGGCTCTATCCGCGCGCGCAGGGTCGCGCCCGATCGCTTGTGGGCAGCGCCGCGCGGTCTCAAGCGCGCGCTGCAGCTGGGGGGCATGAGGTCGACTGGGTTTGCGCCCTGTGCCGTCGCGAGAAGGATTTTTCTCTCCGCCGCGTCTGGGGGCGCGCAGCGCGCGGTGACTACAGGAATGGGCTGGCAGACGGTGCGCTCATCCAGAAGATCTTCCAGGCGTTCTAGGAGGACTCGCAGGACCTCAGCTCGCGCCTCGCGGGGGTCTTTTCTTTGCCCCGTTGCGTTCGTTTTTGGCCCCGCCCAGCGACGCGGCGCGGGTCGCGTTGTTTTGGCGGCTGTCGAGGAGGGGTTCAGGGAGGCAGGCTTGTTGTGTTTAGGTCTGGAGGACCTTTCCTTTTCCCGGGCATGTTTTCCGTGCGCTGGAGCTGCTATAAGTCGGCGGTCGGGATTCCTCTGGAACGGGTCACCCCTTCCTGGGGTCTCCGACGGAGGGCCCGTCATTGGGTCGTGCTATGGTCTTGTCAGGTTTCGCTTGCCTCGGATTCCGCAGGCCGGAGATCTCTGCGCCCTGGCCGCGGCGGGCATCTACCTCGATCAAGGAGCAGTTCTGTATCCAGGTTAACGCTGGCGTCCAGCGCAGCCTCCCTGGCGAGACGGCTGACGCGGGCCAGTTGGTGGATGTTTTTTGGGGTTGGTCGCTGCGCGCCGCGAGCTCGACGCGGCCAGGATCGCTCGCCAATGGCGTTTGCAGTTGCGGTGAGCATTTTTCTGATGCGTCGGCTGTGCTGGGGGCCGCTATCCACCTCTTGCCGCGGCCCGCCGGGCAGCGTCGCATCAACTTGTGCATTGGCTCCAGCGAGCTGGCGCTGAAACTGAATGCAAGAATCGCGCGTCTCCTGCCGAAGTGTGGCCTCTCGAACATCAGGTATGCTAAGCCCATTCCCACAGGCAAGGTTGTGGCTGAAAGCCGCGCTTGGGCGTGGGTCGGGTCCTGGCGGGGGTGCCAGACATGCGTGCGAGGAACGAGGGGAGTGGGCAGACCTTTCCCAGGCCGCTGCTCGAAGCCTCCTCGTTTCAGTGCGAGGCTCATCGCCCGTGGAACTCATCGTTGTGCAGCGGTGGGCCTTCGGGGCGGTTGTTCCCAACCATCATTGGTCCCAAACATGCTCTTACCCGGGGTCGACCTGGCTGACAAGGGCCGTGCGCTGGATTGTGCGCTTGCCGTTGCGCCCGGCCCGCCTGCTGCGTGCGCGCTGTTTCAGCATCCATGCGTCAGGGCGCAACGACGCGCAGAACGGCTGGTTGTTTGATTGCAGCGACATGCCTTGGTTTGCGTCAGGGACGTTTGGGGGCATCGAGGGTGTCCGCGGGGTTCAGACCAGCATTGGGGTGGTGGAACCTGTCCCATTTGGGGGCAGGCACCGCCACTCCGTTGCGCTTGGGCCTGCCCGCAGGAGCGCCGTTGCAATCTCGCGCTCCCCTGGGGGCCGTTGGAATCTCGCGCTCCCCTGGGGGCCGCTGCGGCCGCGTTCGGGGTCGATCTCGGGGGCCGCGCGTGCGCCCGACAACGATTTCGACCAAACGCCACCTCGACTGGGAACGGGTGCGTGTCCGGGGGCACCATCAACGTGCGTCGGCGGCTGTGCCCCCCGACGCGTGCCCGGACCTAGCGGGGGTGACGCTAGGCTGGTTTCCAGGGAGCAGCCCCTGGCGACCGCGAGTGGCGTTCGGGGCCCCAGGCGATTGGGGCGAGCGCGGGGTTGCAGCGGCGCCCGCCCTGGATACCCAGGGCGCATTTTGCGCGTCGAGCCCCAAACGCTTGGTTGCGCGCCTTCGTGGGCGCACCTCCGAACTAGCTACCTTAGCCAGAGAGCGACCAATGCGCGGTCGGCCACTCTGCCGATTGGGGCGCGCGTGCCTTCGGTGCCAGCGGGTGCCTGGAGAAGAGCGCCCTGTATTGTTCCATGGGCTGTCGCATCTGCACATGTGCAATCACCGTCGGCTGCGGCGCGTCGCCTCCCGCTGCCCCTTGCCACCCCGCCTGGGTAAGGGTGCGGGTATCTTTCGCGCTCGAGAAACCATCCTGTGGTGTTGGGTCCTCGTTGTGAGATAACTGTCCCCGCGTTCTCCCCCTCATCCTTCTCGTCCTCCCCCTCCTCCATCCTCCTCCCCCCCATCCCTGCGTTTCACCTACCAAGTACAGCGCTTCGTGGCCCCAAGAGGAAGCCTACCGGAGGTCTCAGTGCTACCGTCCGCATGCGCCCCGCACACCCAGCACAGCGTTTCGTGGCCCTTCTCCCTCTCCCCCCTGCGTCTCACCCACCCAACACAGCGTTTCGTGGCCCCAGAGGGAACTCCACCGAAAACCCCAGTGCCACCGTCCGCAAGCGTCACGCACCACCAGTTATGCGCTTCGCGGCCCCATAGGGGGCCCCATGGAAGGTCCCAGTGCTACCGTCCGCGTGCGTCCCGCACACCCAGTACAGCGTTTCGTGGCCCCAGAGGAACTCCACAGAAGTTCTCACTGGGACCGTCCGCGAGCGTCCCGAAACACCCCATGTGGCATTTTCACCCACCCACTACAACGCTTGGTGGCCCCATAGGTCCATAGGGAGCTCCACCGAAGGTCCCAGTGCTACCGTCCGCGTGCGTCCCGCACACCCAATGTGGCACCTTCACCTACCCAGTACAACGTTTCGTGGCTTCATAAGGAACTCCACCGAAGGCCCCAGTGCCACCGTCCGCGTGCGTCCCGCAACCCCCATGGGGCATTTTTTCACCCACCCAATACAACACTTCGTTGCCCCATGGTGAACTCCACCAAATCCCCCAGTGGGACCGTCCGCGTGCGTTCTGGAAATTTCACCCACCCAGTACACCGCTTCGTGGCCCCATAGGGAGCCCAAAGCTCCCACTGGGGCCTTCCACGTGCGTCCCGGAAACCAAATTGGGCATGGCACACCACCTACCCAGTACAGCGTTCCCCCACCCAGTGCAGTGCTTCGTGGCCCCATCGGGAGCTTCACCGAAAAATCTATTCACAATTGCGGTACCCACAATTGCATATGGTTGGGTTCTTCGCCAGGATAAGTTGTTGTGCAGTTGTTTGGGTTGCCAGTTCTAAAGCCCGGGTGGCCGATGAGTCAAGCTTGGAGAGCCTTGCCAAGGCGCGAACATGCCTGGCGCAGGATGCGCAGCCTGGACCTTTTTCATTGAAAGCAAACACCCCCAGCAACGTAAGAGAGCAGGGCAAATGAGAGAGAGACGGAGAGAACGACATACAGACAGAGAGACTGAGAAATAGAGAGAGAGAGAGAGAGAAACCACAAACATACATTATAACACAACAGCAACAAACAAGAAAGATAGAGAGAGAGAGAGAGAGAGAGAGAGAGAGGGAGAGAGCGAGGGAGAGAGAGAGGAATGTCCTCTTTCCTCACATTTCCTTGGGCTTCTGGGTCTTTCGCTCCCTTGGGTTCGGACCTGGTACACCGTCCCAGGATGGGCTCGGGAGCTCAGGGCCTCGTGCTGTTGTCGAGGGTGGAAGCTGCTTTTCTCCTTCGCTCGTGCAGGCGTTCTGTGGGCCGGCGGGAGATAGCCTAGCAGCAGGCCTGGGGCCGCTGCTCCTCGCTGCGCCTCGGGGGCCCTACTCCTCGAAGAGGATGCGCAGCCTGTCGTCTCCGCTTGTGCTGACGATCGTGGCGAGAGCTCTGTCTAAGAGGGAGTTTGTGTGTAGGCGGGCCCGGTGGTTGTGCCGACGGCGTTGCGGCAAAGGCTATGCCGTCAGGCCCTGCGACCGCTATGATCGTCACTTCATTTCTGCAGTCGTCAGCAATGAGTGGCTGGCAAGAAGCCGTCCCGGTGGAAAGACATCCTCCCGCTCCTTCTCCAATGAACGCATCTTCCACTTTCATAGCGCATAACACGTAACGTTTTTTTTTTGAGTTGAGTTCTGCTATGGCACGCGTCGTCGGATTGAGGAGAAATCAACGGTAATGGGAAGGGATGTCTGGGAGGAACAGGATGTCCGATGTAGCGTGAGCGCACCTAGCTTGCCTCTTCCCCTCCCTCCTCCTGGCTTCCCTCCCGCTTCACTCCCCCCTTCCACTTAACTCTCCTCCTTCCTCCTCCTCCTCCTCCTCCTCCTCCTTCTCTTCCTCCTCCTCGTCCTTCTCCTCCTTTTACCCCCTGCCATTTACACTCTTCCACCTGGCTTTCCCCCCACCTCGCTCCCCTCGGGTGGCTGCCCCGCCGCCGCGCCCCCCCGCCCGCGCGCGAGGACATCGACAAGGTGGAGGCGCGCAAGGAGCCGAGGGAGCCGAGGCCCCCGAAGGCCCCCGGGCGGCCCGCGTGGCGTTGGGCAGCTCTTGCCGCCTGCTTGCCTCGTCGCCGCTCATTGTCGACGAGGAGGAGGTGGAGGAGGAGGAGGAGGAGGAGGAGGAGGAGGAGGAGGAGGAGGAGGAGGAGGAGGAGGA
>CAUYUJ010002714.1:319971-329971 GCA_963575745.1 Prorocentrum cordatum
GTAGAAGTAGTACTAGATGTCGTTTGGGAGCCTCTTGGAAGCCTTTTGGAGCGTCTTCGGGGCCTCTTGGCGGCCCCAGGGGCTTCTAGGAGCGTCTGGGGTGCCTTGGGGGGGCCTCTTGGGGCCTCTTGGGAGCCTCTCGGATGCGGTTTGGGGCGTCTTGGGGGCCTCTTGGCGGCTCCAGGGGCTTCCAGGAGCGTCTGGGGTGCCTCGGGTGAGACCTTGGGGCCTCTTGGGGGCCTCTTGGGGGCCTCTTGGGGGCATATTGGGGGCCTCTTGGAGGCCTCTTGGGGCCTCGTGGGGCTCTCTGGGAGGGGTCTGGGAGGAATCTTGGGGCCATCTGTCGGGCGATCGATCACAGATGGGGGGAGCACTTTTCTCCCTCCCCCCGTCGAGGCCAGAATCCTCGTGAGGGGTGTCGTTTTTTTAGCCCTCCGAGGAGTCGAAAAAGACCCCTCTGGCGACCCGCGGAGGGACCTCTCCAGGCCCAGGGGGAGGGGGTAGGGGGAGGGGTAAACCCCTCCCCGAAGGGGAAGAAGGGGGGTTGAGAACAGAGCGGGCTCTCTAAACCACTCACGCCCAAAGGGCTGGTGGGATTTTCCAGGGGTCGTGGCTTCCCACTGCGCCGGTCACAGTTTTGCCGTCTGCCGCTCCTGGGAGGCCGCGCCAGACTGCGCGGGCCATCGGAACATATTGGTATTGCCCCGCTGGCCCCACCAGTGGCGTCTGCCCGCTTCCAGGGAGGCCGCGCCAGGCCGCGCGGGCCGTCGAACACCGTGTTGTTCATCGGGGATCGTAATTTGTCCTGCTCCGCCACTCCCCTGCCCGGTCCACCACCACTCTCAGCACTGCTGTGCCCATCTACGGATGTCGCCTTTGCAAGGGAGGTCGCACCCCGAACGGTTTGGGCAGTCGACAATCTCCAGGGAGGGCAGACTGGGCTAGGGCGCGCCAGCCACAGACAGACCCTTGTAATTATACGTCTGGGGCCCGTGCGATTCCCACTCCACCACTCCCGCATTTTTCTTCCCATACGAAAGCGTTGCCCAGTTGCCATTCCTACGTGGTGAACCCATATCGCTTTGTGTAGGAGGAGGAGGAGGAGGTGGAGGAGGAGGAGGAAGAGGAGGAGGAGAAGAGGAGGAAGAGGGGGGGAGGAGGAGGGGGACGCGCCGGAGGCGGGAGACTGGGGGGTGGGGGAGGAGAAGGAGGTGGAGGAGGGGGGAAGCGAGGAGGAGGATGATGTGATGGTCATGATGATGAGATGATGATGATGATGATGATGATGATGAGGAGGAGGAGGAGGAGGAGGAGGATGGAGGATAGCACGGAGGACGAGGAGACGAGGACGAGTGAGGGAGGAGGAGGAGGCACGCACAGCAGCTGGCCCACTCCCCCCCCGCTCTCCAGCGTCTCTAGGCGTACTCGGAAGAGCCGCAGCAGCTCAGAGCACATCACCCTACACGGCGCCGGCCCGCGCGTAGGTGGCCCTTCGCTGGAGTGACTTCTGGTCCAAGACTATAGTCAGGAATGGACAAAAGCACACAGACACAATTAATCGTCGATTACCATGAACATATGGGAAAATATGGACAATGGGGTGAAGCCACAACTCCAGAATATGTGGAACATGTAGGGAATCCTGGGATTTTTGTTTCTTGATTTGTGTGTTCCAGGGCCCCTTGATACAGAACCCCTCTCAACATTGGCTTGCGCGCTCGGATTTGGCACCTGAGTAGGCGACGAAGAAAGACGAGACCAACTCCGCCGGCATTGGCGCGTAAGCTGCCCGCGTAAGGTCGCGGGTACGCGCTCTCTTCTCCAATGTAGCATGTCACGCTGGCGTGTGGCGTAAGCCGTGGCCTAAGGTCGCAATGCTATCTCGCGTAAGTCCCGTTGCGGATCGATCGACGCTCAAGTGGACCCTGAAGCCGTGCACTGAAGGTCTTTCTAATCTATGGCTACTCCTGCTTGCAGCCGACAAGAGGTCCCCGGAGCGATCCATGGGGGGATGAAGAAAGGTAGTCACGGACTCGATTCGCCAGAGTCTCGGTTCGCTGGGAGTCTCAGTTCGCCTGGGCTCTGTTCGCCGGGGCTTGGTTCGCTGGGGTTTGGTTCGCCGGTGCTCGCTTCGGCGGGGCTCGCGTCGCCGGGGCTCCGTTGGCCCGACTCGGTTCGCCGGGTGGCGATCCATGCGTGGGGGGGGGGGTTGAAGAAAGGTGCACCTCTCGTGCACCTCAGGGGCCCTGGAGGGGCCCTCTGGGGCCCACAAGGGGAACGGAAGGTGCCCGTGCCTTCGCCCCCCCGCCCCCCCCTTGATCGCCCCCCCCCCCTTCTGCGCAACGCCCAAGGCCAGGGGCTCGCTTCGCCCTGGGGCTCGCTTCGCCCGGGGGCTCGCTTCGCCCAGGGCTCAAGGGCGAAGCGAGCGTGCGAGCCTCGCCTCGCCTCGCCTCGCCTCGCCTCGCTTCGCTTCGCCCTAGGGCACGCTCGCCTCGCCCGCGAGCCCTAGGGCTCGCGGGCGAGGCGAGCGTGCGTACTTCACCTGCGCCCCCCCCCCCCAGCCCCTCGACGGCGCGGCCCGGGGCCCCGCCGCAGGGCTTCCCGCCCGAGATGGTCAAGCTCGACGAGTTCTGCAAGGGCAAGAAGGCCGCCCAGATGTGATTGCCTCGTGTAAGCATGCGGCAGGAGGTTTCTGCCAGTCTTCGGCCTCCGGTGGCCTTCTCCAGGCCCCCGGGCCGCCATGGGAAATAGGCTCTGGGGACAGGGTCGGAGCTTCATCTTAGGCTTGCTTTTAAGGAGGCCGTCCGTGAATTTCACCGACATTTTTTGGGGCGTCTGGCGACCATCAGCGGAGAACAGGGGGCGATTGCTGGACGGTCGGCGCGGGGCGTGTGCCGCGATTCGCCCCCTGAGGGCCGCCTGGCGCGGGGAGGTGGCCGCGCCACGCGACTGGCGGCCCGCGCCTGAGAGATCCCCCTCCTCCTCCCCCTCCTCCCCCCCTCCTCCCCTCCTCCTCCTCCTCCTCTCCTCACACTTCTCCTCCTCCCTACTCCTTCCTCCTCTCCTTCTCCTCTCCCCCTCCTCCCCACTTCCCCTCCTCCCTCCCCCCCCCCCCTCCCCTCTCTCCTCCTCCCTTCCCTCCCTCCTTCTCTCCTCCTCCTCCTCCTCCTCCTCCTCCTCGTCGTCCCTCCTCCCTCCTCCCTCCTCCTTGAAAGCCAGGACGTTGCAGCCTCGGCCAGGTCCGGCTCGAGAGAGCGAAGACTGGACCAGGGCCTCGGCCCACTGCTGCAGTGGTCATCGGGGCGCACCGACGCCCCGGTTCACCTCGGTGCCCCCGCCTCACGGGGCCCGTACGATCTAGTCGGGCCTGTCCCTCTACAGGAGGAATATCAAAGAATAGTCAAAGCATAGTCGGGGGACGATGTTTTATGTATGTTTGAGTCTCTGGATTATGTTTGGCTATCTTTCATTTTTCGTCCAGAAACCGCTTGTGGGGGGTCATGCCCGACCTAACCTTAAGACCTGTACGTCGTATTCCTTCGGTGGTGACTTGATTTGGGTCTGCGTCTGAACATTCGACACATTATCAACTGTTTTTTTTGTTTTCGTTTTTCCCATATTTTTTCAGTTTAATTTCCAATGCAGAAAGTTCCGACTTGTCAACTTCACTTTCAGTTTTTCAGTCCTGGTGCATTGGTGCTCCGTGTCTGATTCCTTCCCTTCCCTTGCCATCCCGTTCTTGTTCTCCTCTTTCCCGCACCCCGGGCGGCCGAGCCAGGCGGCCGAACCCTACTAGTCGGGCGAGCGGGGTGGATGGGGCGAACGGAGCATGAAAGTTTGTAGCCCGCTCGAGTCTGGCCTCTATCGAGTGTGGTCGGCGGAGCTGGGCCAACGGGCGGGGCGGGGCGGGGCGGGGCGGGACATGAAAGTGTGGATCTCTATCGAGTGTGGTCGGGCGAAGAGGGCCATCGGGCGGGGCAGGTCGGACGGGCGGGACATTAAAGTTTAGGGCTCTGTGGAATGGAGCCTGGCCGCGTGAGGCGGGGCACGCGGGCATGGCGGGTGGGCTGGGCGGGAAGTGACAGTGTGGGGCTTTGTCGCGTGCGACGAGCACACCGGGTGAGGTGGGCGGGCGGGTCGGGCGGGTGGGTCATCGAAGCGTGAGGCATTGCTTCAAGTCTGGTCGAGGGGGGGCCCGGACGCAGGGCACGGACTGCCAGGCGGGCGGAGCATTGAGCTGTTAGGTTTAAGTCGGGCCTGTCCCTCTACAGGGGGAATATCACAAAAAACAGTCGGGGGATTATTTTTTGAGTTTTCTTTGACCATTTTGGAGCATTCTTGAGTATTTTGCATCTTTCTTCGACAATCCCCTTGTAGGGGGGCAAGCCCGACTTAATGTTAGGTCCTGTCGCGTCTGGTCGGGTGGGTTGGGTCGGGCGGGCGGGCTGGTCGGGCAGGCGGGACACCGAAGTGCAAGACCCTGTTTGGAGGGTGAAAGAGGGGGTCTGCAACAGGGGGTCTTCAATGGGGGCTGAATGGCCCATGTATGCTCAATGTATCGTTCATGTATGTGAACGGGTACGATTGGCATCCAATGTTGGCGGTCATTGAGGGCCAGTCGTTCGTGCCCGCGCGTTGCCCGCGTGGGCACGCGCGCCGTCCATCCATTATCGTTCATGCGTGCGGGGGTTCTTGCATATTGCGCGTGGGGAAGCGAAGTGGAGTGCAAGTATGTCTTGATTGTGCGATTGATGATCGTGTATGTTCCCAAACGATGATTTCTCGACCCCCAAGACAGATTTGGATTGGGGCCCAGTTTTCTCCCAAAATGTGAATTCACATTTTCCTTTTTCCCAAAATGTGAATTCACATTTTCCTTTTTCCCAAAATGTGAATTCACATTCTGGCCCCTTTCATAAAGAATCCTACACAAAATTCCAAAATGTGAATTCACATTTTCCTTTTTTCCAAAATGTGAATTCACATTTTCCTTCTTCCCAAAATGTGAATTCACATTTTGGTTTCCCCCACAATGTGAATTCACATTTTGCCCTGGCCTTCAAGATCCCCAACACTGAGGCGTTTTGTTCCGCATGTCAGATTGGCTGGGCAGATTTCGACATTCACATGACCGCTTTCGTGTGTTCCAGCCTTTTCTTTTTGCGCCCTCAGCGCACGTTGCCTTCGTCGCCTTTCCCGAGCCCCCCGCCCCCTTGCTTCCCTTCCTTTCAAGTATCGCGCATGGGTGCAAGCGGGGGGCTTCCATTAGTTCCCCCGCCGACCACAGCAATCGAGGATGCATCGCCCATTCATGGCCCATAAAGACATCATTGCCGGGACCCTGCGGCCGACCCCCACTTTCACCCTCCAACCTGTCCAGTCTGATCGGGCGTGTCGACGCGAACTGGCGGGGCGGGTCAGGCGGGCGAGGCCAGAGTGAAGGGCGTCATCGAGTCTGGTCGAGCGAGGCGGGGCGAAGGGGCGCAGCGCGCCGCACGGGCGGGGCATCAAAGTTTAGGGCCCTTTCGCGTCTGGTCGAGCGTCGCGGAGCGAACAGCCTCTCGGGCAGGGCGGGCGGATCATCAAAGCGTAGGGCAGTATTGGGTCAGGTCGAGCGGAGCGGGGCGAACGGGTTGGGCGGGCCAGGCGGCATCCGTGGCCTATGCTGCCCAAATATTGCGCCCTCGGCGCCGAGGTCGAGCCCGCGTCCCCAGAACGAGTGCGCTCCCTGCAGTCGCCCGCGCCACCTCCACGAGCTCCGTCGGCACGCCAAACTCGAAAAAGAGCTGATGTCCGAGACTCCTGGGGAGACGCGGCGGAATCTGCTCGCCCAATGAATCCAGCAAAAGGATCTGCCCGCCCCTCTCGGCCCCAATCCGCTCAATAATAATCCCGTCCTCGGTGCCGTGCTTGATGGCCCCCTCATCGGGCTTTGCAGCCTTCGGTCGGTCTTGCGAAGACCTCCCAGGAGTTGCTCTCTGACCCAGGGAGCCCAGGGGGGGTCACGGCCACTGCGTCGGCTGAAACCGAGGGCGTGCATCGCTTGGCGCGAGGGGGTGGGTGGGTGCTCTTCTACGGAGGCGGGGCGGGGGGCGAAGAAGGCAGGGACCTGTTTTCGAAGGGCCCGGAGGGCTCCAAAATGGCACCTCAGAAGTTGGGAGGGTTGCTAAGAGACCCCGCTGCCTTCTTCTTGTAAGGTCCCGCCTCCTCGTCCACACTTCTCGCGCGCGCCGGAGCAATAAAGACAGGGAGAGTGCGGGCTGAGGCCGAGGGTCAGCATCGCTACGTAGGCCTATCCTGAGGTCGGGCGTGTCCCCCTACAGTGGGATCTTGGACGAACAATCAAACATACCCCAAACATATTCGAAACCAGTCAACAAAGGTAGAAGCATCATCCCCAGACTATTTATACAAACTATGTTTGAGTATTCTCCCTGCCGAGGGACAGGCCCGACCTCAGCCTATCCCTGGTGGGGAAGGTTTGGCCCAGCCGTCCGCATCCCTGCCAAAAAGCGGGAGTCGGTGCAGCCTCCGCCGGGTCTCGCGGCAGCCGTCCCCGCTCCAGGCGGGGGTGGGCGGATGGCGCCACGGGGCCGAGAGGAGGACAGGACAGGGCTTGGTTGAAGGTGGATCATGCCGATGAGGAAATGAGGGATGAGGAGACGGATGAGGAGACGGGTGAGGGTTGAGACGAAATGAGGATGAGGAAAAGGGTTATGGAGGAGGGGTGATCCTGGTAATGGTAGGATGTCGATTGTGCAGGGGTGAGGAGCAGAACTTTGATGGAGATGCTGACGGCAATGGAGGTGTTGGCGATGACGGTGATGCTGCTGCTGCTGCTGCTGCTGCTGATGATGATGATGATGATGATGATGATGATGATGATGATGATGCTGATGACGATGATGATGATGAAGATGCTGATGCTGATGCTGATGCTCATGCTGATGCTGATGCTGCTGCTGCTGATGATGATGATGATGTTGCTGATTGCGATGGTTTTGGTATTGGTGGTGATGGTGGTGATGACGTTGATGGCAATGGTGACGATGATGATGGCGATGGCGATGGTTACAGGTGTGGTGATGTTGGTGGTGATAGTGATTGTACTGGCGATGATGATGCTTCTGCTGCTGCTGCTGCTGAGGAGGAGGAGGAGGAGGAGGAGGAGGAGGAGGAGGAGGAGGAGGAGAGGAGCAGAGGGAGAAGGTTGAGATGACAACTGGAGGGAGGGCTTGGAGCAGACCTTCCCGCCCCGCCTTTCCCTTTCCTCCCCCTCCCGCTCCCCTTCTTTCCCTCCCCCCCCTCCCCCCTCCCCTGTCCGCCTCCCCCCCTCCCCCCATCCGTGTTCCCAGTATCCTTCTCCTCCCCTTCCATCATTCTCCACCCCCTCCCCCCCCCTTCCCCCCTCCCCCCCCTTCGAGCGCCAGGCGGGTGGACGGGAGGACGGCGCCCGCAGGTCGTGCTGGTTGGCTTGCCGGGCGCCTTCACGCCCACCTGACACTTGAAGCAGGCGCCTGCCGGGCTGCGCGCGACTGCCTCTGCCGCCCGCTCGCGCGCGTTGCAGCGAGTCCCTCGCGGGGCCCCCGGGGACCCTCGGCGGCTCTGGGCGGCCCTTGGCGATCCAGGCGGCGGTTCAGAGTGAAGACGGCGCTGGAGGCGCCGCCGCACCCGTCGTCGGTCGTGGTCGTCGCGGTCGAGTTCATGCTCGTCGTGGTACGTGGTAGTGGTGGTGGTTGTGGTCGTCGCCGTAGTCGTCGTGGTCGTCGTGGTGGTCGTGGTGGTGATTGTGGCCGTCGTCGTCATCGTCGGCTTCGCTGCCGTCGGGGAGGCGGGAGAGGAGCAGGAGGAGGAGGAGGAGGAGGAGGAGGAGGAGGAGGAGATCCAGGAGGAGGACGAGGAAGAAGGATTAAGGAGAGAGGGGCAGGAATGAACGGGGATATCAATCATCCTCCTCGTCTTCTTCCGCCGTCTCCGCTGCCTCCTCCCCCTCCTCCCCAGCATCTCCCGTCTCCTCTTCTCCTTTCTGTCTCTGTTCCTCCTTTTCTCCTGTTATCCCCTCCTCCTCCTCCTCCTCCTCCCCTCTCCTCTCCTCCTCTCCCTCCTCTCCTCCTCCTCCTCCTCCCCCCCTCCTCTCCTCCTCCTCCTCCTCTCCTCCTCCTGCTCCTCTCCTCCTCTCCTCTCCCTCCTCCTCCTCCTCCTCCTCCTCCTCCTCCTCCTCTCGTGCCCTCTCCTCTAGTCTTGGCCCGAGGGTCCCCGACCCATTGCGCAGCCGCGACACGAACCCCCCAGTGCAGCTAGCAGCTTTCCACGCGCATGGCGTGCGCGGGCATACCGCATCCCGCGGTGCGGCTGCTTCGCGCCATCTCCATATCCTCGCACGCGGCGCAATGATTCCTGAGAGCCCTCGCCGTGTGGTTCATGTACCACTGCCGCCCAAACCAGCCGGCAAGGGCCGCCAAACCGCCTGTCCGAATAACTGTGTCGTGCGCCAAGACCTGCACCGCGGCCCTCCAAACCAGTGGCGGTGCAGACCGTGCTGCTGCAGCCTGCGACGAGCTTGTCCACCAAACATCGAAGTGACTTCGGATCCGCATGACAGCAACACCGCTCAAACCAGCCTCGGCTCAGAGACGAACTGATGAAGCTATGCAGACAACTCAAGATCAGCTACACAGGGCTGCATTTGTTTTTGCCATCGCACACAATACAGGCCCCAGCCGTGGCCCACCAGGGTTTATGGCCTTGGCCGTCATCCATCAGGGTGACGACACAGCCCATATCACCAATACCGATGCGCCAAACGAGGACGTCCCGGCCGTGCCCGCGCCCAAGAGGGCCAATCACGGTATCTCACACGCTAATGACATCCCACAACGCCCAGCCGAGCGTCAAGAACTACCAGTTTACGACGAACACTCGGACGAATACTGGATGTCAGACCCAAGCGCCCAGGGGATCCCCGATCACACCGACGCTCAGTTCCGCCGTCTCGAAGCGCAGTAGCGGAGGGCCGCGGACATACCAATGCGCTTGGAAGCCACGGTGGCCAGCGCGGCCACCAGCCAGGCCACGCTGGTCCAGCAATGTCACCAGGTCGAAAACAGCATCGCCTCAGTCCGAGCAGGGCAGACCAGCCTGCGCACAGACCAGAGGGCCTTCATGAAAAAGACGCAAGCCGACGAAATGGACGACGAATGGGGCCAATGCGTTGAAGCGGTCGCGTTCCCTTGCGACGAATGGGGCCCTTGCAACGACCGGCACCCATGCGGCGAATTGGGCCCCAGCGCGCCAGCTTGCGAGGGGGCCTGGTCGCGCGACATCGGGAGTGAGCCTGGGCACAAGAGGGTAAACGCAAGGCGCGCCGGGGCCGATTCGCCGCCTGGCGCCACGGGCCTCGCCCGCCCACCCATGCCTCCGCCCGTCCAGGATGGCGACGAGGTAGCGGTCGTCAGCTAGGCAGAGAAACCGAGCGGCCAACGTCGCTGGCCGCGTGGGTGATCAGCACCACTGCTGGGGCCAGCGTCAAGTTCGACCGCGTCGCCCCCCGCGGAAGGCGAACCTTCCTGTGGAGGCCAGGCGGATGAGGCTTAACGCGCATCGACGTCAAGGTCTAGGTCAACGAGACGTCGGCCTCGTCGATTGCGGGGCTCATGGCGGGGCCGCCAGGCCCGCCCGCGCACGCGCAGACGCCCGCGCCGGCGTCTGAGCTCGCGCCGCCGATGCCAGCCGTCGCGCCCGCGACTGCGACGCCGATAAGGCTCGCGCTCGCCGCTCACCCTGGGGCTTCTATCTCCGAACAGCGGGGGCGCCTTCGCAAGCTCCGCGCGCGCCGACGCGGGCGGCGCCCCCCCGCCGCGTCATTTTTCCCGCTCTCCCTGGGGGGCGGCGCTGAGCAGGGCCCGCGCGAGCCCATCGGCGCGACCCCTGGCGAGTTCCCGACCGGGGGAGCGGCTGAGAAGGATGCCGACGACGCACCGAACTGCGTGGGCGATGCCTG
>CAUYUJ010002714.1:334971-350266 GCA_963575745.1 Prorocentrum cordatum
ATTCATGATGACGATGGTGGTGCCGATTATGACGGCGATGCTAATGATGATGTTGGCGATGCTGATGGTAGCTATGATTGATGGTAAGGGTGACGATGGTGGTGATGATGAAGACGATCGTGATGGTGGCTTCAGTGCTTGCGGTGATGATGATCACGATGATTGGAGTTGGAAGCGGGGAAGGATGAGTTTTTTTACTCGCGGGGGGTGAATCGGGAGGATGGCAAACATCTTTGGTCAGGTTGTCTGTACGATGTTGCAACAAGGCACGGGGAGGAGGTGGAATAGGAGGAGGAGGAGAGGAGGACTGTGATGGGGGAGGAGGAGCCAAAGCAGGAGGAGGCGGAACGCCCCCTCTGATTCCTCTCCTCTCCCGCGCCCCGGCCCCTCCCCCCTCGCCGCTCCCCCCTTCTCCGCCCCTGCCCCGCCAGTCCTGCTCCGTCACGTCCCCCGTCTTCGCGCAAGTCCCGGACCCCTGCCCCCAGCCTCGTCCCAGCTGCCGCTTGTGCCGGGAGCGGAGGAAGAGGAGGTGATGACCAGGGGGGGGGGGCAGATGCCATGGCCAGGGCCACGATACTTTCCAGGATTTCACGGCCTCCGCGCCTTATTCCTGCACCTTCTTTGGTACCCCCTTCGTCCGCGCACGTGCCTCGGGCCATGATTTGCGACACCTGCTCTTGGACGCCCCCCTCTCGGACGCCCCCGAGCTTGTCGCCGGTATCGTCGTCGTGCTTGTCGTCCTGCTCGTCGTCGTGCTCGTCGACGTCGTCGCCGCCTCTGTTGCCGTCGTCTTCGTCGTCGCATTTCTAGTTGTTCTTTATCGCCCTATCTCTCCTTCTCTCTCTTTTGCTCCTCTCTCTCTCTCTCTAGATCTCCTCGTCTCCAGTCCTCGACCTCCCTCACGGCAGGTGCCTGGCTACCTGGCCAAGCAGTCTGAGCTGAAGGCCAAGGGCGTCTCTGATGTGATTGTCCCTCCCCGCCGCGAGCCGGGACCCCGCCAAGCGGGCCGCATGCCGAAGGGATGGAGAGGGAGTTGTGCGTTTTCGTTCCCCGATCGGTGCTTGCCCTGAGGGCTAAGTCGGGCATGTCCCTCCACAGGAGGAGTACTCCAAAATGGTGAAAAATGCACTGGGGACGACTTTTTTGGGAGTATTTGTTTGACCGTTTTGGGGCCTTTTTGCTTTTTTTGTTTTTTTGTTTTTTCTTCTTCGTCCAAAATGGCCCTGTAGGGGGACAGGCCTAAACTTAGGGCTTGCTTGACTTCGATGGAAACGGGGCCGTGGTGATAGTCCAGCCAGCTCGTCGCCGCCGTCGCCGCCGGGTCACGGCCCAGCCCCAGTGGCAGTCTGACCAGGTCGTCGCCGCCCGTCGCCGCGTTGCTCTGCAGTGCTTTGCGTTCCGTTCCGTTGTATTGCATTGCTTCGCGTTGGGTTGCATTGTTTTGAATTGCGCTGCATTGCTCTGTGTTGTGTCGCTATGCATCGCCTCGCTACGTTGCGATGCCGTGCATTGGATTGCATGGTTCTATTGTGTTTTGCGTTGCTTGGTGTTGCTTGTCATTGCTTCGCATTGCTTCGCATCGCTTCGCATTGCATTTCTTCGCATGGTCTTGCATGGCTGTCCACTGCTTTGCATTGCTTCGCATTGCAGTGCATCATGTCGTGTTGCTTTGTATTGCGTTGTATTGATTTATAGTGCAATGCATTGCTTCGTACAGCTTTGCCTCGCTTCGAGTTGCGTTGTATTGCTTTGTTGTATGCTGCTTTGCACTGCTTTGCATTGCATCGCGTTGCATTGCGTTGAATTGCTTTGCATTGCTTTGCATTGCTTTGCATTGCGCTGCATCGCAGTGCATTGCTTTGCATCACTTTGCGTTGCTTCGCGTCGCGTTGCGTTGCGTTGCATTGTTCTGCATTGCTTTGTGTTGTTCTGCTTTACATTGCTATGCATTGCTGTGCGAATTGTTTTGCATTACCTTGCACCGCGTATATTTCACCACATGTGTTGCATCACCCAGGTTGCACACGTTGATAACTCCACCTAGATGGCACAGCATATCTTCCAACAACACTGTTTGGGGTCCTCGCTGGCCAACCTTAAATGGTTCTGTTTTGCTGTGTTGGAGGGAGAGGAGTAATATGAGGGAGGGGCACTGGAATGTGGGGGAGGAGCAGCATGAGGAAGTGGAGGCCTCCTCCTTTCGTGATGCCGCTCTTTGGAAGCCTCTGGAAACCTCCTAGGACAGAAATCTCCGATCTCCGTTTAATGGCCATGGATTTCCCCAACCAATTTTGACGACGACGACGTCTCCGACGTCGATGGAGCTGACACGGGGACGACGCTGATGAGCACGCCACACGACGGCGGCGACGACGGCATCACCGCTGACGGCGACGACGGCCACGCTGACGGCGACGGCGACGAGAAGGTTGACGGCAACGACGACGACGCCGACGGCGACGACGACAACGCTGACGGCAACGGTAACAACGCTGACGGCGCAGTCGGCGGCGACCTCGACGGCGACGCTGGCGACCCTTTCCCCCTCCGCCCGCAGGTCGTGTGCGTGAACGACGGGGCGGTCATGGCCGCCTGGGCGAAGAGCTGCGGCATCGAGGCCCTCCCGCCGCCTCGCGGAGCGCGCTCGCCGCCGAGCTCGCTCGCCGCCGCCGCCGCCGCCGCCGCCGCCGTCGTCGTCGTCGTCGTCGTCCTCGTCGTCTTCGGCGGCGGCGGCGGCGTCGTCGTCGTCGTCGTCGGCGTCGTTGTCGTCGTCGTCTCTCCTTCGTCCTGGCTCCCCCCTTCCCTCTTCCTTGCCCCCCCCCTCCTCCGCTCCTCCTCCCCGCTCTCCCCCTCCCGGCCCACACGCCTCATGTGCCCCTCGCCTTCCTGCTCCCCTCCTTGCCCTTTGTCGCTGCTTCTTCTCCTCGTCGTCGTTGTCGCCGTCGCCGCCGCAGCCGCCGTCGGCGTCGTCGTCGTCGTCCCCGCCGCCGCCGCTGCCGCCGCGGGGGTTCGAACATGTTTCTCGCAATGTTCGGCCTCTCGGAGTGGGGCCGTCATGCATCGATCTGGGCCGAAACACCGTCCACTGCAGGCATTGGGATGCGTCTGAGCACCAATTTTTTTCGGGCTTCATCATCGTCGTCGTCGTCGTCGTCCAGGATCGAGGATCGAGGCCAGTGGGCGTTTCTGGGGCTTTTCTTCTTACGGCAGGCCCTCGCCGCCACAGCCGGATCCGTTTCTTCCAAATCCAGGTCAGAGCGGGCCCGCAGGAGAGGTCTGAGGTCGGCGCCGCCGTCGCCACCGCCGCCGCCTTCGTCTCCGTCGTCGTCGTCGTCATCTTCGTCGTCGTCGTTGTGTTCTGTTCTGTTCTCCGTAGCCATTTTGGCTCAGGCCATCTTGGCTCAAGATGACGATTTGCTGTCCAGCCTCCAGGCCGCAGGGAAACCTCTGGACCGAGGACAGCCTTCAGACGGGCGTCGGGCGCGCGCTCGGCACGGCAGCGGACGCGGGGCGGGCAGCGCCTGGACGGGGGCTCCGCGTGGCCAGACGGCTCCATGGAGGAGGGGGAGGAGCGGCAGCGGCAGCCGTCCTCCTCGCAGCAACTAATGTGGTTTGCGACGAGTGCAACAGGTGGCGCTACTGCAAGAACATCACCAGCAATACCGATGTTTGCATCTGCGGCGCAAGCCTCGCCCACCTCGTGCCAGAGGGCCACGTCTTCAAAGAAGACGACGGCGGGTGGCTGGCAGCAAAGCCACCAGGCGGAGGCACGCCCAGGATCAGCTGGGCAGATGGCTGGCAGCCAGGAGGAGCGGGAGGCAAGGGTCGAGGTGGACATCAGGACATCTCAGTCAGCCTCCAAGCAGCAGCAGCAGCAGCAGCAGCAGCAGCCTACAACAAGCTTGGCAAGGACGATTCGCTCCGCACCCACGACGAGGCGCTCTGGCCAGACTTGGCGGCAGCGCAGCAGCAAGCAGCATAATTACCAGTCGGGCCCAAAGCAGTGGAAGCAGCAGCCAGGTGGCTGGACAAGATCCAGAAGAGAGTGCCCGCAGCAGGAGAACAAGTGGAGAACGATAAACAGTACCTGGCCGAAAGCGAACGCAACTTGCAAGACGCTATGGAAGCCTCCATCGTCGCGGAAGAAGAGTTCGACAAGCTCAAGGCCAAGGTCGGCAAGCCAGAGACCACTCCTGCTGACCCAGCACCAGCAGGGAAGACAGCACTCTTCGCCCTCCTGGAACAGTTCGAGAACGAGCCAGACGACTTCCACAAGTGGGCAGAACCAGACAAAGAGGTCTGGCGGGCACCCAAGGCGAAAGGCGAGGCCATGGCGCAGAAGGTCAGGGAAGACGAGACGGAGACGGCAAAGCATATGCGGTACCTGGAAGAGGAGACGGCCAAACACCAGGAGCAGCTGCGCCAGATCGAGCACGCCCGCACCAAGCGCCAGACAGTGGCAGCAGAGCCAGCCGAAGCGCCAGGGGGCCCACCAGGAAAGAAACCCTGCCCCAGCCCAGCACCGCATCGGGACCAGCAAGGAGGTCCCACCGCCGCAGGATCGGCAGCAGCGGCCGCGCCCACCGGCGCCGCAGAGGCAGCCCCAGAAGATGCAGCCACAGTTGAAGCAAGCAAAGACAAATAAGCAGAACGACGTGCCCGAGTGGAGTCGCACATCCAGCAAGCACGAGAGAGGGTTGCACAGGCCAAGAGAGCGGACAATGTGGTTGAGGAAAGGCGGTGCGACCAATCTCCAGGGTAGTCGCAAGCAGGCGGGCAAGAAGAAGGCTCGCCGCCAATTCCATGTGGACTTCTTCAGTGTAACGACCTGGGGCCCCAAGGCCCAAGGCTACCTCGTGGAGATCAACGGCACGCAGGATAGGGGCATCAGTCATTGGCATCGCGGAGCGCCACCTGCGCCAGCCAGCGCAGATCAGTAGGGGAAGAGCGGCCTTGAGGAAGCGTGGTCTGCGAAGCTACTGGACAAAGGCGCGACCAGGAGAGGGCGAGGGCACACGTGGAGATACCTGCGCCATCGCCCGCAGCGCGCTGAACGCACGGGACAGGCTCGCTGGCTTCGGCGAGCACTGCCTCAACGAAGGTGGGAGCGACATCACGGTAGTCATCACGAACCTCCACAAGGTGCGCTTTGCGGTTGCCTTCCTCTACTTGGAGTGCGGCGCGGGTCTCGGCGACAGGAATGTGGACATCCTCTGTGACTTGCGCGAGAAGATGGCAGTCTGGGGAGGCCCGTGGGCAGCCCGAGGGGACTTCAACATCGCGCCGTCGAAGTTCAACGACAGCATCTGGCCGAGGGCGCTGAATGCGCAGGTGGTGGCCGCAGAGGATGGCGCCCCCGCGTGCTTTCCAGCAGTGGGCACAGCGCGCTGCCGAGACTACGCGCTGGTCTCGCAGGGCCTCGCACCGTACTTCGACGAGCTGGGTCTGCTCAGGACAGTGCCCTGGGAGCCCCACATAGGAGTCACACTCAAGCTGAATGGCGGGCCCCTCCAGCTCAACGGACGAGTCGCGCGCCGACCAGCGGCCATTAAACCGCTCATCGCCATCGAGAAGATGCCCAAGTCGCGAGCAGCATGTCGAGGAGCGGCCCGGGGAGGGCAAGATGCAATGAGGAGGCGACAACATGCTCTGGCTGAAGCAGTATGCGATGAGGACGAGAACGACACGGAGCCAGCTAGTGCCCCAGCTGTACTACGACAGCGAGGACAGCCACGGCGGACAGGATCAGCGGGCGGATGCTCGACCAGCTCCCCACCCACCTGCAGGGCGCCGTGGTTGGCGCGCTGATGGAGCACGACATGTTGGAGCTGGGACAGCAGTACGACCACTTCGCGGGCGCCTTCGAGCTCAGCCTATGCGAGAGCGTCGGCATTCCAGAAGAGGACCGAGGCAAGCACCTTGGTCGTAATCGACCACCGATCTACAGGAGCGTCAGCATCAAGGACACAGTCTCGTGCATCCCCTGGGCAGGAGTAGAACGCGAGGTGCATGCCTGGTGGGCGGAGATCGCCTCCCTTGCGCGGCAACTTTCTCACCGCGATGCCCGAGCTCTGGAAGACGAGACAACGAGCAGTCAACGCCAGCCCCAGGCGCTTCCCGATGAGGATTCAGGTGGTGGAATGGGCCCATCGGCGCCTGAACTCGGGCCTGCGACTGGTTCTTAATATGTATGCGTACCGGTTCGTGTAGTAGCAGATGCACATGCACATGCTTATGTTTGGGTGTCTGTATGTTATAGCTGCTTCTAGTTGTACATGCAACTTCATACGCAAATTTATATGTATGAGTCTATCCATATGTATGTTTAGATGTATACGTGGATTGAAATCCCTGATTATTTCTACAAACGTATATGTATATGTACATGCATCTGCACACGCATAAGTATAGGTATATGTGTCCATATAGGGTTATGTAGTTGACTATTTACATAGATGTAAATACACGTGCATATGCATATGCATGTGCGTATGTACATGTTCAGGTATGTAGTCGGTATGTCTACTTGTATATTCATACACATATGTTAGTGAATGCGTGCATGCATGTATGTATTCATGTATGCATGTATGCATGTCTGCATGCATGCGTGTATGTATGCATGTATGTATGCGTGTATGTATATGTTTATATGTTTGTATATGTATATTTATATATATATATACATATATATATATATATATGTATATATCCGCTCCTACCCTCCTCCGCTCGACGCACGCCGCCGCCCTCGCCATCGTCGCCGCTGCCGCTTGCTGCCAGCTACCGGCGCCGCCGCCGCCGTCGTTGTCGTCGTCGTGGTCGTTGTGCGGAGGTGCCGCCGCCGCCGCCGTCCGCTCGCGGTCAGCGGCCGCTGGCGTCCCGCGCGCAGGGCTCCATGCTCACCTTCCTGGGCGACACAGGCAAGGGCAGCGCGGGCCTCTTGCTGCCGCCGCTGTCGGTCTCTTCCGTCTTAGGCTCTGCTGCTCGGAGCCGGCAGAGGGTCCGAGGTGGCCCAGCACTGGTTCTGGCGAGGAGGGAGGGAGGGCGAGGTCCGGATGTTTTGGGGTTTGAGAGAGTGTTTGTGGCCTCTCTGTGGTGCCCGGTTGTCGAGCCCCGCGACAATCAGAAGTGGGTCCGGAGTGAAGAACTGCATCGGATGGATCCAACCCTCATCCTGATGATTTCAGGAGGGGGAAAACACAGACACAATTGATCATGGGAAGTGGGGGGGAAGACGAAAACCCAGAAAAAAATCGAAAGCTATGGGGGATCCTGGGATTTTTGTGTTTTTTGTTTGTGTGTCCTTGGGCTCCTTCATGATTCCTCTGGAGGCCGCGTGCCCCTGTCCTTCCGCTCCCGCGGGCGGCGGCGGCGCCGTGGTTGGATGGCTCTTCTGGAGGCGTGGCGCTGCCGCCGCTGCTGGTCTCCGCGGTTTTGGGCTCTGGCTCAGCGTTCAGGAGACTGTTTTTTCAGGGTCTGGCGATAACCCGGGTTATCGGGCTTGTTCCCCCCCCCTCCCTCCCTCCCAGGATAACCTCAGGATAACCTCACCTTGCCGGTTGTGCAGGTCCGGGGTGGGGGGGCGCGGGCATATGCAGGGCTTCCCTCAGCGCGAAGGTTAGGTTATCGGCCGCCCCTCCCCCCCCCCGGATAACCCGAGTTATCGCCGATTCAAAAACAAACGGTCTCCAGCTCTGACCCAGACTCGCTCCTCCCTTCAGTGGCAGTGGTAGGGGGGGGATAGGCCGAGGGGGAGTGCATCGACCCCCAATCGCCCCATTATCGCCGATGGGGGCACGATGGTCCGCCCCGCCCAGGGGCGTGCGAATGTGCCAGCGGCGGTCCGCTGCCGATCCATCGGCGATGCATCGCCGATTCCAGATCGACGTTTCCTCCCCCGTGCCAGTCCGCCCCCTATCGTTGCCCATCCCCTCTCCGCATCCTGAGGACTGCTCTGGAGGCCCTGTGCCCCCGTCATCCCGCTCCCGCGCGCGACGACGACGACGACGCCGTCTCGGGATGGCTCCTCCGGAGGCGACCCGGTCGTATCCAGAGGAGACATCGGGAAGGGGCTGGGCCGGAATCGGGGAGAGCGTGGAGCGTGGGGGACGAGGGCGGGGGGGGGAAGGGAGCAGGGACCAGGGAGGACGGAGACGTGTGGAGCAGGTATGATCGAAGGGCTGAGGAGTGCTCAGCCCGACGAAACACTCGCAGCATCCTCACGAACTTCATCATACATCATACGAAATCGCTATCAAGGTGGAGCCTGGCAGTCCAGCCAATCTTTCCTCTTCCTTTCTGGCCCTGCTCTGCCTTTCTGGATTTTCTGCCGCATCCGCCCCTGCCTCTCAGAGGGGGTCGGACGGGTACCGTCGAAGGCGAAGGGGTAGATCTCTTTCATACCAAGGGATACTATCCCTCCCCCTGTTATTCTGACTCTCGTTTCCTTCTTTGCTCCCGTCTCGTCTTCGGAGCAAGCCTTCAGATGTTGCCGTACAGGCCTATGCTCTTATCAATTCAATTGCTGACGCTTCGCGTGTCCCCACCGGCCCATCCAGAAACGATGCCCATGAGACTTGACAGGGGGAGAGAGGAAGAGACACGCATAGTCAAACAGCAAGGGAGGCTTGGAAGGCTCCGTTGCCATCTCGAGCCGTCTTGGAGCGGTCTTGGGGCCGCTTGGAGCATCTCGGGAGCCATCTTGAGCCAGCTTGGGCTGTCTCAGCCATCTTGAAGGTCATTTTGGGCTCTCTGAGGTCGCTCGGGGGCCTCTCGAGTGCATTTTGGAGTCCTCTTGGGGGTTCTTGTGGCGCTCTTTGGGCCCTCTTGAGAGCCTCCTGGGAGCCCTGGAGGGCCTCTTGGGGCCATCTTGGAGGCGGTCGGTCAAAAGAATGGGGGTACTAGATTATCGTCCCCCTTCCGGGGCCACGATCCTCCTGAGGTGTGGCAGAAAATGGCCCTCCAAGGGGCCAAAAAAGGAGCCTCTGACACATCGCGACCCCTCCCAAAAACCTCAGGGAGGGGAGGGGGAGGTACCCTTCTTAGACCACCTGTCGCCCAAAGTGCTGGTGGGATTCGGATGGGAGAATTCTCACTGAATGGGTGCTCCTCCCTGTCCTTCCCCGTTCTCTTCTGCGTTTCACTACTCCTCATTTGTCCTGTTTTGTCCTCGTCGCGTTGTCGTTGCCGTCGGCATCCTCCTCCTCTCCCTGTGCCTCTTCCTCTCCCCCCTTCTCTTCCCCTTCGACTTTTCCTGGACACCGAAGAAGAATGGAACAAAAGACTGTTAGATTGGAAGCCGTGGTTCAGAACTGGAGCCAAACGCTCTGTCGGCAGACCCAGCTTGAGATGGGGTGACGCGTTCCGTACATGATAAGACAGTGATGTTTTTGGTCCACTGAATGTAGGTGGGCCCGCGGCGTGCTGCTAGCTGCCCCCCTCTTCTCCTCTCCTCCTCCTCCTCCTCCTCCTCCTCCTCCTCCTCGTCCTCCTCCTCCTCCTCTCGCTTTTTCTTAGCAGGCAGGGTTTCTCTGACTGCAACCCTGCACACCAGAGGATTGATTAATAGTATTTTCCTGCATGTGCTCGTTGCCAACGTTCAGTTTCCGATATGCTCAACGCACGGTCTGCCCTCAAAGGGACCGCCCCCGTTACCGGAGCTGGCACGCAGACTTCCATTCCATTCCTTCTCTTCCCTCTCTCTCTCTCTCTCCCGGTCTTTTTCTCATTTCCCCTTCCCCTTCTCACATCCCTTGCTCCTCCACGCGTCCGCGAGTATATAACAAGTCAGCGCAATAGGTAGGGACGGCATGAGTGGATATCAGATGTGGCGCGAACGCTCCTAGCTTATCATTTGCCCCCCTCCTCTCCCCTATCCTTTCCGTCTTCTCTTCCCACTTCCCCCTCCTGTCTCCGCTTGCCCTCTTCCCTCGTCCTTGTTCTTCCTTCATTCCACGTTTGCCGCCGTCGTCGTCGTCGTCGTCGTCGTCGTCGTCGTCGTCGTCGCCGCCGCCGTCGTCGTCGTCGTCGTCGTCGTCGTCGTCGCCGTCGTCGTCGTCCCCCGCTGCCGCGAAGGGGTCTTGATAAGGGGCCAGGGGGAGATGTCGCCGTCGCAGTGGTCGTGGTCGCCGAGGCTCTTGGCCGTGGTCGTCGTGGTCGTGGACGTGGTAGTGCTCGTGGCCGCCGTGGCCGTGGTCGTGGCCGGCGCCGCGATCGTCGCCGCCGTGTCGCGGTCAAGGTCGCTGTGCTCGTCGTGGCCGTCGTGGGATCGCCGCCGTCGTCGCCGCCGTGCCCCCGCGCGGCCGGCCCGGGGGCAGCCTGCAAGCTCTCCCGCGCCCTCGGCCTGGTGCTCTCCGACCCGGGCGTGATGGTGCACCTCGGGCCGCGCCGCCGTGCCGCCGAGGAGGAGAAGGAGGGGGAGGAGGAGGAGGAGGAGGAGGAGGGGGAGGTGGAGGGGGAGGGCGGGGAGGAGGCGGGGGAGGAGGAGGAGGAGGGGGAGCAGGAGGAGGAGGAGGAGGGGGAGGGGGAGGAGGGAGAGGAGGGGGAAGGAGGAGGAGGAGGGGGAGGAGGGGGAGGAGGAGGAGGGGGACGAGTGGGAGGGGAAGGAGGAGGAGGAGGAGGAGGGTGAGGAGGAGGGGGAGGCTCATTTCGGCCCCTCAGAGTCGATCCGATCCGATCTGGATCGGTTCCGATTCCGATTCGTCTCGGCTTCGGCTTCCGATGTGGATTTCGGTTTTCTCCTGGAGGCCTTACGCTTGCCGATGTCCGTCGATTCGACGTTTCCCAACATGGCTGCCGATTTCCGCCGATCGCCGATCCGACTAGTCGATTCGTTTCCGGGCTCTCCTGGGTCGGGGAACAAAGAATGACGTAAATGTAGGTTTTCGGAGGTCCGCGCGGGTGTCTCGGATCGACGCTGGAACCCCCTGGCGGCGCTTCCGACGCCGCCCTTGGCGCGCTCCGCGCGCCGGGGTCCAGCGCCGATCCGAAACATCCGCGCACACCTCCGACAGTTTGTGTTCACATCTTTGTGTGCTCGTCTCGAGGGAGGCCTGGAAGGCGTGCTGGGGGCACAGGCGACGCTCTGTCGAGGGAGCGCCAATCTGGGTTCAGGCGCGCGGCTCGGCGACGGGTCCCGTCTCGTTGCGGAGTCGGCGTGCTGCGTCGCCGAATCGGGCGGCATTGGCCTCCTCCGTGGACCTGGCGCCACGCACGGGCTCCACGGGTCCTTGAGAGCCATGCTGGCGTGCGCCCGCTTTTGGAGCAGGGCAACTTTGGTCTCGAGAGGGGCTCGACGTTCCTCTGGTCCTTCTTTACGGCAGGTTCGTGTCGTGGCGACGCGGCGGCGACCCCAGCGCGGGCGTTTCAGGTTGAACGCCGCCAGTGGCTCCGAATCGACCACTATGGAACGATCTGGCGAACGGTGGTCGAGCGACCCACGAGGTGTCAGAAACCAACGCCGAAGTCGTCACGACACTAACCCGCTGTAGGTCCATCCTTAGGCTCTTTCCTGGTTAGGGGTTTGGTTAGGCTTGCGCCCGCGCAAGGTCATGTTCTTGTCATCGCGAGTTCAATCCCTGCGTATTCTAGGCGACTTGCCTGCCTCCAGAGGATTCACCGCCCACACCTATACCTTTACCTTCCGCGTGCCTTCCTCCCTGCGATCTCTGTGCATCTCTTGGCGCAGCCGAGGCCCCGAAGGGGCTTCCATTCCCCGCCCAAACCTCCTCGTGGCAGCGCGTTGGCTGCAGGAGTGGGGGCAGAAACCAGTGGCGATACCCCTGCAGATCTCGACGCAGCTCGGCCTCCGCGGGCGTTCTCGGCTGGGCAGAAGACTTCGAGAGAGTCAGACCATTCCTCCTCCTCCTCCTCCTCCTCCTCCTCCTCCTCCTCCTCTCCTCCCGCTCCGCTCCTCAAACTTCCCCTGGTCCTCCTTCTCCCCCCACTTCTTCCAATTCCAGGTCCTGCCGCCGTTGTTCGTCCTCGCCCTCCTGCCTCGTCCTCCCCATGTTGCTCAGGCTCATCCGCCCGCTCACCCGCCACCTCCTCCTCCTATGGGTTCAGCTCCCCTCTTCCGATTACTCTTAAACGGCAAAGTCTTTGTTTGAGTTCCAGGCCGGTGTTGACACGCGTTCGCTGTTTGAGAATGTAATCGTGCAATGGGAAGGGATGGACGGAGGGGTAGGATAGCAGATGTAGCGCGAGCGCACCTATCGTGCTTGCTCCCTCACTATCTCCTCCGTTTGTTTCTCCTCCTCCTCCTCCTCGTCCTCCTCCTCTTCCTCCTCCTCCTCCCCCCTCCTACCGCCTCCTCATCCCTCCTGCCTTTTCCCTCCTCCCGCTCCTCCTCCCCCTCCTCCTCCTCCTCCTCCTCCTCCTCCTCCTCCTCCTCCTCTTGCACTCCCTCTCCCCCTCGGCTTCCTCCTTCTGCTCACTCCTCCCCCCGTCCTGGAGGAACCCGCGCTGCCAGCGCTACTCGATGCTCATCGACGATGGCGTCATCAAGTCGATCAACGTCGCGTGCTACAAGGACCGCCCAGAGCGGCACGGGCGGGGCGGCCAAGGGAGGAGAGGGACAGGAGGAGGAGGAGGATGATGAGGAGGAGGAGGACGAGGAGGAGGAGGAGGAGGAGGAGGAGGAGGAGGAGGAGGAGGAGGAGGAAGAGGAGGAGTCGGAGGAAGAGACGGCAGAGGAGGAGAGAGGAGGAGGAGGAGGAGGAGGAGGAGGAGGAGGAGGAGGAGGAGGAGGGTGGAAGGCGGAGGAGGAGAGGGAGGAGGAACACATGGACGAACACGGATTGATAATGATAGAGGGCGGGGAGCGTGAGGATGAGGAGTTAGAGGAGCGGGCAGGAATAACATGAGGATGCTAAGGCGGAGGAGGATGTGGAGGAAGTGGAGGAGGAGGAGAAGGAGGAGGAGGAGGAGCGGGATGAGCGGGAGGAGCGGGAGGAGCGGGAGGAGCGGGAGAAGCGGGAGGAGGAGGAGGAGGCGGAGGAGGAGGAGGATGAGGAAGAATAACATATACATGATGCGGAGGAGGAGCAGGCGGTTGATCAGGAGGAGGAGTAGGAGGAGGAGTAGGAGGATGGGATGATTGAAGAGATTATGGAGAAGCGCGGATGAGAATAGAGGATGCGGATAATGGGGAATGAGGAGTTAGAGGAGCGAGGATGAGGATTTACAGGAGCGAGGAGGAGGAGTTAGAGGTGCGGGGAGGCGGAGGAAGGAGGAGGAGGAGGAGGAGGAGGAGGAGGAGGAGGAGGAGGAGGAGGAGGAGGAGGAGGAGGAGGGAGGAGGAGGAGGAGGTAGGAGGAGGAGGGGGCGGGGGAGGGGGTGGGGGAGGAGGAGGAGGAGGAGGAGGAGGAGGAGGAGGTGGAGGAGGAGGAGGAGGAGGAGGAGGAGGAGGCGGAGGGAGGAGGAGGAGGAGGAGGAGGAGGAGGAGGAGAGGAGAGGAGGAGGAGGAAGGAGGAGGAGGAGGAGGAGGAGGAGGAGGAGGAGGAGGAGGAGGAGGAGGAGGAGGAGGAGGAGGAGGAGGAGGAGGAGGAGGAGGAGGGAGGGGGCGGGGGCGGGGGGGGGCGGGGGAGGGGGAGGGGGGGGGGGGGGGGGGAGGAGGAGGAGGAGGAGGAGGAGGAGGAGGAGGAGGAGGAGGAGGAGGAGGAGGAGGAGGAGGAGGAGGAGGAGGAGGAGGAGGAGGAGGAGGAGGAGGAGGAGGAGGAGAGGAGGAGGAGGAGGAGGAGGAGGAGGAGGAGGAGGAGGAGGAGGAGGAGGAGGAGGAGGAGGAGGAGGAGGAGGAGGAGGAGGAGGAGGAGGAGGAGGAGGAGGAGGAGGAGGAGGAGAAGAAGAAGAAGAAGAAGAATACTAAGAATAAAAAGAAGAAGAATAAGAATAATAATAATAAGAAGAATAAGAAGAATAATAATAAGAATATGAAGAAGAATAAGAATAATAATAATAATAAGAAGAAGAAGAAGAATAATAATAAGAAGAAGAAGAATAAGAATAAGAAGAAGAAGAAGACGAATAAGAAGAATAAGAAGAATAATAATAAGAAGAAGAAGAATAAGAAGCAACAGAAGACGAAGAAGAAGAAGAAGACGAATAAGAATAAGAATAATAAGAAGACGAAGAAGAATACGAAGAAGAATAAGAATAAGCATAAGAAGAAGAACAAGAATAATAATAAGAAGAAGAAGAATAAGAAGAAGAAGAAGAAGAATAAGAAGAAAAAGAAGAAGAAGAAGAATAAGCATAAGCAGACGAAGAAGGATAATAATAATAAGAATAAGAATAATAAGAATAAGAAGAAGCATCAGAAGAAGAAGAAGACGAAGAATAAGCAGAAGACGAATAATAAGAAGAAGAAGAAGCATAAGAAGAAGAAGACGAAGACGAAGAAGAAACAGAAGAAGAATAATACGAAGAATAGTAAGAAGACTAAGAAGAAGAATAATAATAATAAGAAGAATAATCAGAAGACTAAGACGAATAATAATAATAAGAAGACGAAGAAGAATAATAAGAAGAATAAACATAAGAATAAGACGAATAAGAAGAAGACGAAGCAGAACAAGAAGACGAAGAAGAAGAATAATAAGAAGAAGAAGCAGAAGACGACGAATAAGAAGAAGAAGAAGAAGAAGTCGAAGAAGAAGAAGAATAATAAGAAGAAGAAGACGAAGAAGAATAATAAGAAGAAGAAGCAGAATAAGAAGAATAAGAAGAATAAGAAGAATAATACGAATAAGACGAAGAAGAATAAGAAGAAGAAGAAGAAGACGACGAATAATAAGAAGACGAAGAAGAATAATAAGAATATGAAGAAGAATAAGAAGAAGAATAATAATAAGAATAAGAAGAAGAATAAGAAGAATACGAAGAAGAAGAAGAAGAAGAAGCATAATAAGAAGAAGAAAAAGAAGACGAAGAATAATAATAATAATACGAATAAGAAGAAGAATAAGAATAATAATAAGACGAAAAAGACGAAGACGAAGAATAAGAATACGAAGAAGAATAAGAATAATCATAATAAGAAGAATAATACGAATAATAATAAGAAAAAGAAGAATAATAAGAAGAATAAGAAGAAAACGAAGACGAAGACGAATAATAAGAAGAACAAGAAGAATAAGAATAATAAGAAGACGAATAAGAAGAATAATAAGAAGAATAATAATAAGAATAATAAGACGAAGAAGAATACGAAGAATAATAATAATAAGAAGAAGAAGACGAAGAAGAAGAGGAGGAGGAGGAGGAGGAGGAGGCGGAGGAGGAAGAAGACGAAGAA
>CAUYUJ010002714.1:350366-421320 GCA_963575745.1 Prorocentrum cordatum
GTGGGGGGTGGGAACGGACGAACTTGTGGCACGACACCCCTTCATAGACAGGGCGGTGGACACATCTTTAAGCCTGTATGCTGATGATATACTGAAGTTTTTTCTGGCGGGACCCCACCAGGGATTGCAGGAGCTCGCTGCGGTCAGCGAGAGAGCCAATTTTCTCCTGGATCGGGCCCTGGCCGAAATCGGGTGCAAACAGAATATGACTAAGCAGGAAATCTTGCCTGTTCTCTCTGGAGTAGGTGCGGGGTCAGAGGCACGAGCCCTGAGGACTGGAAGAGTCAACCTCCCTGCCCCTCCTAAGACTAATGCTAGATATTTAGGGGCCCGTGTGGGCGCCAATTGTAGTTATGCTGTTGAGTTTGAGTTTCGCAAGAAGGCCGTGGCGGCCGCCTATTATTCCCTCGGAAGTTTTTGGTCATTGAAACACACCCCGTACAGAATCAAACGCACGCTTTTAATATGTTGTGTACAGAATACCGCCCTCCACGGAAATGAATCCTACGTATGCTCGGATAAGCAGTACACAGAACTCGACCATCTTGTTGCACGATATGCTCGTCGCGCTATGCAAGGCAAAGCACATGAGCAGATTGAGACCCATGACGGTACGATACAACATCGTTCGAAGAGTACATCTCAGGTCCTGGAGTACTGGAACATGGCTCCTGCTAAGCTTGAGATGCGGGTGCGCCGCCTGAAGAGGATCCAGACTATCCTCGGACACCAGTGGAGAAACGGCCAGATACTCACCTCCCTCTTCGGTCACTTCCCTTTCGAGATAGATCCGACGATCGAGGAGAGCGAGTTGCGGGACGATGCGAACCCATGGGCGAAACAGATGCGAGACGACATTCTGCAGGGTGTAGGAGGACTCGATGATGAGGGAGGGTTCTTGGGCAGTCAAATTCGCACGGGATGGCTGGACTTATTCACGGATGACGAAATGAAACATGAGTTTTTGATGCAGGATTTCACGGTGTTACGAAGAGGGATTTATATGAGCGCTATTCCGCCCCCTGGATGGTCCCCTGCTCAACGACCACCTCCTGAACCCGCACGCCCCAGTATTTATGCAGACACTACTCAATGGACATGTGGGTATCGGAATGAGACGGGGACAGTATGCACATGCACGTTTACTACATACAAGGGGGTCACACAGCACAGGATGGCCAAGCACGGTATGAGGGATATATGGACACGCGCGGTCAGCACGAATGTGCGCCCCTATTGCCTGGTCACATTTAGCTGCGTGAAGACGGCCCAGAGACATTTACTCGCTACAGTTTCTCGTGGAGGCCGATGTAATGACCAGTCGAGGTTTTTCGGAGGACGAATGCATCCAGACAGAGTGGACTGCCACCTCTGTGATCATAGGGCTCAAACGTTTGAAGAGCTACAGGAGCACATCAGAACACACCTGCCTCCTCTGGACTGTCTGGCGGACACAGCTGCTCAGCGGGGCCATGGCTCTCAAGTTCGGCGACCCCACGTGGGGCCTGAAGAGGGCAGGAGAAGGAGGCGACGCCAAGGGCCAGAAGAAGACCCGCCTCCTCTCGGACCTGCTGGGCGGCGACGCGAAGGAGGTCAATACCGTGAGCAAATTACGGATCGTGCTTACCAAGCTGGCGCTCACCAGCGCCGCAGAAATTCGAGAAATCACGGGGATGCTTTGGGTCACGCTCCTCATCAGCGCCGACTCCCCAGTGGTCAAGTCCATGATGCAGCAAGGCAGGGACTACCACGAGACCGCGAAGTCGCTGAAGGACGACCCCGTGAAGCAGGAGGAGCTCGGCCCGCCCTTCATCCACATCTTCGCGGCCATGCTCCGCGGGCTGGGCGAGTACGAAGACATCGAGAAGCGCGACGCCGAGATCCTCACCCAGTTCTATATGGAGAAGATCGCGGGGGCACAATGCAAGGCGGGCGACCTGCTGGGCAAAGTACTATATTGCAAATGCAAGATGGCCAAGCAGAAGCAAGGCAAATCAGAGATGGCCAAAATATCCCTCGCGATGCACCAGAGCTACGACGAGCTGCAGAATGTGTGCGTCCGCATATTGCTTGCCCACCAGGCGATCCAGAAACACGGCCCGCCCCCGCGCGGCCCACTCGAGAGGGCCGCCCAGAGCCTGCTCGAGGAGCTCGAGGCAGGGTCCTCCAAGAAGGGGAAGGGCGGCAAGAAGGAGTAGAGATCGGACGGCCCAAAGTGAGATTGACGCACGTCCAGAGAGTACAGATAGCGACGGCTTCAGAGAGATTGTTGGAATTGGTGGAGAGAGGGTACGTTCCAGTTGAAGCAGCTATCAGACAGGCAGTGAACACAGCAACGGTGATTCAGCCACCACGAGCCCGACCGAAGAAAGGAGGGAGGGGGACGGGAAGTGCTCCAAGCAACCCTGAGGCCCAACACCCTCCGCCTAGTTCTTGAACTTTTTTCTAGCTTCTGTGCCCTCGTTCACCCTCGAACTTTGCTCCTGGCCCTCGGCGTTTTTTCCTCGGTGCTTTCCCTCTGTGTGTCGGGCCTCGGTGGCTCGGTCTTCTGGTTTTCGCCCCTGGGCGTTCGAGGGTGGACAAAAAACTTTTTAACAGGGGGTTGACCCTGTGACATGCAGGTGCGAGGCGGCCTCTCAGTCTTCCACAAACGAGAGCGCCGCAGATCGCCAGAGCAGACCTCCTGCCAGCACGGCAGGACTACAAAGTCCCCTGATGGGTCCTCAGGGCTGAGTAGCAAGCAGATTGTAGTTGTAAACTGATGCGAATGTATCAGGAGTGGCCCAGGCCTCTCACGAGTGGACAATCTGACTTAATGCCCCCAGAGCTCGATTCGATTCGATTCTTCCCTCTTCTCCCTCCCTCCTCCCTCCTCCTTCCTCCCTCTTCTCCCTCTCCTCCTCCTCCCTCCTCTCTCCTCCCTCTCCTGCCTCCTCCCTCTTCTCGCTCCCCCTCCTTTCCTTTCCGTCCCCCTCCTCCCTCCTCCCCCTTCCCTTCCTCTGCGGGCTGGGGGGGCTGCGCGGGCGGGCGTGGTCAAGTCCCGACCTAGGATTAAGTCGGGCGTGTCCCCCTACAGGAGGAATATTCAAAAATAGGCAAAAATAGTGTAAGGGAACTATTTTTGGAGTATTGTTTGACCATTTTGGGGTATTTTTGTTGGCTATTTTTATTTTTCGTCGAAAATCCCCTTGTAGAGGGGGAGAGGCCCGACTTAAACCTAGGATCACTTGGGGATCGGAGTCCGGAGACACACGTGTGAGTCCGCCTTCGCGGCCAAACCCGTGCAGGGGGGGGGGCGCCTCCCCAGCGTGCCGTCACGACACCGGGCCGCTCGAGTCTGGGCCCGCCCCGCCCGACCCGACCGCCCGCGCGCTCGTGGGTCGTTGAAATTAGGTACTTTTGGACCTCCAGATGCCAAGCTTGTTTAGCAGGCGCCTTTGTACTTGACGACTCGACGTGCCGTCGCTATGGTTTGTGCTTCCCTGGGAGGCCCTGACCTCATTCTGCTCTCTCTCCGCCTTCCTACTGCATGTGTTTGCCTGCTTCTGCCGACCGACGTGCAATGCGTCGCCCGACCCGACGTCACCGTCACTTTGCGTCCCGCCCGCCCGCCCTTCCGCACATGCCAGCGCCCACCATGCGAGGGACTCCCCGGGCAGTGCAGCAGCGAGAGGGCAAGAGGGCAAGAGGGGGGGGGTGGTCACCGAGGCCTCCACAGAGTCGGTCCAGAGGCGGGGGCGCGAGCGCGAGCGGCCCCTCGGGATGGTGGTCGGGTCGGAGTCGCTGCTGCCGTCGTCGTGGTCGCCGTCGTGGTCGCTGCCGTCGTCTCCACCGGGCGCCGTCGTCTGCGCTGTCGCTGCCGTCGCCGCCGCCAGCTTCGTGGCCGCCTGCGCACGCCGCCGTGGCCCTGGGCGTTGCCGTCGACTGTGGCCTTCGCCTCGTGGTCGTGGCCGGCGCCGCCTTGCCGCCGGCGGCGGCGGCGGCCACGGGGGCGTCTGCTCGGGCGCTGCGCGCGGCGCCGGGAGGCCCGCGCGGTGCCCCCTCGTTTCGCCTGGTCTGGCGGCTGGTGAGTGCGACCGGCCGCCAGGGCTCCTTTGCCACAGCTGGCAGGATTGGGGGGGGGGGCAAGGCGTCCGCCGCCAATCTCCCAAGTCTCGAACAAGAGGAACTGCAGAAACATAACTTTGGACGGTCCGCGCGGATCTCTTGGATCTGCGGGGTTCCAGCGCAGATCCATGAGCTCCGTGCGGACCGTCGGAAGTTCCTGTTGATACAGTTTCTTCGTTCTCCAGGTCACCTCCTGGAGCTCCGACGACACGATTTTTTGTTCAATCCTTGTGCTTTTCCTGGATATCGGCTTCTGGGATCGAGTCATGGGGCCATGAAAACGGACTGGGGAAGGGTCGGGTGTTTCTAGTGCCGCGAAGTGAACCCATCAGATCGTCGGATGTCTGGGCTCAGCACGGAGAAGGGGTAGGTGTCTTGCATGAAAGCAAACTGTTCTCCTTGAGCTTCCCCCCTCTTCGGGCTCCTGGAGCTCTCCGGGGCCCACCGGGGGCGATCAGAAGACGGCTCGGAGTGGAAAGCCGCTCCTGGAGTCCAGGACCCGTTCCCGCCAGCACCGACTCCTGCTCCCATGCCAGTCAGGGGCGCCGAAGGACGGGCGTGGTGGCCAGCGGTGTGTGAGCACGATGGCCGCGGCAAGGAGGGTTTTCGTGGCCCCCATTTCTTCTTGCAATGCGCCTCCTCGCCCCCCCCTCCCCCCTCGTCCGCGCACGTGCCTCGGGCCTTGGCGCGCCAATCCCCCCTCCGGCCTTCCATCGTCGGCGCACCAGAGCCACGACCTCCTCCTCCCTCCTCAAGCCGTGTACCCAGATCGAGAGGCTTCGTGAGGCCGCCAGAGGCTTCCAGAGGCTTCAGGACGCCTTCAGAACCATCCTCTAATGATCTGTGTGCACATCAAGAGAGAAGAGTGAGATAGAGAGAGAGAGAGAGAGAGAGAGAGAGAAAGAGAGAGAGAGAGAGAGAAAGAGAAAACAATAGAGAGAGAGAGAGAGAGAGAGGCAGAGAGAACAAGGAGAGGGAGAGAGGGAGAGAGAAAATAGAGATGCGTATGTATGTATCTAGATATATGGGTAAATATTCTCGGAGGTTGGTGGGGCGAGTTCGAAGTGACACCGAGGCCCCCCACCAGGAAATCAATTTCGGTTTTGTGTCTTGCGTGCGGGTGAGGCGAATGTACGTGGGCGAGCTGAGTCCAATGACTCTACCCCCTCGATTGGCCGGCGGTGGCTTTCGGGTGTCCCGCCGGTGTCCCGCCGTTGCCAGGGCGAAGTTGAGCCTAATGACTCTACCCCCGTGGTCGACCGTCGGTGGCCTGGGAGGACCCGTCAGTGTTCCGTGGTGTCCCGTGGCGCGGGGGCGTTCCGTACCGATGTTATGCTGTGCTTTGCCAGTGAGATCGGTCTTACAGTGGGATAAATTGAGTGAGGTCGATTTAGGTAGGTCGATCATGACATCAATGGTCTGATCGATCGTGGCCTCGATCTTGAGATCGATAGTGAGATCGACAGTCAGGTCGATCGTGAAATCGATTGAGTGAGACCACTTGGGTGAGTTCGATTTTGATGAGACCGCTTGAGCGACATCGATCGAGTTCGATCGATCGTGGGATCGATAGTGATATTGATCGTGCGATCGAGAGTGTAATCGATTGAGTGAGATCGAGTGGGTGAGATCGATTGATTAATAGTGAGGAGATCGATGGTACGATCGATAGTGGTATCGATCGAGTGACATCGATCGTGGGATCGATCGTGCGATCGATAGTAGGACCGATCGTGAGAATGATCGTGGGACCGATAGTGGGATCGATCGTGAGATCGGTAGTGAGATCTTGTTCAAGGTCGATCGTGTCACTCTGGTGCAATTAAGTCGGTAGAGTGAGATCGATAACCAAGTGAATTCGATGGAGTGCGATCGGTAGAGTGGGATCTATCGAGTGAGATCGATCGAGTGAGATCGATCGAGTGAGGTCGATCGGTTGAGGTTGATCGAGTAAGATCGGTATAGTGACATCGGTAGAGTGAGATCGGTCGAGTGAGGTCGATAGAGTTGGATCGCTGGAGAGATCAATAGAGTGAGATCGATCGAGCGAACACGATCGAGTGAGATCGGTGTTGCGGGATCGAAAAGGTGAAACCAAATGAGTGAGACCGATAAAGTGCGACCGGTACTGAGATCGATTGTGCGGGATCGATTGTGTGAGATCGATGCTGTGATCGACAGTAGTGTCGGTAGTGTCATCGATGCTTTGATCCGTTGGGCGAGATCGATTGAACGAGATCGATCGATTGAGACCAATCGCGGGATCGATAGCTGGATCGACTGAGTGAGATCGGCCAGGTGAGATCGGGTGCGTGAGATCGATTGGGTGATATCAGCTGAGTGAGATCGATTGAGTGATATCGAACTTGATGAGACCGCTTGAGCGAGACCGATTGAGTTCGATCGTGGGGTCGATAGTGGGATTGATCGTGCGCTCGAGAGTGTAATTGATTGAATTAGATCGAGCGGGTGAGATCGATTGAGTGATATTGAGGAGATCGATCGTGCGATCGATTGTGGTATCGATCGAGTAACATCGATAGTGAGATCGATCGTGCGATCGATAGTAAGATCGTTGGTGAGACTGATCGTGGGCCCGATAGTGAGATCGATCGGGAGATCGGTAGTGAGATCGTGTTAAAGGTCGATCGTGTCACTCTGATACAGTTAGATCGGTAAGGTGAGATCGATAAAGTGAGATTGATTGAGTGCGATCAACCAAGTGAATTCGATGGAGTGCGATCGATCGAGTGGGATATATCGAGTGAGATCGATCGAGTGAGATCGATAGAGTGAGGTCGATCGGTTGAGGTTGATCGACGAGTAAGATCGGTATAGTGACATCGGTAGAGTGAGATCGGTCGAGTGAGGTCGACAGAATTGGATCGCTGGAGAGATCAATAGAGTTTTGATCGATCGAGCGAACACGATCGCGTGAGATCGGTGTTGCGGGATCGAAAAGGTGAAACCAAATGAGTGAGACCGATAAAGTGCGACCGGTACTGAGATCGATTGTGTGGGATCGATTGTGCGGGACCGATGCTGTGATCGACAGTAGTATCGATAGTGAAGTCGATACTTTGATTCGTTGGCAGGCTCGATTGAACGAGACCGATCGATGGAGACCAATCGTTGTGGAAGGAAACCGTGTAATACCCTCATATATACTCCTTATCCTTACCTCTCCCGCACCTGGCCGTTCCGTTTGGGCTCAGGTACTGAGTTGGAGCGATCGTACCTTGATCGCCTGGGAGGGAAAGATATCCATCTATCCCTCCATCTCTCTACCAACGGATCAGGGGTTCTGTGCCTTTGTACTTCAACCCCATACACAGGTTATCAGCCCTTTAACGCTCACCCTCACCGACTCGACCGCGGTGACCTTGCATGCGAGCCTAATGGAGCCGCTTCGGCGCATGCGCCGTAAGGGTTCCATTGGGGCTTCGCGTCCAAACTCTCCCACGGTGCGACGGCTCGGTGACGAGTTGGAGAGCATTAGTGCGGACTGTGTTGGTGTCCCCGATACCCCCCCCCCAGCTCCCGAGGGCCCGAGGCGCGTCTAGCTGCTGAACTTCGCCGCAGCGCCGCCCGCGGGGGGGCAGGAGAAGGAGTAGGAACAGGAAGGAAGGAGTTTCACACGCCGACCTTCGATCCTCCCTCCCCTTCCCCGTCGGGGGCAATCCCAACCGCGTCAGGCGAAAGCCTTGCCGGTCTCGATACTCCAGGGCGCTTTCGCGCTAACCGCCGATGGACCTCAGGTGCTGGGACCCCCAGCCCTGCGACCGTCCCTGTAGCGGAGCACGTAGCTACCTTCGAGGAACTCAGTAGACCAGTGTCGGCACAGCCACAGACGCGGTACCCCAAGGTATCATCGGATGAGACACCACACACACATGGTCCGAGTCGCAGCTCGTCCGCGCGCAACCGCCGTGGAGCCCCGGGCCCATGCGGCGAAAGCAGGTCGAGCCCGCGCGCTGCCTCTCAGAGGCCATGCGCCCCCCGCGACAGGGGACACAGGGAAGCTGACGCTCCCCACCTCTCCATCTCAGACGACCAGCTGGCGGAGACGTCCGCCGCAGGTGACATAGCTGAGCTCAGAGACCAGGTTGAAACCTTCGTGTCCAGCCAATACTCTGGACTACTACAGAGCGTTCAGACGAACGCCACCGATACTGCAGCCATACGCCGCGATCTTGACGGCGCCTTAGGGATCATCGATTCCAGGATCGCCGAAGATCGACGCATCATAGGAGAACTGCAGTACCAGGTTGATCGTGAGGTGTCACACTCAGGTGAACGAACGGCGATGGTCGAGAACCTGCGCAACTATCTCGCGCAGATGGAGCAACAACTTGTGATCGTACGCGACACAGGCATTTCTGCGGTCAGGATTTTACATGATGAGATCCACGACCAGCTCCGTAACCGACCAACTCCAACCGAGGCCACAGACCTCGGCGACGTTCAGTCTCAGATCATTGATCTTCGATCTTACCTAGACCACACTACGGCGACGCTTCGTACCGAAGCACGCACAAACTCGTCGAACCTGATCGACATGTTGCAACGTACTGAGAGAGTCATCACTCAAAGGCTAGATGCGACCAACGCTGTCGTGCAGCCACTCGCTAACCGGATCTCTGACATAGAGCAGCGTTTTCTTGGTGTACAGGACGCCCTGGCAGAGTTGCGTGTCGGACGAGCCCAGACTGGCCAGCTGGATTCTCCTCCCGCGGTTTACGATTTCGCCCGCCTCACTGACAGGTCGCAGGAGGTTGAGAAGGCGGCGGACCACACGCAGTTAGAGCTCTCCCAGGTCATTCATGAAAGAGATACTGAGAAGGTACGTGTAGAGAGTTATCTCGCACGTCTGGAAAGCGAGGTGGAGGCACAATGCGCCCGTCTCCGAGCATGCGAGCATCGACTTGATCGGTATTCCCAACGGTCTCGGGATACTGATGAGTATACACGCCAAAAGGTGGGTCAAATACAAGAAGACATGACGAGCTGGACCAATCAGCTGATCGACCACACTAACGACACCAACATTCACCTTCGACCTGCAGCCGACCTGCACAGGCCGACGGCAGCGTCCGCCGAAGCACCACAAGCTTCAGCAGGACAACAACGACGTACATCTCCAGGAGCAGCCTCCGCGGCAGCTTCTGCACAGACACGTCATGTGTCTCCTGTGCGCGCAGAACCAACCGTCGACGGTGCACCGATACCCTCACAACCAGTGTCTGCGGTGTCGGTACATACAACGACGCCTATCAAGGAGTCAGACACCGTCCGAGTACCTGTCTTGCCTAAGATCACGCAGCTGCTGGAGTGGCAGCAAAGAGTGCGAAAGAACTTCGGGGCCGCCTCAGGGCGACCATCCAAAGCATACGCCTTCCTATGCGTGGCAGAACAACCCGAATGTACATTCGAGGATTTACAAGACAGTGGAGACTTTGAGAGCATCGATTGCAAACTCGCAACCGCTCTGAGCGACATCTTATCCTCAGACTTACGCTACCAAATCAGGCTCATCGAGACCAGAGAGCACAAAGCAGGACGCATGCTCAAAGGACGCCAGATATACTGGCATATCCTACAGTCCTACAAAGTGACAGACGTCGACGACGACCTGCACGATTTCGAGCGCCTTAAAGAACTGAGGATGAGAGACGAAGATTTGCAACGTTTCATTACCGATTGGGACGCCTTACTCTTGGAATGCCGAGAAGTACCCGATCCAAAGATATTGGAATCGCTATTCCGCACACAGATTCGTAGACATGCATGGATGAAACAAGACATGTACGAGTACCAGCGCATGAAGATGAGCGACCCGAATCGTACCTACGGTTGGCTTCGACAGCGTGTCCTGGACATACTGGAGATTAAACAATTGGAGAATAATCAAAACAAGCTACGGTACGAACACGAAACACGATCTCAGGTCAACCTGTGCGCTGCATGGAAGAAAGGCAATTGTCGCAATGGTGAACGGTGCAAGGCTTTACATACATATTCCAGGGATTGGAAGAACAACAAATCTTCCAGAACATCAACGGCTGGTGGCAACCCCCGCCGTAGTATGTCCACTCCTGCGAATCACAAGAAGCCAGCATCAAGGCCATTCTGCTTCGATTTTGCCAAGCGCAACACATGTACCAGAGGTGATAAGTGTAACTACCCGCACGTCGCACAGTGCAAGGATTTCGCACAGAACAAGTGCACAAAAGGCGACACATGCAAATGCGCTCATCTCGCACCTGGTGCAAAGACTCCTGAACGAAGCCCGAGTCGACCACGGACTTCCAGCCAGGACAGCCGTGGCCGATCACCATCCCGCGGATCAGGAAGCCAACGGTCTTCACAACGCGGGGGGTTTCGCTACGCAAGCGATTCACGACAGGGACGCGACAACCGACGCCAATACGACCGATCCCGTTCGACATCCAGGAGGTCCCACGACTCTCGCAGCCAATCGAGAAGTCGTTGCGACAGATCTTCGAGATCTACCTCCCGAGGACGAGACAATCGTGGCGGCGGACGCGGCAGTCCACGCGGCCGTGATAGATCATATGGCGGTGACAAAGGACGTGGCAAGCGATATCCGAGCCGCGGATCGTCCCGTGGTTCACCCAACACTAGAGCACGTTCTCCTGCCAACTTTAGACGTTCACGCCGTTCAGACCGCAGTTACGTCATCCGCGACAAGACCCTCATGGCCAACACTAAGGCCACAGCGACATCTACCAAGATACGTCGTCGGATACGCTTCGACGTACGCAACGTGGACTACTATTTCCATACCATATCTGGCAGAGCCAGACTGGACAGGTGGAAAGAGCTGCCGAATGAGGGTGACGTCGTCAAAGTACCAGATCCATTACCACAAAAATGGTGGGATGATAGTGCAGAGGCCTTACGAGCATGTCAAAAAGAGGCACAACTATGGTACGACGAGCTGAACGACTACCGACACAACAAAGCGTCGGTGGCCACACCAACTGCGATCCGAAAGTATGACGACACTGTCAAGCAGTCATCAAAGACTGCCCAGACGACAACAACGACAAAGCAAGTCGACACTCCACGTTCGACTGCAGCATTGACAAGGTCTTGGGTTCTTGACAGTGGATCTGCCCATCATATTCAGGGAAAACATGAACTTACGCAGACCGAGTCGGATCGCATATCTATTCGCGAAGAGCATATTCTGGAAACTGCAAATGGTGATCGTACCGTCAACGAGCACTACGACATACGGCTACCCGAGGTTGGACTGCATAGTTCAGCCCTTGCTTTACCAGACTGCCCATCATTACTATCAGTTGGAAAATTGATTGAGGTTGATGGCTTTCGACAGCTTTGGGATCCTGAGCTGGGCTGCATGCTTCAGGATCCGGGGGGCCAATGGTATAAGATTCCAGTCAACAATCGAGTGCCAGAGTTACGACTCGACGACTTAACACGGATACCACCACCACGTTTATGCACTTCGTCAGCACCCCGCCGTCGTCAGCGAAAGCGTTCATCCGCCCGCTGTAACGACACTTGTTGGTGCTGCAAAACTACAGAGCAACCAACCACTGCAGACGAGCTACGACCCCACATAGGGACCTGCCCCAAGAGACCACATGTCGGAGAGGGAGGAGGAGCACGGACCATCACGGTCGAAGAACCTCCCGACACAAGAACAGACGAGCCCAACGTGGACACAACCACCGACTCGCCTACGTCTCAGACGCAGTGTTCTCCTCCACAATGCGGGGGGTTCGATATAGCTCAAGCAGACAACGACATACCGACAGAGACACCCACACGAACGCATCCAGACAACGATCGAGTTCTACCCAACAGACAAAAGAAACCGATCGACCCGATGCATTACATGACTCACAGCCCAAAACATCCTGACTGTGAGATCTGTTCTCGTACGATGGCACAGAATGCCCCGTGTAGACGACAGCGCAAACCACATCCACCGGCAGACCCCACCGAAGAGGATAACGCCTACGAGGCTTTTGTCCCGAAGAAGTTCGGTGAGGCTCTAACTGCCGACCATATCGTACTGGTCAAAGACGATGCCGCGGACAAACATGGCGACAAATATGCACTCGTTGTTCTTGACAGATATACTGGCATCTTCATGGCCTACCCAGCGCTACACAAAGACGCAGCTACTACAAAGGCATCCTTTCAACAATTCATCGCCGCGAACGATGAGGTGAAGCATATCTACACAGACAACTCTGGAGAGCTTCAGACAGCTTGCCGCCAACTGGGATGGAGACACGACGCGAGTGCGCCACATCGTCCACAGACAAATGGATTGATCGAGCGCGTTGTTAAAATAGTCATTCTTGGTACCAGAGCTGTGTTACATATGTCTGGTCTGGGACGCGAATGGTGGAAAGAGGCCATGCAAGCCTTTTGCTGTGGACACAACTTTGTGCATACATCCACGGGCGTCGCTGCCCTCAACGAGGAGCATGCAGAAAAGACAGCTCATGAAATAAGATTTGGCGAAAGCTTTCCTGGGCACTGCATACCATTCGGTGCTCGGATATTTTGGAAATGCCTCAATCCCGAGATTAACAACGAGACTGCAAAGTTTAAAGAAAATACTCGGGAAGGGTTATTCATGGGATACCACTTACACTCTGGTGGGCGATGGTCAGGCGACTACCTTGTTTTGGACACGGCTACATGCGCCAAGAATCCTGATGGTGAGCTGTGTCATGTGCACAGAGTCAAAGACATCATCATCCCTGATGGCAAGTTCACCTACCCCGTGAAAGATGGTACTCTACGACATCATAATCCTGAGGCACACGACGAGGTGAAGGCATCTACTGCTCGCCCCTTGGGTGACAAGCCAATGCCTGATCCTCCACTTTCTTACCCTAAAGAATGGGGTGATCCGTCTATGATGACAACGGAAGATAACGCTGTTGATATCCAGACATCGGCTTCTGAAGTTGCTGCACCAGCGCCGGAGCCAGATTACTGGGAACAGCGTGGATATTGCGTCATCAGACACATTCGTACCCCAAGAAAGAAACTGTTCATCCCGACGGACGACGTCATGAATATACCGGTACCTGTTGACCAACTCGACGCGACACGAGATTTCAAAACGACTTCTACTTTCGAAGGCGAAAGTAACTTCCGAGATGTTTGGGATGGTGTTAGCGCCAACGACCACAGGGAGCTGAGCGAGCCATGGACAGGCACGATACAGTTCTATGAGCTCCCAAAAATGACGCCAGACGGCAAAATGGTGGTTCGTGGACGCGAGACACGTGTGCAGACTACTACACGTCCTGATCACGTTTTTCCCGAGCATTGGAAAACACTTTCTCGTGGACAGCAAAAGAAAGAGATCGATTACGCCAACGACGTTAAACGAGCTCGTGAGATTCGCGATCGTGCTGCGTTGAGAGTGTGGACAAGACAGGATAAACAGGTCAACAATTTCCGTACTACTACATCAGGCGGACCCACATGAAATACTGTGGAACGACGGATTACATACGACACTGACAATGGCGGCGTCATCCGCGATGAGAATGTCAAAGGCGTGACAAACAAAGAAACACTGTATGCCAAATTACCTGGTGGGCCACGTGACATTACCACGGTACTATACTACCGTCAACTACCACCACAGCACGATGGAGAAGAACGTGCTTTGGTATTTGTGGATAATGAGGGAACCGACTTTGGGACTTTGAACCCGCTCATACGCAAGTTCACCCAGTCGGTAGTAATGCCAACCATGCCACGTGAGACCAACTACATGCAGGCACACAGAGATAAAATACCAGATTCGACATGGTCACGCCCAGCATTAGTTACCAGAAACCTGAGTAAGAAAGAAGTTGCCGCATAACCACGTGCACAAGAAGCCCTACGAAAAGAATACGAGAGATTGGAAAAGAAACAAACATGGATGTTGGAGACTGTTGCAGAAAAAGCTGATATTGAGTCACAAGCTATTCGCAATGGAACAAAGGTGCATTTCTTCAATATCTTGGAATTATCTTCAGTCAAACATGAGGAACTTCCTCCTGATCTACGTAAATTCAAGGGCAGAGTGGTGGTTCAGGGCAATACAGGAAAAGATGAAACTGGTTTGGCCGCCATATTCGCCGACGCCGCTTCCAGTGCTTCGCATATAGAGGCTTCCAAACTTTGCGATGCTACTGCGTTATTACCGCAATATGCGGGAGAGCAAAGTGACGCACCTGGAGCTTACACGCAGGCATTATTATACGGCGACGGACGAATTGATCCAGTTGATACCTGGATTACTATACCTAAATGGCGACAACCGACATCATGGTCAAAATACAATAACCCAGTGTGCCGATTGCGATTGGCACTATACGGACACCCTCTCGCAGGTGTCTTTTGGGAACGAAAATGCCGTACATGCTTGGAAAGCGTCGGTTTCGAGCCTATTTCAGGATGGGAATGCGTATGGAGACACAACAAACTGGGACTGATACTTTCAGTATATGTGGACGATTTTAAATTGGCCGGCCCAGCTCATAATCTACAGACTGGCTGGGATTATATTCGCAAAAGCGGTATCGATTTGGATCCGCCTACTCCATACTCACAATATTTGGGTTGTGGACAACAAGCATATGATGTACCGCAGAGCATCTTCGACAAAAGAATGTCCACAATACGCCCTATGCTACCTGAACACAATGAGAAATATTACAATACGGCCAAACACGTTCGTGGCATTCGACATGACATGCTTGGTTTTACAGATCAGTGCATTGAGCGGTACCTGGAATGCGCCTCCAAGCGCGCCCAGGGAACAGGGTCACGTCGGAAACGATCCGACTCGCCGAGGGCTTCGCGATCCAAATCGCCATCCTTTCCTCCGGGTCGGTCGCCAGACCTACTAGTGTGCTCAACGCACGGACAAGATCATCCAGCCCAGCAAAATCGGTCGACACAACTTCTACCAATACCATACCCGCCACATACCATGATCTACCCGACGCAGAGACCCCTGGCATCGAGGACACCTCCTTCACTGAGTCCGACTATTCAGACGAGTGTGTTCTCGGCCAGGACGCGGCAAGTGTACTCATGAAGATCCTGTACTTGGCACGTTGCTGTCGTTTCGATCTTCTACATCCGGTATGTATGTTGGCCAGAGAAATTACGAAATGGAATGCTACATGTGACAAACGTCTACATCGGTTGATATGCTACATCAAAACGACGCGTACACATTGCTTACACGGATGGATAGGCGATTCGTCAGACAAGTTATCCATCATGCTCTTCACTGACGCCTCGTTCGCTGATTGCATTACATCATCCAAATCCACTACCGGTGTTTTTGCTGCGCTTGTTGGACCCAATGCGTTCTTTCCAGTCAACGCTGTATGTAAGAAACAAACGGTTGTTTCACATTCATCAACTGAATCGGAGATTGTTGCTCTCGATTCCGCACTACGACTGGAAGGGTTACCACTACTATCATTCTGGGAAGCCGTGGTGGGAGTTGCCAAAACATGCAAAGAGAAGAATACATGCCTGAGTTGCCATCGACACGTTGACCCGGCGATGTGTCCTACATTGGCAGCCAAAAAGAAGCGTAAACCATCGCCTCGCAAGGCACCCCCTACTCGGGGATCTTCTCCTAGCCGTAGGCAACTACCGCTAAATACGGATTTACCTACGACTCCAAAGAGACGTACAATATCCCATGAAGGTACCGTACTACACGTGGATCCAGAGCCAGCTCCAGAGATCAGTGCACCGAAAGTGCGACTTATCGTCCTGGAGGATAACCAGGCCGTTATCAAAATTGTCCAAAGGGGACGTACACCAGCACTTCGTCATCTTCATCGTACTCATCGTATCAATCTGGATTGGATATGCGAAACATGCCAAATTGAACATTTCGAGCTTAAATACGTAGGAACAAAAGAGCAGATCGCAGATATGATGACCAAACATTTCGAGACCAAGAAAGCAGACCTTTGGAAGGACCTCTTGGAACACTCGCTTATTTTTCCCGTTACTCCGATACAATGCCCGCCGATACGAGGGCCTCGGAGGCCCGACGGTTTACCTCATGAAGCGGAACCTCTTAAATTGAATGGATGCCCAGAAATATGCAAGATATTGCTGACGGAGAAAGAAAGATGGGGCGATGTAGGATCAGAATGCGGATTTCAGTGTGTTGGGCAAGCTAGCCACGAGGGACTATGTGCATGCATGTACCACATTGGCGTACCAGCTGCAGATATTGCGTCGCGCACACCTCGTTCACGCGCACGTTCACCGCACGGTAGACATCCCCGCCATCCCCCCTCACCTCAACGAGATGCAGAGAGAGTTAGGACATTGATTATTCGCTCTCACCGCAGCAATTTTACGACTCGAGCTGCAAAGCTTACAGGCATCCTGTTTGCCGCTTGCGAGGCAAAAATAAGTGAGATCGGTTCTAATCCCGACCCCTCCATCCACGAGATGGATCAGGCACAGCCGCTCAATCTCGTCGGCTGGCCCATCGGCTACGACAAGGAGTACGACCCGAACGCCAGGGGCGATGACCGCGTGGGCTTCGCGTACCACGCTCAAACTGGTCGTCCTCGTGATCCCGAAGATGGTTACATATACATACATCAACAGCGTGCCGGTCGGAGCGGAGAATTTGATCTTCGCGTACCCGACGAGTCTTCTATCCGTGAACTTGCCCGCTTCGCGTCCGTCGAGGCTAAGAAATGGGCCAGCACCGAGAGTGGATCCGTCGGCGGCAACGCCAACTACGAGTACAACACGTTCACAGCTACGCCGTGGCTATCACTCATGCGTGCTATGTGTGTGATTTCCAGCCTTTTCAATCGTAATCCTTCAGTACAAGACAGTCTTCGTGGACTACATGACCATTTGAATGCGACGATCCCAGGATCAGACCGCAAATGTCCACCATCAAACTTTACTACAATGATACTGAAGACGGAGTGGATGATGATTCACAACGATTGGTCCAAAATTGGCAGTGCAGTTCTGGGACAATACACCGAGGACAGCGTTACGGATACGCAAAGATATTACAACAATGGTCTGAGTGCACCATCCGATGTATACCAGAATGGATTGGTAACGCCATGCTATGCTCCTAAAATTGATCGTGCAATGGCCAAGCTACCTACTCGTCCACCTGACATCGCCAGGACATCGGGTACATCTGGACACATCGGTCACATCGTCGAAGATAACTTGGCCACCAACACGAGAGCATTTTCCGACCTTACCCAAGCAAAGAAGTTCCGCCGCAAGCTTACTACATGGTTGACTGCGCGTGGAGGTTTTGGAAGTATCGGATCAAACTCCAAGACGGTGGCAACGCCATCCGACCATCCGAATGGTTGGGTGGCGATATTGGATGATCCACAAGATACAGAGCGTACCTATCGTTGGACACCATACAACGAGGGCAACGACTTCTTCGGCGAAGCTGCTGACCAGATGGGTTCGAATGAACCTGGCATGACCCCTGGCAATGATGTTGACCCATTTGAGCTGGACCACGCAAAATACAGTGCTTTCTGTGGTGGTCGCTTGGTTTCTACCCTATTGTCAGACAATGGGTGGCACTCCCTCATGCAAGAGGACTTGGACTACTATTACATCATGCATTTGGGCCATCGGGTCACGCGTGCAAATGGACCAACTTATACACTGATTCAACGTGGATCATGCATCCGAAGAAAGGGGCTAAGGGTGCAAACCGCAAGAAGTACCCCACTTTCGGCATCGACGAGCTCAACGCTGCCCAGAAGAGAATCGACCTCGCCAAAGCATCAAATACTGCTCTTGTACCGCTATTCATGCCGTGCCTTAACCGCGCGGAATACATGGGAGGCGCTACTCTTGAGCACCTGTCGACCATGATCCGCGACGACATCATGGTGTGGGCATTCTCTTCAGACAGAATGGTTCAGACAGAATGACACGCCGATTGGTCAAGATTGCGTTCTCTTGCCTGAAGCTGGTTATGAAGGCGTACGATACGGAATGGAGGAACTACGCAAGCAACGTTTCGAGAAAGAGGAAAGCCGTATCAACGCTCTTCTCAACAATCAGTTTGAGAACACTCTCGAGCAGCGCAATATGATCAGGACGATCCGCGAAGCCAGAGGCCTCATGTTTCAAAGCGACAACGCTTCCATCAAGAAGTGGCGCGAGTTGAACGAGACCATCTGGGAATATTGGGCCAATGATTTCCCATCATCCATAAAACAAAGACACTATCACAGAGGACTCAGTGCCATGGTAGTATGGAGCGCGAACGACATCGCATGTGCCAATCCTGGACATAACACCATCGACATGCGCCGACATCACAGTCGTGCTCCTACCAACGTACACGAGCTCCAAAAGATGGAATGTGAGGGCGGCGTCCCGACGCTCATGCCCGTGCACGTGCTCGTGGACGTATCACGTTTTGTCGATGTGATGCAGTATTTCCGCTGCCCCACGGTCATGGGACCTGGAAAAGCAGCGCAATGGGGCGTACACCCGAACTTTGATCACCACACGAGCGACTTGATCACTATCATGCAGAACCGTGGTATCACTGTTCTTCCATCCGACCATTGGGTGGATACGTACGACAGGGTTACCCCACAGGCTTGGCACGCCAAACAGAACAACCACAACATGGCAATGTTTACAACGCAATTCTGCGACGCAGTATGCTATCGCAATTTTTGCGCCTTGATACAGTCTCTTCCTTCTCAGCCATATCCATTCAGGCCGCCATTGCTGACTTCTGTCACGGACAACCAGGCCTACACGCAGGCCAAAGAAATCATGGCAGCCCTCGACTTCAGAGAAAAGTTGACAAACGAATGGAAAAGAGACCTCAGCCTCACAACGTTGATGACACAGACGGCAAACGAGATGGCTCATTGTGCGTGGATGGCGTCGTGTGCCGAGGGCACATTGCCGGCATCACTGCCTGCCGAGACGGGCGACGCGACTGAGCCGACTCCTGGAAGGTCGACGCGTACGCCAGCACCTGACCCTGGCGATCCTGACCAAACCCTTCCTGATAATGATCCATGGGTTATTGCATACAACGTTTTATTCCAGTACCTTATGCTGTTGATCAAAGAATACCCTGGGGCTTGGGCATCTTGGCATTCTCTTGAGAAAGATGAACTTCTAGAACCCAAGATCGTCAAAACTGTTGAAGATGCACATGCAGTTACTTGGGTTGTATTCGAGCAATTCTTACATCAGATCAAAGATTTGGATGGAGACGATAATGCGACCAAATCAAGACTCATTGCAGAAGAAAACAGATTGTCTTCTCACCGCATCGGCCCAGCTGCCGAGAACGAGAAGAACATCGAGGCATGCAAAACATTCTTCAAACAGAATGCACTGGATCGAGTTGCTTTGGGTCATGACCCTAATGTTCCTACATCCGTATGGAAGGCAGCTGATGACATAGCACAGCCAGCCCCACCAGGCCCATTGCCTGATCCACTGCGACCTGGACCGCAATCGATAAAAGCGTCGCAACCATCGACTCCAGAGCCTAAAGCAGAACAACAACCAGCAGATCAGCTCCCAAAAGCTGAGGCGGTACCGATCCCTGATGACGGCACCGACCTTGAGGCAATGGAGCTGGAGGCAACTCCTGCCGAGGAGGAGCCTTCTCCACATGAGATGAACATATTGTCATGGCAGGACAGCTGTGAGCGTTCCCTGCACGAGGATACCAGCAATATCGGGATCTTCGACAACTCATGCACCGATCGCGAGTGGAAGCTACAAGCAGGCGTCAAAGATGACCATCCATACATGTGCCCAATGTTGCGGGGCACGAAAGCGACCAATGGATTTGCCTGCATGGGAGACCAGGAACGGTACGAGCAGCTACTGCATGATGATAGTGTGATAGCTCATGCGCCTGACATTGCACAATCTGGTTGTTTCCCAGAGTGGAAATGGATACCATTACCACATTACGACGATGTACGTTATGGTCCTGAGCTAATTTATGAAGAATGGCTGGGAACAAACAAATACATGAGCAAAGACATCACGACTATGTTACGCCATGAGATTCACTACAAAAAGTTTTGGATCAACCAATTTCATGACAGACGTATTAATATCTGGGACAAAACAACAAAGAATGATTGGAAGATTCCAAGCAATTGGAAATCATTTAAAGAAATGGTTGAATGGAAATTCCGAGATCGCAAAGAAAGACACAATGGACCATCCATGGAAGCGGCAGTGGCACATTTCAAGAAAGACGGTGAAACTGATGGATACACCGATTGGAACGACTACTATCCGATATTCATTATTCGTGCGTTCCAGAAGCATATTGACCCGCAGAAAAACAGAATCGAGATATACGCCAAGCCGATCCCTGACGGAGGTGACCCCAGCACTTTTGACTGGAACAGCGTCATTGCTATTCGGTGCGTTGGTGGTCACAGTTGTGTCAACCCATCTTCCAAGCCATGGAATATGGGATGGGAGAGCTTACAGTGGACAGATATCAAGTATCTCCATCATGGCACAGCATCCCGTGCCTGGAAGAACATATTGAAGACAGGGATCATTCCTGGACATGTTGAACCACATTCTCAGAGAGACAGAGATTACAAACTATCGCAGCGATCTGAGGCATTCTTCAGTTCTAACACATATTTGAACAATGTTCAAAAGAACCCACATACTTCAGTGGAATCGTACAAGTTCAACAGCTACAAGAACGAAGTCGAGCTGGTGATTAACATGGAAATCGCCGCAAAAGCAGGTTGCAGATTTTGGTTGGGTGCTCAGGGCGCTATCATGACTGAGGACGTGGTACCCGCCGCGGCAATTATTGCAATTCGCCGCCTCAAACCACACCACATGCATGGCCAGCAGTTGTGGCCAGACGGCGACCCATGGGACTACCCGCCATTGGCAGCCAGAGAGCCATTGAGCAAATACGAAATTTGCGCCTGCCTCCCTGGGGAACTTATTGACGACCCACCCGGATTGGCACCTATCGACCCCGACCACGACATGGAGCCTCCAAGGACGACGCCAGCATCAGCACCCTCGGCCAGGCCGGGGGAAACCCCTGCTGGCCGTACATCCGCAGAGGACGCCTTGGATGAGCAAATAGTACGCGCTATGATTCAGGAGACCAATCACAAAGCAGATGATAAAGAATGGTTAATTGCATTGTCACGTTGTCGTGAAGCTCTTCGACCAATCACATCAAAGATCATGCAAAAAGATTGGGATCGTCGTCCTGCATTTATCGATGTTCGAATGGGCGACTTCATTGTCATTAAGAATTGGGGTTCTACCAAATGCTTCCACTACGACAACCACTGGCCCAAAGGCAATCACAATACCAAGATTGCCTTGTCCAAGGGACACATATATGGTCCAATCATCCATTTTGGCATCTTCGACAAGTTCTTTGCGGTACAAGTACCTATTCTCAATTACGGTTTACGATGGGTAAATATCTGGTATAATGTCAAAAGCATGCCCCTCAAGGGCGTCGTATTTGCATTACCGATTCGTATCGAAGAACTCGCCATCGATCCAACATGGATGGAGACTGCCCTGAAAGGCCCGACATCATGCAGCGAGGAGATACTGCAGCACAAGGTTAGCGGCAGCTTACCATACCTTGGAATGCCTAGCATCCATAGACCACGTATTCCGCGCACACCACCAAGAAGGCCCGCTCCACGGACACCTGATCCAGACGAGCTGGTGGCCACACCTGCCGAGGACAACGCTCAGACGGGCGAAATTCCTCGACGGGGTACAGCATCATCGCATGATCCACTGATCACCGTAATCGTAGACATATCAAATATCGCTCTTACTGCCGATGAGAAAGCTGCGAACGACAACATGAGAGCAGACCTCTCGGCAGACATCCAAGCAGAAGAGCAGATTGAGGCAAGCATCCTCGATGCCATCATTGATCCGCCATCGAATTTCCTTGACCATCCAGATTACGACCCCGACAGGGATTCAAGATGGATTAGACAGTCTGATGATTGCCGCGTGTATTGTTGGACATCGGCGTTACTGGTGGATTCGCCTATGATCAAGATGAAGCAGATCATCGAGCTACACAGTGGCGCAGACAGAATCGTAATGGACAAAATTCAGTCACATTTACAATTTGAAATTCGATTTGGATCGAAAGCATGGACTGCGGAGTCATATCGATTGAACTACAGTCATACCCACAAGTGGGCACGTGACTTACCCAATTGTGGTGCAGATCATTTCTTCAAAAAGTTGGTACACTACCTCGACCCAGAGACTATCGAGGAGTCGACCGCAGGCATCTTTCAATGGATTTCCAAAGTATACCAGAACATCTTGAAATATAGTATTGTGGAACACCAGATTTCGCCAAGGAAGTCATCCATGACAACCATCCTGCACTTCAGGCATTGCGTGACTTATTCAAAGATTGTACTGCGACGTACGGTAATCCAGATTTTCCTGTGTGGGAAGAGCTGGTGGAAACACCTGCTGCGCCTCGAGAGGAAGGCGCTGGGCAGGATATTCCCCAGGACCCAGGCAGTGTTGCGTCTGCAGCTCCCGATCAGGAGACTATGGTACGTATCATAGCCGAGCAGACGGGACTCAAGCGCGAGGAGGGCGACAACGAGGCTACCTTGCAGAAGCAGGCTCGCCGTCTTCGTGAGGAGAACGTATGCCATGGCGGTACTGAGGGTACCGACAACATCAAGATAGAGTACAAAGGACTGCCAGGGGAAAGGTTGTCTCGGATCGAGATCGAGGGTTTAAGCAGATCGATCGCTTCCAAACCAAACACCGAGATCAATCGTGAGGTGATCAATCAGATCGGTCAGAGCCTCGCTCGCGGTCAGGACACCCGCTGGGGATCCCGCGATCACCTGACTTCGGCAGGGGCCCCCGAGACGATCTTGCATCCCATACCGCTCTGTAACAATTGCGGTCGAGATCTGTCCCTCGGGATCGTCACAGGTGACGGCACACTCTGTGATATATGTTGGCAATACACTGTGGCCGTAGGCGCCACAGGTAAGAGCACCGCCGCACAGAGTGACCTCGCGTACCTCCAGAAGTTGACGAACTGGATCAAGACGACGTTGTCCGAGGACCAGGTCGCGAGATACATGAAGGATGGCGCACGCGTCATTACGACGGGTGCGCGATCGCACATAGGCGCAGAGAAAGATCAGTTGCGGAGATTGGCCAATACGTCCAAAAAGAGGTATCAGAAGTGGGTCGAAGCCGGTAGCCCGCCTGTACATGAATGCAGATTAATGGGCGAATCCGAGGACGACCGACCTCTGTACTACCCATTCGCCAATCTCATACAACGCTTTCTCAACGACCTCAAGTTCCATCATCAGATGACAGGCGCCCGCGTGAATGTCGGCAAGAAGCCCTGGACCGTCGAGGACATGCGCGACGCGTGGGACATCCTTGACGTCAGTATTACGACAGGACAGTTTGGTCGGAGAAAGTGGTGGCTGAACGAGGGGCGCATTGACAGGCAGACGCGGCAGGCGCGCGGACTGATTACGGTTTCTCTCCCTCGAAGGGGCGGAACCCGTGAGCAGTTCACCCAGCGCAAGCTTGCCGCGATTGCCAGCGAACTGATAGGCTCCCTCGATCCGTCACACACCGACCAGAGGGGGGGTAGTACAGGGATGAGAACCGATCCATATACACACTCCCAACAGTCCGATGACGCCATGGAGCCGCGGCCGCCGCCGCGCCCGCCGCCGCGCCCTGCTCCTGGCGGCGCCGCTGCATCCAGCGCCTCAGGCGCGGAGGACTACATGCCCGCGGTGCCGCGCGCCAAGAGAGCACGTGCATCTGATTACGCTGCTTACTGGCGCCGCAACCTCGAGGACAGCGATTGGGGTCTTCGATACTGGAGTTAGTACATCAAATGTTGGATCTACATTGCGATCAACAGCGACGAGTATGTGTACATCCAGGGTATCACGTACAACGATTGGTTCCGCAACTGGATCCCGAGGACACTTGGGAAACGTTTACGACAAGCTACGCGACGTACAACGGCCAGAGGGTGTGGGGCCGCAGGTTCTACAAGGACGGCGACGCGTAGTGAGTCGGCCGCAAGGCCCACTGCTCAAGAGCAGAACTTCCTTTCATCAAAGTTCGCCTTGAGCGGTGGCTAATATATTCTTTTAGGCCACTTCAATCATTCACACAAGTGGCCATACACACATATAGATATCTTTTGCGATCACCGAGGCAGCCTCCTAAGGAGCAACGCCAACGGGAGTCGCCAAACAGATTTTTATACATCTCTCGTCGTGTTCATCAACACGACATTTTGTCTGGCCAGACACTCGCTTTACACAGATTTGCGATTCTTTTCAGGATCGCGCTCGTCAACGCGATCTTAGTATACACATGTTTTTAGGCAGACTTGTGTTTCATTTCAAGATTGCGTTCGTCAACGCGATCTTAGCATGCATATTTTACCAATTTGAACAATATTGCGTCGAGAATAATCTGCTTGCTGGTGGCAACACCTGCCTCGCAAATCTTGCGAGGCAGATTGCATGTTGCCTTGATGCTCAGATCTACTTTCTCCGCCTACCCTTGTCTCATTCTTCCCCTCCCTCGAGTGCCGAAGCGTTTTGGGGGGCGCACCGAGGGGGCGCCAAAGTGCACCTGGGGATGAAAGAGAGACTTAGGGTATCTCTTCTTACCTCACTTTGCAGCTGTGGCTTCGCTGTTTTTTAAGCCTCAGCTGTCTTTCTGACTTAAGGACTGAAGGAGTTCAGAGGTTACGGATTCCTATCCTCTGTTCCCGAGTCCTGCCTTCACGGGCGGGGTTCGGGACGGGGGGTGTGGAAGGAACCCGTGTAATACCCTCATATATACTCCTTATCCTTACCTCTCCCGCACCTGGCCGTTTGGGCTCAGGTACTGAGTTGGAGCGATCATACCTCGATCGCCTGGGAGGGAAAGATACCCATCTATCCCTCCATCTCTCTACCAACGGATCAGGGGTTCTGTACCTTTGTACTTCAACCCCATACACAATCGTGGGATCGACAGCTGGATCGACTGAGTGAGATCGATCGGGTGAGATCGGTTGAGTGAGATCGTCTGGGTGGTATCAGTTTTGTGAGATCGATTGAGTGATATCGACCGTGTGATCGATAGTGGTATTGATCGTGACGTCGATAATTTGATCGGTTGGTGGAGATCCCTTGGGTAAAATTGATTGTCGGAGACCGATAGTCACATCGAAAATTGGATCGACCGAGTGTCATCGATTGGGTGATCAGTTGACAGAGATCGGTCAGTGATATCGATCGTGGGATCGATAGTGAGACAGGTAGTGACTTCGATAGTGAGATCGATATTGAGATTGCATGCGTGTGTGGTTGTGTGTATGTATGTATGCATGTATGTATGGATGTATGTCCGTATGATGAGTGCATGTATGCATGTATGCATGCACGCCTGTATGTATGTACGGATGTATGTACGTTATTGCGTACGCATCTTCGTGTGCATATATGTGTGTAAGTATGTATGTGTGCATGTATGTATGTATGCATGCATGCATGTATGTATGTATATATGTATGATGACAATACGTGTGTTTTACGCATCTATGTATGTAATTATGTATGTACGTACGTTTGTATGTATGTGTATGTACGTATGTATGTATGTGTATATATCTATATACAAGTGGCACGTGTGTGCCCAGGCTCATACAACAAGCTGAAGGGGCGTTTGAAGCAGGAGTGACATGCAACAGCGAAGTCGCACTCGAGCGCAAGTGGGGTTGCCACACCTTGCGATGTGTGTACCAGGGCCCCCCAGGAAGCCTCAGGAGGCCCGACTTGGATACCAGAAGAGGCTCCAGGAGGCCCCAGGATTGTGAGTGTTGTGTGTGTGATGTGTGCTTTGTGTGGTGCGTGCTTTTTGTGTGTTGTCGGTGTTGTGTGTGTATGTTATGTTTGTCTAGCGTGTGATGTGTTGGGCGTGATTTGTGTCTCTGTGTGTGCATGTAGTTCTGAAGCCCCAGGAGGCCCCAGGAGGCCCCAGGCGGCCTCAGCAGGCCCAGGAGAACTCCAGGAGGCTCCGAGGCGGGGTCTGGGGTACCAGAAGGTCCAGAAAGCCCCAGGAGGCCCCAGGAGGTTCCAGGAGGCCCCCAGGAGGCTCCGAGGAGGGGTCTGGGGCTCGATTTTGGGAGGATGTCTCAGGCGAAACCGCCATTCTCTGAGAATCGGGGTCAAAATTATTGAAATTACCATGTGTTTTTGAAGGTTTTATGTTAAAATGTTGAAAATCCTATGTGTTTTTGGACCTCTCCTTCACGATCTGCGTGAGGGGTGCCACCGATTTTCAGAATTTTGAGGATGTCCCTAGCGAAACGGCCGGGAAAATCGAAGACGCACGCACGCACGGACGCACGGACGCATTAATCCCCTCTGAGCTCTACTCCCTCGGAGAGGTGCGTATGAGAATATATATGTGTATGCGTTGTACGCGTGTATGCATGTATGTATGTATGTATTCACGCATGCATGCTTGCGCATGACTGCGTGTGTGTATGTGTGGATGGATGTATGCATGTGTGGATGGATGTATGCATGCATGCATGTATGTCGGTGTCTCTGTATGCATGTATGCATGTGGATGTGTATGTACTTGTGCATGCATCTCTGTATGTATGTATGGATGTGTATATGCTAGCGTTTATGCATGCACGTATGCATATATGCACGTAAGTATGCATGTGTGCACGCATGTATGTATGTATGCATGTATGGATGCATGCATGCATGCATGCATGCATGCATGCATGTATGTATGTATGTATGTATGTATGTATGTATGTATGTATGTATGTATGTATGGTTGTATGTATGTATGTATGTATGTATGTATGTGTGCATGTATGGATGTATGTATGTATATATGCACGTTGGAGTGTATGGATGTGTGTACGTACGTACATGTATGTAATATATGTCTGTATGTATGCATCTAGACATGTACGTATGTATGTATGTATGTATTTAGGTATGTTTGTAGGTATATGTAATAATATATGTATGTTATGTATGTATGCATGTATGCACGCATGTATGCAGGTATATATGTTTTGCACATGGAACAATGTATGTATGTGTGGATTGGTGCATGCATGTGTGATGTATGTATGCATACATGCATGTATGTCTGTATCACTAAATGTATGTAGGCGTATGTGTATATATGCAGATCCAGTTCTTGCTGTGCCGAGAGCGCCGAAGCCCACTTGGAGGGCGGTGGTGGCTGCCTCCCCCCCCCCCCCCGTGACGAGCCTGGCCCGGTCGCCCGAGTGCCGCGGAGACGGGCGCGATCGGCGAGGGGGGCCGCCGCGGCGTCGCGCGCCGCCGCGGGCTGTCCCCGGGGCTGCGGAGCGGGGCCGCGCTGCGCCCGCCTGTTGGCGGCGCCCTGAAGGGGGCGGAGGGTCGGCATCGGGCACATATGGGGGGGGGGCCGGAGGGGGGGGGGCAGGCGCGCAGGGCACAGGGACTCTGAGCCCCCCAGATGGGGTCCGAGCAGATGGGGCCGGATCGGAGGAGCGTGCCGCATCGCCGCCGCATCGGGAATGCGGCTCGGTGTGGAGCCCAGTCTTCTGCACGCCGACGGCGCCGAGGCATCGGGGATGCGGCGCGATCTTCCGGCCCCATCTACATGGGCCCCATCGGGGAGGTCTCTACTCATGTGAGGGTGGGGGGCACCGGGGGGGGGACGAGGGGGTAGATGTTTCTCAGAACGTGCGTGCGTGCGTGCGTGCGTGCGTGCGTGCGTGTGTGCGCGTGTGTGTGTGTGTGTGTGTGTGTGTGTGTGTTTACCTCGTTCAGCTCCGCCAGTAGCGCGCAGCCTGTGTAGCACGCGGATGAAAGGATGCCGATACCCTTCCCTCGTCGCCACGGCTGGATTCGTCTCGAAGTCCTCTTCAGAATGCGCTCCAGGAGAGATCCGAGAAGAGGCGGGAGGACACGAGTCAATGGCGCAGAGGAGGCGGACGACGGGGCACGGTGGGTTGGGGGGGGGCGAGGCGCGCGGATGTGCGCCATGGGGGGGCGGGGGGGCAGGCAGGTTGCAGGAGGGCGCACAAGGGGGCGCGTCGGAGCATGTTGGAGACCAGGGGGGGAGGGCCGGGCAGGGGGGGTGCCATGCTGTCGCATGTGGTGGCACGGGGCGTCCACGGGGGGTGCCAAGAGGGCGCACTGAGGAGCCAGGGGGAGGGCGCGCGGGGCGAGGGTGCGCGACAGGGCGGAGGAGGATACCAGACGCGATGGACCACGAGGGGGGATGCGGGCAGGCGGATGAAGGAGGCGGAGGAGGACAGGAGGAGGAGGAGGAGGAGGAGGAGGAGGAGGAGGAGGAGGAGGAGGAGGAGGAGGAGGAGGAGAGGAGAGAGGAGGAGGATGAGGAGGAGGGGGAGGAGGAGGAGGAGGAGGAGGAGGTAGGTGGAGGAGGAGGAGAAGGGGGAGGAGGAGGAGGAGGTAGGAGGTAGGAGGTAGGAGGTAGGAGGGTTGAGTAGAGGGGTTAGGGGAGGAGGAGGGGGACCAGAAGGATCATTCTGGTGAGGTGGATAAGGAAAGCGCGCCAGTGGATGGCCCTGAATAAACAAAGGGGGGGGACGCTCGCAGAACACCCCCCCCCTCCCCCCCTTCAAAGGGGGCTGAGATTTTCGACCCCCCCCTTTCCCCCTCCTTCGGGGGGGGGTCCGAAGCCCCCCTCCCTAAGGGGGAGGGGGGGGGTTCGGACCCCCCCCTCCCCCCCCTTGGCGCTGGAAGGGGGGGGGGTCGAGCCCCCCCCCTCCCCCCCTTTGCGCCGAACAGGGGGCTGGGGAGGGGGCCTCCCGGGTGGTGAGTAGAGAATGAAGTGTTTTGAGTAGCGATTGGTGATAGTGAGTAGTGCGCACTGAGTCGTGAGTAGTGAGTAGTGAGTAGTGGGTAATGGGTAGTGGTAGTAGTGAGAGCTCCGTATAGGTAAGTGAGTAATGACTAGGGAGTAGTGGGTAGTGAGTAGTGGGAAGGAAGTAGAGAGTATGGAATTATGAGTAGTAAGGAGTGGGCGGTGTGTAGTGAGTAGTGCATAGTGAGTAGTAAGCAGGGAGTAGGGATGAGGGAGTACACAGTAGCGAATAGCGAGGAGTGAGTAGTAAGTCGTGAGTAGTGAGTAGCGCGCAGTAAGTAGACAGTAGTGAGTAGTGAGTGGTGAGTAGCGAGTTGCGAGTAGGGAGTAGGGAGTTGCGAGTAGGGAGTAGCGAGTAGTGAGTAGTGAGTAGCGGGTAGGCCCTTGTGAATAGTGAGTAGCGAGGAGGGAGTAGTCTGGAGTCAGTAGTGAGTAGTGAGTAGGGAATAGTGCGTAGCGAGTAGGGAGTAGCGAGGTGCGAGTAGTGAGTAGTGAGTAGTGAGTAGTGAGTCGTGAGCAGCGAGAAGTGGATATTGAGTACTTGTTAGTGCGTAGGGAGTTGCGAGTGGAAATTCGTGGCTAGTCAGTAGTGAATCGTGAGTTGTGAGTCGTGAGTAGCGACTTAGTGAGTAGTGAGTACTGAGTAGTGAGTAGCGAGTAGTGCGTAGTGGTTGTGCATATTTCGTATTGGCTAGCGAGTAGCGGATAGTGAGTAGTGAGTTGTGGACAGTCCGTGGTAAGGAGCCAACTTTGAATTCTCAGTAGTAAGTAGTGGATAGTGGTTAGTGGGTAGTGAGTAGTGCTTAGTGAGTAGTGAATGGTGGGCAGTGGGTCGTGTTAAGTGAGTAGTGAGTATTGAGTACTGGCTAGTGAGTGAAGAGTATTGTGAGCTGTGTTTAGTGAGTATTGAGTATTGAGCAGTGGTTAGTGAGTAGTGAGTAGTTTGTAGTGAGTAGTGAGTAGAGAGTAGTGATTAGTGAGTAGGGAGTAGTGAGTAGTGGATCGTGGGTAGTGAGTCGTGGGTAGTGAGCAGTGAGCCGTGAGTAGTGAGTTGTGAGTAGTGTCAAGTGAGTAGTGAGTAGCGAATAGTGAATTGAGGGTAGTGAGTAGTGCGGAATAGGTAGTGAGAGCTGTTTGGGGCTAGGGTTTGGGTTTGGGGTTAGGTTTGGGGGTTAACGTAACGGTGAGGATTTGTGTTAGGGGTGGTCGGGGTCGGGTTCCGGAGACCGGGGGCGCCGTGGCGAAAGGGGGAAGGGGGGGGGGGGTCGAATTTGGCGGCCAAAGGAGGGGGGTGGGGAGTTCGGACCCCCCCCCCATTGTCAAAGGGGGGCAGGGGGGGGCGTCCCCGATGACGGACCGGGAAAGTCCCCGACGACGGATCGGGAAACGGGGGGAGGGGGAGGGTTCCCGACGACGGATTGGGGAAAGGGGGGGGGGTCCCAACCCCCCCATTTTGGGGTCATCCAGCGGCGCGCCCTCGTGGATAAGCAGACCAGGCATGAAGGTGAACAGGGTCGCGAGAAGAGCCAACCCAAGAGACGAGTGTCTCGTCGTGTCTCGCCGTTGCCGACCCTATCAAGTTTGGTTTATCGTTTCAAAGTTTGACAGTACATAAAAGGCATCCTCGGCGCTCTCGTCTAGACTTTTTATTATGTGCGGGGCACACAGTTGCAGTGGAGACGCATGTGCGCTTGATCTCGCCTCCAGCTTCCCACTCTTGCTCGTCTCCTCCACCCTACTCTCCCCGCGTTCCTTTTCTATACCTTATCCTCCAGCCACCCCTTCTCCTTGTCCTCCTTGTCCTCCTCGCCCCCATCCTTGCTCCGTTTCTTCCTTCTGCTTTCGTCTCCGTCTTCTGTGGGGCCCCGCCATCCCTCCTGCTCTGGTGGAGGGTACGATCGGTGGGTCTAAATCGTTCCCCCCCCCGTCCACCCAGCCCACCTCAGTTTTGCCCAACCCTACGGCGGGGCCCTGGCCCCTCTCAGCGAGGGGCCGTCATGCCGTGGTAGGGGGTCTGGGTGGGAGACATGGCGCGTCTGGTGCCGCGTGATTTGCGTCCTCCAGAACTTGGTTTGCACAGGGTGAGGTCAGATGTACGTTCGTGTGGGTGGCGGGTCCAGCGGGCCCAGCAGACCCGCTTCCGCAGATTGCCCTCCTACTTGCCCTCCTACTTGCCTCCTCCTACTTGCCCTCCTCCTTCTCCTCCTCCTCCTCCTCCTCCTCCTCCTCCTCCTGGTCATCATCAGCAACATCAGCATGATCATGATCATCATCATCAGCAGTATCATCATCGTCATCATAAACATCACGACGATTGTGATGATCATCATCAGCATCAGTATCATCATAATCATCAACCTCAGCATCATCATTGTCATCATTATTCTTATTATCATGGGCACCACCATCATCATTATCATTACCGTCAGTACCATCACCAGCATATCCGCAACAACATCATCATCACCATCACCATTATCATCGTCAGCATCATCATCCTCATCAGCACCATCATCATCATTTTCGCCAGCATCAGCATCATCATACCAACATCAGCAACACCATCAGCAGCAGTACCATCATCAGCAGCATCATCACAATCCTCATCATCACCATCATCATCATCGCCATCCTCATCATCACCATCATCATCACCACACTCGTCATCACCATCACCATCACCAGCGTGATCATCATTACCATCAACATCACCACCACCAGTATCATCATCAACATCACCACCATTCTCATCACCAGCATCATCACAATAATCACCATCAACATCAGCATCACCATCGTCATCATCATCAGCAGCAGCATCATCATCAGCATCATCATCAGCTGCATCATCGCCATCCTCCCTCCTCCTTTCCTTAGAAGTATCTTCTCTCTGTCGCGCCACCAGGCGTGTCTGTGGGCTGGGCCGGGCGTCTCGCCTGAGATGTCCTGATCATTAGTGATACGCAGGCCGGGAACATGTTCACACATGGTGGGCTGGCGGTTTCCTAACATGTGGCTCTCGCCGCAGCACCGCGCACATAGAGCTTCGAGGATTGAGGGCGGTCGGTCTTATATCACGTAGTTCTCGCCTTCGCCCCGCGCGCATTCGTTTTTTTTACTATCCTGGTGAAAGGCTCAACCATATGCAGTTGTGAGTACCGTGATTGCGGGTATCGTCTTCTGGGGATCTCCTCATGGGGCCACGAAGCGTGCGAAGGGTGTGCCGTCGCGGGTCGGGGCTGCCCCGTGGGCGCCGCCACTGGGGCTTTGCGCGAGCCCGCTGTGAGGCCACGAACCGTGTGAGGGGTGCGCCGCGATGGGGCGGGGCCGCCATTGGGGCCTTCGGCGGAGTTCCCTATGGGGCACACCGCCACTGGGGCCTTCGGTGGAGCTCCCTACGGGGCCACGAAGCGCTGTACAGTGCGGGGGTCCCGCATGCAAGAGCAGCAATTGGTGCCTTCGGTGGAGCTCCGAATGTGGGCACGAAACGATGTATTGGGTGGGGGGAACCGCATACAAACACCACCTATGAGGCCTTCGGTGGAGCTCCCTATGGGGCCACGAAGCGGTGGGTGGGGGAAGCGCATGCGAGTGTAGCCAAAGGGACCTTCGGCGGAGCTTCCCATGGGGCCACGAAGCGCTGTGCTGGGTGGGGGTCCTGCATGCGAGCGCAGCCGCTGGGACTTCTGTGGAGCTCCCTATGGGGCCACGAAGCGTTGTACTGGGTGGGGGAGACGCATGCGAACACTGCCACTGGGGCCTTCGGTGAAGCTCACGATGGGGCCACGCGACGTTGTACTGCGTCGGGGAACCGCATGCGGGTGCAGCCACAGGGGCCTTCGGTGGAGCTCCCTATGGGGCCACGAAACGTGTGAGGGGTGTACCAAAGTGAGGGCGGATGGCAGGACGGTGAGGAAGAGAGGAGATGAGGAGGAGGAGGAGGAGGAGGAGGAGGAGGAGGAGGAGGAGGAGGAGGAGGAGGAGGAGGAGGAGGAGGATGAGGAGGAGACGCGGGGCGCTGTCGCATCAAAAACGCTACGATGTACTGGGTGGGGGTCCCGCGTGCGAGTGCAGCCGCTGGAGTCTTCGGTGGAGATCCCTATGGGGCCACGAAGCGCTGTACAGCGTGGGGGGCCCGCGTAAGAGTGCAGCCACGGGGGCGTTCGGACGAGCTCCCCATGGGGCCACGAAGCGCTGTGCAGAGCGGGGGTCCCGCGTGCGAGTGCAACAGTTGAGGCTTTCGGTGGGGCGTCCTTTGGGGCAACGGACCGCTGTACAGCGCGGGGGTCCCGCATGCGAGAGCAGACACTGGGGTCTTCGGTGGAGCTCCCTATGGGGCCCCGAAACGCTGCACAGCGCGGGGTCCCGCATGCGAGAGCAGCCATTTGGGCCTTCGGTGGAGCTCCCTATGGGGCCACGAAGCGTTGCACAGCGTGGGGGTCCCGCATGCGAGAGCAGCCACTGAGGCCTTCGGTGGAGCTCCCTATGGGGCCACGAAACGCTGTACAGCGCGGGGGTCCCGCATGCGAGAGCAGCCAGTGGGGCCTTCGGTGGAGCTCCCGATGGGGCCACGAAATGTTTGAGGGGTTTGCCAAAGTGAGGGAGGAGAGTGAAGAAGGGGAGGAGGAGAGGAGATGAGGAGGAGGAGACGCGTGGCGCTGTCTCATCAAAACGAGAACCCACCACAGGACGGTTCGGAACACATCCCACGATGTTTACATATTGAGGGCGGGCGGTTTTCAACATGTGGCTCTCGCCCTAGCACCGCGCACATTCGTCCTAAGAGTTTACAGCAAGTTCTAGGATTATTATGGTTGACGCCCCAGACATGGTGCTTTGGCATGATGTCTGACTGTCAGGGCAATACAGTTACGTCGATCCGCAGTGTGGAAGTCCCAGGGATTGCTTTCTTTCTCGATTCAGAACCATCTGGACGCACCAGTAACGTTGATTCGCGACGTTGAAGTTCCAGGAATAGTGTCCTGGTACGGTTCAGGATTTTCAGACAGTTGTCCTCAAACAAGGCTTTTCCCTCAGTGAAATTGAACTGTTGTAGGGACCTGTGAAGAGGGAACTTGGAGGGAGGGTGTATTGCAACATCGTTGATGGGTCTTGAGTTTGCACTGGCCATGTTTCCTCCTCCTCCTCTCTCCTCGTTCTCCTCATCCCTCTCCCCCTTCAGCTGTGTTTCGTCTGCGCTCCTCAATGCTCCTCCTTCTCCTCCATGCTCCTCCTCCATGCTGCTATCCCTCCTCCTCCCTCTTCCTCCCTCCTCCTCCTCCTCCTCCTCCTCTGCCCTCCTCCTCCTCCTCTGCCCTCCTCCTCCCTCCTCCTCCTCCTCCTCCTCCTCCCTCTTCTCCTGCCTCTCCATGCTCCTCCTCATCCTCCTAATCCTCCTCCGCCCTCCTCCTCCGCCTCCTGCCCCCACCTCTTCTCTTCCTCCTCCACCTGTCTCCCCAGACCCCCGACGTCATTAGTTGTCATAACGTGCACCCGCAGAGGTCTGGACTCCTTTCTGGGGAGCGGCTCTTCATCATGAGTCGTGCTTCGACGGTCCCGGGGCCCGGCGAAGCCCCCTTGCGGAGGCCGAGAGCAGCAATTTAAACCTCCCGTTGTTTTAGTTCAGGACTCGAGGGGGTCTGGGTCTTCTGGAGGTCGGGGAGGGGTGTGGCAGGGGTATGGTGCCAAGCGTGGAAATGGCGATGCTATCTGCGATCAGTAATATCACCAGAGTCCCCTTTCCCTAAAATTCACACCACGCCCCTTTCTACCGTGCCCCTTTCCAACCTCCAGAGGTCTCTCTCTCGCTCCCTCTTCCTCGCCGCTGCGCCCCCCCCTCGCAATAGAGCGGCCCTGGTGACGCGCGGGCGCGCGCTCGCGCGGGGCCGGCCCGCGCGCTTGCCAGCGCGCGGCCGGCCTCCAGCCTGCGCCGCCCCCGCGCGGAGCGGGCCTCCTGCGCGGGCGGCGGGCGGCGGCGGAGAGCCTCGGGGGCGCCGAGAGGTCGGGGGTCTCGCACGACGGGTTCGCGTCGGGTCGACGCGATGGCGCCGACAGGGTTCGACGACAGTCAAGCAGTAGCGAAGCGTCCTGGCTCGCCTATCGCCTACCAAACAATGTTCTAAGAACCTTTTGTGGTTTCCACGAAATGCTCTTGGAACATTTCTGGTTGATGTTGTCTTGATTTAGCATATCGGGTTTGTGTTATGAGAACATAGTTTTTGTTCTTGGAGCATTTTTGGGTTCGAAGAACATTTCGTGGTAGGACTATAGGAATGCCGGGACGGTCGGCCCCTGCTCAAGACAGAGGTCTGCGGAGGCGGAGGGTTACGGCTTCCGAGGCGCGTTTTCGCGGGTTCTCCGCGGCCTTCTGGCCTCGGGATGCTTCCCAGCGGCTGCGCCTCGCCGACAGCGTCCGGGGGGCGCCCGGATCGTCGCGCGGGGCCGGCAGGGGCCCGCGGTCGGGACCAGAGGGCCGCCGCCAGAGGACCCTCGCACTGCGGGGGCGGGGAAGCGCCGAGCCGGAGGCCTGCGGTGCACCGCCGACGGGGGCGAGCAGAGAGGCCCCCCCGCCCCGAGCTCGAGGTCGCGAGCTCTCGTGGGCGGGTCGGGGCGCGGCCCTCGGGCCCCCGGCGGCGCGGAGGCAGCGATTGGGAGGTCGATGCGCTCCCTCGCGAACGGCGAGCACTCACGCAGCCGCGCCCTCGCGGTGCCCGAGCTCTGCACGGGGAGGCGCGGTCGCACGGGTGCGTTCCGCGCGGGGCATCCGCGGAGCAGGAGGTGCTCTGCGGCCGCGGGGTCGCGGCCCCCGGGGGCCCAGCCCGCGAGGCGGCCGTGGATGCGTGTGTGTGTGTGTGTGTGTGTGTGTGTGTGTGTGTGTGCGTGTGTGTGTGTGTGTGTGTGTGTGTGTGTGTGTGTGTGCGTGTGCGTGTGTGCGTGTGCGTGTGCGTGTGCGTGTGCGTGCGTGTGCGTGTGTGTGTGTGTGTGTGTGTGTGTGTGTGTGTGTGTGTGTGTGTGTGCGTGTGCGTGTGCGTGTGCGTGTGTTTGTGCGTGTGCGTGTGCGTGTGTGTGTGTGTGTGTGTGTGTGTGCGTGTGCGCGCGCGCGTGTGTGTGTGTGTGTGTGTGTGTGTGTGTGTGTGTTTGTCGCCCACGATAATGATGAAGGGGCGCTGAGTGCTCGGGGGTCTCGTGCGGCAGGTTCGCGCCGTGATCGACGCGGCGGCGACCCTGGCGCGGACGCCCGGGTCGAAGAACAGCTGGCACATACACTGTACTTTCTTGGGGCTCCGCGCGGACTTCTCGGGTCGGCGCCCGGGCCCCGCTGGCGGCGCTTCCGGCGCCGCCCCTGGCGCGCTCCCCGCGCCAGTGGAGGGGGGTCCACCGCAGATCCAAGAACTCCGCGTGGACTCCAGGGAAATCATGCTTCTGCCGCTCTTTGCCCCTCTAGAAAGGTTGATCGCCGCCGGTGGCCCTGGGTCGGTCGATGCGGAACGACACGCGCCGTCGGAAAGCCGCGATCGTTTCAGGTTAGAGCGATCCGCGCGGTGTCAGGGACCACCCCGCAGGTCGCCACGGAGCGATCCCGCCGTGGGGCGAGTATCGCACGAGGATCTTTCGAGAAGGGTGCCGATGCCGCTGCCCTGTTCTCGGCGGCACAGTTGCTGTCGCCTCGACGTTCGAGTCGGAACGCACCCGATTATCGGCGATGCACCGTCGGTTCCAACATGAGCTAATTCCCTCCTTTCGGCTCCCCTCAGGAGGAGAGAATCGGGATACGCATTCTACAGTTTAAGTTTGTTCCGTTCCTAGGAAGGTTCTTATTCATTGCGCTTGTTCGGTTTTCCTGCCAGCGAGACCTGTCGCCGTGTGCAGCAGACTTCTAGATCCGAGGTGCTTCGCCCTCTGCCGCGGGCCCCGCTCGCCTCTGGCCGCTCTCCTGACATGGCCTGCTGGACGGCAGTCTCGGTGTACCGAGGACGCCTGCGGCGCGTCGCCGCCGCCCCCCGCCCTCTCTGGAACCGCCCGTGCCGTGAGAGGTCGATCGGAAGTGCGGCCACGCCGGTGGGCTCCGAGTCCCCCGCAGACGCTGTTCAAGAGAGGAACAAAAACCACCGTGCGCTACTAAACGGCCCTGTGGGTTGACTGAACAGCCCTGCCCCACTTGATTCCGGCCCTGTGCGTTTTCCGAACTGCCCTGCCCTGTCTGATTTGACTTGTCCTTGTGGGGCGCGCTGAAGCAGCTACACGGCCTCGCGCGTCGGGGGGGTTATTGTGGGCGTGGATTCTTTGACCCCTTGCCTTGTTGGGGGGCCGCCGCTGGGGCAGCGCCAGGGAGGGGCCCTCGTGGGGGGGCAGTCTCCCGGGGGCTGCTCTCGTGGGGGGGCCCGCCTCTGCCCCCTCTCGGGCCCTCCCTTGCCGCGGGCGGCAGGGCATTTGGCGAGAGGGCTCCGCCCTCCGCCGCGGGCCCCCTGCCTCGAGTCGGGCCTGTTTCTCTACAGGAGGAGTGCTCAACAACAGCTATAAAAATAGTCTGGGGGCGACTTTTTTTGACTATCTCTGACCATGTTGGAGTATTCTTTGACTATTTGTCTTTTTCGTCCAAGATTCACCTGCAGGAGGACACGCCCGACCTAACTCCCCTCCGGAGGGTTCGAAAAGAAGTTTCTGGGGAGGGGGTCTTCCAGAGAGCCCCACAGGGGCCTCGCAACCTGGTCAAAACAGGGGGTGCGAAGCCCCTGGGGGAGCCCTCCTGGAAAACCCCCTCCCCCCCAAGAAACCCATTTGGAACCCTCCGGTCCCCCCGAAACCGAGACAGCGGATCTCGGCCTCCCCGATGAGGTCGGAGCAGAGGGGTCGGAGGATCGCGCCGTATCGCTGGCGCAGCGGCGATGCGGCTCGATGTGGAGCTGGACTTTCTCCATGCCAGCGTCACCGACGCACCAGCGACGCCGCCGATACATCGTTGATGCATCGATGATGTGGCGCTATCCGGCGACCCCACCTGCTCGGACCCCATTTGGGAGGCCTCTAGTGGAAGGAAGAACGCCGGCTGCTGAGCCCCTCCAGGTTTGGTATTCGATATGCTGACCTCTCCGCCAGTGCTTGAGTATTATGCTTTCAGAAGGACGAGAGGCCTCCAGGGGGCCCGGACACAGCGTCCCCTGGAGGCCGAGATCGTGGAGGACAGAGCGCCAGCGGCTTAGCTTGGCCAGGTTTGAACTAGGATCTCCTGACCTCTTCGCCAGTGCTTTGATGCCATCCTTTCCAGCTCTCAGACGGTGAGCATCGGATGCGGTGATCGATGGTGCGTTCGGCGTGGAAAGGGTGACCGCCGGCGGCCGAAACAGAATGCCCATCCGCCACGGGGGTCTGGCCCTGGCCGCTGGCCCATGCGGGCCGTCGCCGCTCCGCGGGGGGTGCTCCACGAGTGGACGGTGGCCAAGCTGGACGACGGCCAGGATCGACACCGACGTCTCCGCGCTCAGTCTCGCCCCTCGCCCTCGTCCCTGCTCCCTCCACGGGCCGCGGCGCGGGAACCCCGCGGCCCCCCCTCGGCTCGCGGCCGCCGCGCGCTGTCCTCTGGCGCGCGCGCGCGCGGGCGCGCCCGTGCGCGTCACTGCCGGCCCGACGGCCAGGGGCCAGTGGCGCACGGCCAAGAAGAAAACCTACCCTCCGGCCCTATGTCAAGTCCTCGCAGACAGCATAATGGACGCAGTCAATCATATGCGCGTGACGTGTGCCGAGCATGATTGGCCAGAGGACATGAGGGAGGAGGAGGAGGAGCTCCGTGGGTCGCTTGCAGCTTTTTACGTCTCGTGGGACCCGTATGTTGGTACGGACGAGTCCTGGGCTCCAGATTTTGTGTCGGGGCGTGCTAGACGGTCTCGGGCGGATCCCGAGCGGCATCGGTTTCTGCCTTCCGAGCCGCAGTCGCCCTCTCAGCCCATGCCTGGAGTTGTCTTTGATCCCGAGGCTGAGGCCCGCCCCCCGGGGCCCATCGAGGCCTCGGACGAGCAGGAATACGCAGATGCTCTAGCGTTCCTCGATGGCACCGTTCCCCCTCAGCCAGGGGATTCCGAACCACTGTTTGAGCCTGCCTCGTCCCCTGCCCCCCCTCCGTTCCCGCCTCAGCCCGTCGAGTTGACTGATGCGATGCGTGCGCGGATTGCGGCTAACCGAGCACAGGCTCGAGAGCGACGCCGTCGTCGGCTCGCTCAGCGCATCGCTCCCTGGACGTTCCAGCCTGGTTTCGGAGCCGGAATTCTGGACATGCCCCAGGTTTAACGTCGCTCGCTGCACACCGAGTGGGATGGGATTTCAGGTGATGACGTGAGGAGGGAGGAGGTTGAGTTTACAGTGTTCCTGTCAGTGCACCCCGCTGCCCCATTCCCGATTGCACACCTATATGGCATCTTCGTCAGCCCTGGCCCACTAGTGCTTCTCTCACACAGGTCTTGGGCATGGTGTGTTTTCACCGCTGAAGGTTACATTTGTGGGATTGCCCCCACTCTCCAACTCCGTTGCCAGTGCCTTGCCGTAGCAATGCTACCAGACAGCCTGTGGATGATGCTATGGTTCTTGCAAGCTGACGATAGTTTCTGCCAGTATCGCGTGTTGGATTGCCCGTCTCGAGCTTGCAGATCCCACTGTGCCCGTGTGTATTGCTGATCGCTGTCTATTTCACCCATGCCCCTTAGATGGCCGCTGCCATTGGCAAGCGCCTCCAGGCCCCCGAAGCCCCTGGTCCAGATGCGCCCTCTGGAAGAGGAGTATGCCCATGGTCAGCCAGTCAATTGCTCCCCCTTGGCGTGAGATGTGACAGGCTTCGGTCGTTTGTCCTGAGAGCTTTGCAGGCTTGAGAAGCTTGCGAGGCCGCCGCTGTGGCTCGCGCCGCCCTGGAGGAGTGGAGGATGAGGATGGGGGGGCGACGACGGACGTGGACGAGAGCAGAGAGCGGGGCGCGCGCGCGCCCCCGCCGCCCCGCCGCCGCACGCCCGCCCCCGCCGCCCCCGCCGCCCGGCGCGAGCGAGCGGCGCGGCAGTGTAGCAGCGAGCGTCTCCTCGCCTCCTCCCCTCCGAGAGAGCGTCTTCCTCCCCTCCCCTCCTGTCCTGTCTCGGGGGTCGAGCCGCGACCAAACCAAGCACCCGCAGCGCTTGGCCCGTGGCAGGGCTTCCGGCGTCGTCGTCGTCTCGCCCGCCGCCAGGTTGCGCCGAGAAGCAGGAGGCTTGCTTGCATTTGCAGAATGGGGTAGCAGGGAGGGCAGAAGGGCCGGCGAGGCTCGCTGCCAAAAGAAGTCTGTCGCAGGACCGCCCTTCTGTTTGTCTCACTGACCACGGTTGCGAGACTGCGATACTGTCCCTGTTAGGTCGCCATACGTGCGGCCCCGCCTCCTGTAGGTCAGGTGGACGGGTTAGTACTGTTTGTATCAGGGAGGGCAGAGGGGCCGGCGAGGCTCGCTGCCAAAGAAGCCTGTCGCAGGACCGTCGCCTTCTGTTTGTCTCACTGACCACGGTTGCGAGTCTGCGATACTGTCCCTGTTAGGCCGCCATGAGTGCGGATCGCCTGCTATGGGTCGGGTGGCAGGGTTAGTATTGTTAGTAGCGAGGGGGAGGTACGATCTACATGCCTTGTTTCGACGCGTTCCATCCGCTCTGATGCGGGGGGCGCTCGTGCTGTGCTGACCTTGCCCCACTTGGTGCCCGTGCAGATTTATCTCTTCTAGTTCAGCCGGCCTGCCTGACTGATCTTTAAAGCTTCTGCTAGCTGCAGCGCCACTCTCTCGCGACAGCCGTCACAGGTTCATCGCGCTTGCAATCCAAAAATCCCCGCCTCCTGCCCCCCTCGCGGCCCCTCGAGGGAGGGGGCGGGAGGGATCCTGGAAACGTAATTAAGAGCGAGCGCGCCGGAACTCGGGTTCGCCAGCGCTCTTTGGCGAGCCCGTCCTGGACTTTTTTGACGCTCCGGTTTTTCGTGGGATGTCTGCAGCGGGAGCTCGCGTGAAGTTTCAGATTGGGTCTCGTCATTCTCATGATGGCCCCGCTAGGCCAACCCGAGTCCCCCCCAGAACTTCTCTCGAATGAAATGACAAGCGTTGTGGGCGAAAAGCATGTCCGTATCTGCGGCCTCGCGGGCCGGGCCCCTGGGCCGCGATCCCGCGGGTGCTGGCGTCTCGTCGCGGATGCCCCGCGCGGGACGTATCCGTGCGGCCGAGCATTTGCGGGATCGCCCCCCGGAATCCAGTCCGCTAGGGCGTGGATGAATACGGATACGTTGTCCGCGCGTGCGACCACTGCAAGAGCATGACGCTTCCGAGGTCCGCGCGGACTTCCTCGGATCGGCCCCGGACCCCCGGCGGCGTCTCCGGCGCCGCCCCCTGGCGCGCTCCGAGGGTCGGTGATCTGCAGGACGTGTGTTTGCCCAAGCGTGTGTTCACCCAGGTCGGCTCCGCCGATAGCGCGCAGCCTGCGTCGGCCCGCGTTGCGCCAGCGGCGTCGAATCGAAGGGCTTCGGTGGACAAGCACACGCTGGCGCTAACTCACGTTCTGTCGAGAGGGGCCCAGCGCCTAGATCCGATCGAAGACATCCACGAGGACCTCCGCAGCAGTTTCTGGTTGTGCAGTTCTTTTCTCGGCCAGGATTTCGAGGCACTTGCGGTCGTGGCGGCGAGAAGCCTGCTCGGAGTCCCAGACAGACTGGACAGGCGGAACACCTTGGGGCCTCGATCCCCCCTCCCCTCCTTGTGCTGACCTACCGCCGCCGTCGTCTCAGCCGTCGTCGTCGTCGTCGTCATCGGCGGCGGCGGCGGCGGCGCTGGCGGCGGCGTCGGTGTCGGCGTCGGCATCGGCGTCAGCGTCGGCGTCATCGTCATTGTCGGCATTGGCGTCGGCGTCGGCGTCGTCGTCGGCGTCGGCGTCGGCGTCGGCGTCGTCGTCGTCGGCGTCGTCGGTGGCATCGTCGGCGTCGTCGGCGTCGTCGTCGTGGGCTGGCCGCCGCCGTCGTCGGCGAGGACCAGGGGGCCGTTGCCGCCCTCGCCGCCGCCCGCGGCGGCCAGCCCGCGGGGGTTGGGCAGAACGTCGGAGGAGCCCGGCGGCCTCGGAACCTCCGGGCCTCGGAGCCTGGCAGCTTGGCAGCCGCCTCTCAGCTGAAGTCTGGCCTGTCCCACTACAGGAAGAATATTCAAGACTGGGCAGAAAATCGTACGGGGGCGATATTTTTTGGGGGTATGCTCTGGCCCCCTGGGGGTATGTTTTTGAGTATTTTTTTTAGTTTTTCGCCCCAAATCCCCCTGTAGGGGGACAGGCCCGACCTGACTCCAAGCCTCGACGCTCCTAGCAGCCTCGAAACCTCGACCCCTTCTGGCCTCCGCCCACCGTCGGGTGCTGCCAGGGGCGGGTCTGGCCCAGGGTGGCCCCAGCCTTCCCCAGGGAGGCCCGAGCGGCCTCCAGAGCACCCCCCCTCGCGCGGCCCAGATGGCCTCGGACGCCCCAGAGGGCCGCAGACGCCCTGGGCCCAGCGAGCTTGTTTGGTGTAGCGCTTTATGTCCCCTCTCCTCCTCTTCCTCCTCTTCTTCCTCCTCCTCCTCCTCCTCCTCCTCCTTCTTCCCCTCCTCCTCCTCCTCCCCCTCCCCCTCCCCCTCCTCCTCCTCCTCCTCGTCCTCGTCCTCCTCCTCCTCCTCCTCCTCCTCCTCCTCCTCCTCCTCCTCCTCCTTCCGTAGCCATTTTGGCTCAAGCCGTTTGGGCCCTTAGCCATGCCATTTGGGTTCTGCCCCTGATCCCTCGCGAGGGTCACCTTAGCGCAGAGCCTCCCGCGGAGAGCCCCGTCCGATTTTGCCCCCACACCATGGCGGACTACAGCGGTTTCGACATGAGCTCCGCCGTGGACGGCCTCATCGCTGGTGCGGCCCAAGACGCGGCAGCGGTGCCAGACAAGGCGGTGTTGGTGCAGAAGGTGAAGGAGTGGCAGCGGCAGGGCCCCGAGGCGAAGGAGCAGTGGTGGGGCTACTGCACGGCGTCGGGGAACACGAACTTCGACCCGGGGCGCCACGAGGCCCCGTTCCTGCAGGGCTTCTTCGACTACGTGGAGGGGCGCGCCCCGATGCCGTCCAAGGGCGGCGGCAAGGGCGGCGGCGGCTCCGAGATGTTCATCGGCGGCCTCCCCAAGACCACCACGGACGAGAAGGTGTACGAGCTCTTCGGGCACTACGGGACCGTCAAGGAGGTCATGCTCAAGTACAGCGACGATGGCCTGTTCCGTGGTTTCGGTTTTGTCACGTTCGAGGACCCCGCGTCCGTCGATGCCGCCATCGCAGGCACCAACGAGAACATGATCGACGGGAAGTGGGTGGACTGCAAGAACGCCAACGAGATCTCTAAGGGGAGTGGCAAGGGCGGCAAGAAGGGCGGCAAGAAGGGCGGCAAGGGGTGGGACATGGACCCCTGGCAGATGATGAGCATGATGATGGCCATGATGAAGGGCAAGGGCGGCAAGGACAAGGGCAAGGGCAAGGGTAAGGGCAAGGGCAAGGGGCCGTACTGACCGCCCTGCCTTTCCTCTTCCCTGCCCCTTCCCCTCCCCCTTCCTCTTCCTCGGCTGCCTGCTCCCCCTTCGCCTCAGCCCCCCAGGCAGCCCCGGCGTGCGCTGGACAGGCCGAGTCCGTGCCGTGCGCCTGCGTTGCCGGGCTGCGTGTGGCTGGTGGACCTCCAGGCTGGACCTCCAGGCCGCGCACGGGCCGCAGAGGCACCCGCGAGCCCGGGGCTCCGCTCCGCCAGGGGCGCACCGGCATGCCCTGCTCGAGGCTATCGAACCGATTGTTAGAGAGATGCTGGCCTACCTGAAGGTGGGGGCGCCCCGTCTTCATGTCTGAGTCTTGCGCAGGCGCGCGAGAGATGCGCATCGCGGGACTCGCCATTTGGATGAACGACTCGTGAGGGTAAATTGAACAATCGAGGTCTAGTGGAAAAAAAAACTCCTCCTCCTCCTCCTCCTCCTCCTCCTCTTTTCGTTTGCCCCAGAAGAGCTCCTGATCCGCCTCCCACACCCTGCATGGGGGGACACCCTGGGCCAGCACCGCGTCCAGCAACGCCCGACACGGCGGCCTGGCCCCTCTTGTGAGGCGGGGCGCCGCCCGGGCGCGGCGCGCGCGAGCGCGCGCGCATCGCCCCCGGCGGCCGCCCGGCCGAGTGTGGGGCCAAGCCTGCCGGGGGGCAGCCGACGCTTCCGCGGGAGGCGGGTCGTGGGTGGGCCCCGGGAGGAGAGGGGAGGAGGAGAAGGAGGAGGAGGGGAAGCAAAAGTGGGAAGGGGGAGAAGGATGGGGAGTGGCAAGGGCAAGGGGCAATGACGACGACGACGACGACGACGACGACGACGACGACGACGACGACGACGACGACCACGACGACGACGACGACGGCGACGACGACGACGGCGGCGGCGGCGGCGACGACGACGATGATGATGATGATGATGATGATGATGACGACGACGACGATGATGATGATGATAAGGATGAGGATGATGATGATGAGGATGAGGATGATGAGGATGATGATGATGATGATGATGATGATGATGATGATGATGATGGTGATGGTGATGGTGGTGATGATGATGCTGATGATTATTACGACGATGTTGCTGATGATGACGACGATGATGCTGCTGATGATGATGGTGATGATGATGATGACGATGATGTGATGTGATGGTGGTGATGCTGCTGATGATGATGGTGATGGTGATCATGATTATGATTGTGATGGTGTTGGTGATGATGCCAATGCTGATGCTGATGCTGCTGATGATGCTGCTGCTGCTGATGATGATGATGATATGTATGGTTGTGATGGGTAGTGCTGCTGATGAATATTGATGGTTGCGGACGGTGTTGGATGGTGATGAGTTCTGATGCCGATGGTGATGGTGGTGGTGTTTATGATTACAATTGTGATGATGATAGGCGTGACGTGAAATATGTTAGATGATTGTGATGCGAATGATAAAGACGATGATGATATTGATGACGACGATGATGCTGGTTGGTGATGGTGATCATGTAGGTGATGATTAGGATGATGACGATCGATAGCGGGCGATGGGTGGTGATGGATCGTGATAGATGGTGGTGGATGGTGATAGATGGGGATGGTGTTGGTGAAGGTGATGGTGGTGATGTTAGCGATGATAGGTGGCACATGATGATGATAATGGTGATGATGGTGGTGATTATGATGATACTGGTGTCGGTGATGATGACGATGATATGCGGCGTTTGAGGGTGATGTATTGTGATGGTGATGGTGACGGTGGCTGTGATGATGCTGCTGCTTATGATCGGGATATATGATGGATGTACGATGTATGATGTTGTGAATGCTGTGGTGATGATGGTGATGCTGATGATGCTGATACTGACGGCCATTATGCTGCCTCTGATGATGATCGTGAGGATGCGACCTATGATGGCGGGAGATGGCGATGATAGCCAGTGGCGTACACTGATGACTGATAATGGTGATGGAAATGGTCATGGCGAGTGTGACGGTGATGGCGGTGGTGATGGTGATGGTGGTAATGGTGGTGATATGTGAGGCTGACTCATGCTTGGTCGTTGTTGTTGTTGATGACGGTGGTGATGATGATACAATGCTGCTAAGGATGGTGATGGTTTGGTGATGATGATGATGATGATGATGATGATGATGATGATGATGATGATGATGATGATGATGCTGATGCTGCTGCTGATGATGATGCTGATGATGATGATGCTGCTGATGATGATGATGATGATGATGATGCTGATGACGATGATGATGATGATGATGATGATGATGATGATGATGATGATGATGTTGATGATGGCGATGGACATTGATGGATGGTGACGGTGATTGTTGGTGGTGGTGCTGCTGCTGATGATGATGAGCTGGAGGAGGAGAAGGAGGAGGAGAAGGAGGAGGAGAAGGAGGTGAAAAAGGGGAAGCAGGAGGAGGAGGAGGAGGATGAAAAGAAGGGGAAGGAGGAGGAGGAGGAGGAGAAGGAGGAGGAGGAGGAGGAGAAGGATAGTCTCGGAAAGCCCTGGAAGGCCTCGGACGACCTCGGAGGTCGTCTCGGGTGCAGAGACTGGGCTGACCTTGGGTTTCCCTCATCACCTTTCCTCCTCCTTTCCTGCCCCCCTTCTGCCTCTCCTCCTTCTCTGGCCTCCTCCTCCTCCTCCTCCTCCTCCTCCTCCTCCTCCTCCTCAAGCCTCCTCCTCCTTCTCCTCCTCCACCTGCCTTCTGAAAATGACACTGCGCGCCTCGACGATCATTCCTTACATCCACGCATCCCCTTTTCTCCTCTCTTCTCCTGTCCTCCCCCTCCTCCCCCCTTGGCCTCCTCCTCCTCCTCCTCCCTCCTCCTCCTCCTCCTCCTCCTCCTCCTCCATGTCCTTCGTTCCTCCTCCTCCTCCTCGTTCTCCTCCCCCCTCTGGAGGCTCGCGGGCCCCCGCCCGGCCCGCCCCCGCCCCCCCCCGCGGAGCCTCGGCCGCCCCCGGCCGAGACCGTCGCGGCCCCGCGCGGATGTTTCCGCGGCGGGGCCGAGCGGCGGCCGCGGCGGGTGGCCGAGCGGCCTCGGGCCCCTGCCGGCAGCGGGGCGGCTCCTCGTCAGCTGTTGGCGTGCGCGTCGCCCGCCCCGTCGGCAGGCGCGCGCTGCGCGCGGCAGGAGGGCGCGTTCGCCCCACCAGAAAGGGCCGCCTGAGGGGACGGGGGCAGCGGCAGCGGCGGATGTGGGAAGGGACGTTGGTGGTGGTGATGATGATGTTGATGATGCTGATGGTAGTGAGGATGATGCTGCTGATGATGATGCTGCTGATGATGATGTTTGATGATAGTGATAGTGATGAGGATGAGGATGATGATGAGGATGGTGATGATGACGATGGTGGTGGTGATGATGAAGATGAGGATGATAATGGTCATGTGGCAGGATGAGGATGAGGATGAGGATGAAGACGAGGATGATGAGGATGGGGATGGAGATGAGGGTGAAGATGACGATGCGGATGAGGACGAGGACTATGATGCTGATGGTGATGATGATGGTGATGATGATTCTGATGATGGTGATGGTGGATGATGATGTAACGGCTGAGAAAGATGTGTGTAATGGTGATGTTGCTTATGCTGGTGCGGATGCGGCTGATGCTGACTCTGATGTGTTTGCTGGTGCTGCTGCTGATGCTGCTGTTGATGACGCTGATGCTGATGCTGATAAGGATGATGATGCTGATGATGATGAGTGATGGTGATGGTGATGGTGATGGTGATGGTGATGGTGATGGTGATGGTGATGATGATGATGATGATGATGATGATGATGATGATGATGATGATGATGATGTTGATGATGATGATAACGATGATGCGCTGCTGCTGAGGATGCTTATGCCGATGAGGAAGTGATGATTCAGATGTTGTTGCTGATTTGGATGGTTTGGATGGGGATGAGGATGCTGATGATCATGATTCTGGTGCTGGTGGTGGTGTTGACGATGGAGGCGGTTGTGATGACGATGGTGGTGTTGATATTGAATATGTTTACAGTGATGGTGATGAGGATGATGCTGATGCTAAAGACATTGATGCTGATCATGATGCTGACGACGACTGTGTTTATGTTTATGTTAGTGTTGGTAATGATGAGGCTGACGACGCTGATGATGATGATGATGATGATGATGATGATGATTATGATGATGATGATGATGATGATGATGATGATGATGATGGTGAACACGATGACTATGTTGTTTGTGGTGATGACGGTGCGGATTGTGATCATGTTGCTAATGATGATACTGATTGTGTCGGTGATCAGGCGCATGCTCATGACTGTGAACATCATAGTTAGGGTGATGGTGAGGATGTTCATGATGATAATGATAATGATGGTGGTGATGATGACAATGCTGGTGATGGTGGTGGTAGTTTGACTGCTTCGGGATCGCAGTAGGGCGGGGGTCATTTTGTTCGCGCCCTCGGCCGAACACGTGTTTCGTGCACGTATGTTGTCCAATCTCGGACGCGTGTAACGGGGAAGTGTTCGGAAGCATGTCTTGTGGCAGAGGTGTTCCCAAATCCGAGTACTTGCACATGACAAGTGTTTTTGTTCGGCGGTCGGCGATTTTCTGCACACAGGATCAGAGCTGAGGCCGACGCAATACCCTGATGATCATGATAATGCTGCTGCTGCTCATGATGATGCTGATGCTGATGCTGCTGATGCTGCTGATGCTGCTGATGCTGATGATGATGATGCTGATGATGCTGATGATCTGATGATGATGCTGATGATGATGATGCTGCTGCTGCTGATGATGCTGGTGGTGATTGTGGTGGTTGTGGTGATGATAACTGTGATGACGGTGCTGATGCCGGTGTTGATTACGACGGTGCTGACAGTCGTGGCGAGGCAAGTGCCCACGACGGCGTCGACGAGAGCGGTGTTGCTGGCCCCAAGCCATGGCTTCCGCGGCGCAGCGGCAGCATTGTCCGCCGAGGCCGTCCGCGCTGGCGCGGCCGCTGCGCGGCGCCCCGCGGCCGCGCGCGTTGCGGCGCACCGCGGCCGCCGCCGCCGCGCTCGCGCGCGGGGCGGCCGCGGCGGCCGCAGCGATGGGCGCCGCCGCGGCCGACGACGGGCGCGCGGCGTGCCTGGCTGCGCTGGCGGCGCGCCTCGGGGTGGAGCCCGGCGCGGTCCCCGCCGCCGCGCAGGGCGAGTGCCAGGGCCTGGACGAGGTCATAGACGAGTTCGTGGAGGAGAACGAGGAGGAGGAGAATGACGAGGGAGAGGAGGAGGAGGGAGAACGAGGTGGAGGAGAATGAGGAGGAGGAGGAGGAGGAGGAGGAGGAGGATGAGGACGGAGTTGGACGGAGGATGATGGAGGATGACGAAGGGAGGAGGGAGGAGTTTTGAATTGCGACCTGATTCGCCCTGGACAGCGGTCAGATAATGTCGGCACTCAGCTAGCTTCATACACACGAGCAGTCGAGAGCATTGAAGCACGGGCGCCAAGGAGAGTACGTGTTCACGGCCCAGCCTCCCAATGCCCATCCCGCCCCCAACGACCACACCTAAAGGTATGACAGCTTGGCGCCGTGCATGTCAAAGCAAAACAGGCTCCGACACCAAACGGGCGAAGTAAGTGTCAAGACATCTCCGATCCCGCCCACCAACTGACCCATCCCCGACCGTAACGCTTGCCGAACAGGCTACTCCATTAACGGTGCACGAGCGTGGGTAAAGAGAGGGGGGGAACATATACGCAGGAGAGAGAGAGCGGGTGAGAAGGACATCGTCTCTCAGCGGGTCCGCTGCTGGCCCCTCGCGTCCGAAGGCATGGCGGGGCACGCTATTCGCACTCTCGGCCAAGCCTCCCGCGCCTGAGCACCATCAGCGAGACGGTCCTGACAAAACATTCCACGACGTCCGCACAAAGTGGGCATGCAGTGCAGTGACAGCAGGTATCATCACCCCTTCCCTGCTATCCCATTCTCTGCTGCTCGCCGCGCACCTGGGAGTGTGCGGAGGTGGAGGCTGAGGGGAATATATGAAGGTGATACTCCATGGTCCCGAGGGGGTACACGCTCCGTCGCATTTAAGCCATCGTGGGCACCCATGGGGGCTCTACGGGTCTACCCCCTCGGGAAATAATGCACATATGTGGCATCTTGACATTCGCCTCTCCGCCTGCCTTCTGCAGACAACGCTTCGCCAGCTCGGCATAGCGGGGCACGCTATTCGTACTATCGGGCCTCGGACCGCGCGTGGGGTCAAGCATGTGACGCCATGAGACAATGCCGCCGCCCTCTCCCACGCCAAAACCCGCTCCAGCCCAGCTACTCCTTACTGCCGCTCGCAACACACATGCGATGCAAGAAACAGGATGAGAAAGGAGGATGAGGATGGGAGGGAGCATGGGAGTCACACTGGCCTCAAGAGGGGACACCTCGTGGCCAGCAATGCTCTCCAGACTCGCGGGGGACGCCCGCGGAAACTCCCGCGCACTGTCAGCGACACGTGCGGACATCCACAACCACTGCCTCCGTCGCTGCACTGAACTAAGAATCGACGATCAATGCATGCAGACAAGTGCGCAACAACATTATGCAGAGGCACATGGAAGAACAGTGACGATGCAGGAAAAGACGAGGCAATGCGTACTCTTCTTTTTACTCTGAGGCAAACAATTGCAAGAGAACATGCCGCGGCAGGCCTGGACACCTCATTCACGAGCTTGCTGCATTATTGAAATGGATTGCGCGGCAAGACAGCACTGCACAAATGAGCCTGCAACAACTGCGGAGGTGACGCGCGCTGAGAGCCAGCACCACTGGCGGCGTCCACCTCCGCAGGGAGACTCACCACCCTTGTGAAAACACGTCTTCCCCATGCCCGTCATGTAATCGTCTGGGGCTTCGATCCCTCTCAACATCTGAACTGCGGGCTGCCTCATCTCGTCCCCTTGGCAACGGGCGCTCTTCTCCAGGAGCCACACGCAGCTCCACCCTGCTTGACGTCGGTGGTGACTGTGCCGCCACACCGGACGCCATGGCTGCCACGATGATCGGCTGCCCTGGGCATGCAACGCCCCTTGCCCTCATGGCGCGGCGCTCCTCCTCGGCGGCCTCTGCGCGGCGCTCGGCAGCTGCCCGCATGGCTCGGCGGCATGCGATGCCTCTAGTCCGCATGGCGCGGCGCTCCTCCTCGGCGGCCTCTGCACGGCGCTCGGCAGCTGCCTTGGCGCGGGCAGATCGGGCAGCCTTCTTGGCCTTCCAGTCGTTGGCAGCCACATCATCACCAGCATCTTCTGGCACAGGCCCTCCATGCCTGCCATCGACATCTGCCTGTAGCTGTGCCCCGGCCCGCGCCTGGGCCTGTGTCAGGATGGGCGCACCCGACCCTACCACGGACGCGGCAGGGCCTTGCGGTGCAAGCACCTCCGCCTCCCGCGCTGGCACTGCTGGTGCCACTGCTGTAGGCTGCTGTCCCTGTGCCGCGCCTGCTGCGAGCTGCCCGAACGTGGCCTGCAGCTCGCCGAGCACTGACGACAGCCCCGCCAACTGCTGCGCCATGTTCACCTGGCCCCGCTGGAGCTCCGTGATGTCGGCTGCCATCGGCGACATCATGACATCGCTGTTCGGCTCTGGGTAGTGCGTCTCCAGTTGGCGTAACATTAGCTGCGCCCTCGCCAACTCATTGTATCGCTGAGTCAGGACAACTAACATGTGCACGAGGGTAGCCTGTGCCTCAACGAAGTCAACCTGTGTCCGTCTCATCCTCCTCTCGGCCAGCTCCATCTGGAGCCTGTCCGTCTGCTGGAGACTGGCCGTCTGCGATCTGCACACTACTATCACGGTCATGAGGACTGCATATTCCTGCGCCAAATCGTTGACCACGCACACATGACGCCCAAGCTGCGGACTTGAACGCAACTTCTTGGCGGAGGCGATGACCAGTCGACGCAGATACCTCCTGAGTGCCTGCACTGCTTCATTAGTGCGAGGCAACTCCTGCCATGACGGGTGCGCCCTGGCCTCCTCAGGGAGCGCAGGCAACACTCCTGTCGGCTGCAACGCCGCCGAATCCTCCGTGTCCGTGCCCTCCTCGACCTCGGACTCCTCGGACGTGACATCTGCCGACTTCGACCGACACGAGGCTCGGGTCCGCCTCGGCCCAGACGTCGCGCGGCATCTGCGAGCCTCAGGCTCTGGCGCAGCCTCCGCCTCAGGCTCAGGCGTCGGCACCAGCCGACGCGGGAGCATGGCCTCGGCTGCGGCGGCACCAGCCACGTCACGTTCACCCTGCCGACTACGACCACGCCGTCGTCGTCTATCAGCACGTTCTCCCTGCTGACTGCGACCAGCCGTCCCCCCCGACGATCGGGCACGCTGATCGGACTGCGGGTTTGGCGTCTGCTGTCGACTGCCTTCCGTCTGCTGCGGTGGCCCAACGTTGGCCCACGGCGCTTGGGCATGCATTGGGAAGCACACCCTGCACGGACTATCCTGCATCATGTTGGGCACGCCGCACTGCTCGCATCGCCATGCTGGTGGCGGCGGCGGGACAGGCACGACCTGCTTGCCCCTGCCCTTGCCCGTGCCGCCCCCTTTACCTCCTCCGCGATGTTGCCACGACATCGAACTGTGGTGATCGCGTAGCCGCTGCGCCGCGACGACAACTCGTAGCAGCACACATGCACTGGCGCGGGCCTGTCACTCACGACGGCGCCTTGCTGGCACTCAGCTCCTGCCGCTGGACCGTGCCCGCGGCGAGCGGGAAACCCTCGGCGTGCCACGCGTCGCAGTCGCGGCCAAGGCCCAGGCCGCCGATCCGCGCAGCGGCGGGCGCGGGCCAGCACGCGTAGCCGCCCGCCCCTAGTGAGGAGAGGTTCGCCGTACCTGTTACAGCGCCCAAAAACCTCTCGAGCAGGGGCGGCAGCTGAGGAGGGAGGACGGAGGGAGGAGGAAGGAGGAGGATGGAGGAGGGAGAAAGGAGGAGGACGGAGGACGGAGGACGGAGGATGAGGAGGAGGAGAAGTAGGAGGGGAGCAGGACTGATGCAGAGGACGGAGGACAGAGGATCCTTCGAAGGCTCGCCCTTTCCTGCATCGCCCTCCCATGCCACGTCCCCCCTTCCTCGCCCCACCCTGCCTCGCCCTGCCCTGCACTCCCCCCGCACCCCCACCTGCCCCGTCCTTCGCTGCGGCGCCGCCGCTGCCCCCCCCGCAGGAGCACGCCCGGTGTCACTCGTTTCGCGACGAGCACGCGCGGGCGCTGGGACGGCCAGACCGCTATGCGCAGGTCTTTGCGGCGCTCCAGCGCGAGCTCTGCCACATGTCTTGGCCGCCCCCGCACCGCCAGGTCGCGCGGGGCGGCGCTGACGGCGGCGGCGTCGACGACGTCGGCGGCGTTGCCGTCAAACACGGTGGACGGCGCCGCCAAAGACGGCGACGGCCACGTGGAAGTCGACAGCGGCGTCAGCAGCGGCGTCGATGGCGGCGGCGGATCCTGGCTGGGCCCATGCCGGGCGTCTGGGTGGGCCTGGTCAGGATGGCCCTCCGATCCGCCAGGTCGCGCAAGGCGGGTCGGCGACAGCGGCGACGGCGGTCCTGGCCGGGCCCATGCCGGGCACCAAGGTGGGCTTGGCCGGGAGGGCATGTGATGGCCTCTGCACCGCCAGGTCGCACATGGCCAGGGTGGGAAGACGACGGCGACTTCCGCGCTGACGGCGAGGATGACAGCGTCAGCGGCGGCGACGACGACGTGCTCCCCCTCCCCCCCTCCTCCTCCTCCTCCTCCTGGGCTGGCGGCTGCGCGCTCCCCCGCGGGAGTGCGGCTGCTGCGTGAGGCCGAGCGCCTTCTCCGCATGGCGGTTGCCGTTGTTGGCGCGCCGCCACCGCCCGAGCCCGGTGTCGCCAGGGGTTCGGCCCGCCCTCGCCGGCGCCGAGCGGCGGCGCGGGCGCCGGCGGCGGCGGCGGCACTTCTGGCGAGCCCGCGCGTGGTCCCGGCGGCGCGACGGTGGGCGACTGATTTTTTCAGGACGGCGCCCCCGGAAGTCCCGACCCTTTCCCTGGGACCCGTTCTTCTTCCTGGGTCGTTTTCTGACGGTCCCGGGGCCCGGCGAGGGCCTCCAGGGGCCGAAAACGGCGAACAAATTGCCGTCCTGATTTTTTCAACGACGCGACCATGTCTGGGGATGATTCGGCAATGGGGGTGGTCGCTGCAGCCCCGCCCACGCTGGCGGTCGTCGACAGGGCTGTGGAGGGTGCGGCCGCGGTCGCCCCGCCTCCGCCTCTGGAGGACGACGCCTGGGCGAACGAGCTCCCCGCGCTGCCTTGTGGGCGGCCAGCGCCGGCGCCCGCAGTCGCTGCGGGGCTCTCGGCGCGGGTGACCAGGGCGGCGGTCGGAGCAGTACAATTATGACGGGGGACCGGGTCCGGGGGCCGGGGGCCGTGACCCCGATCGGGGTCGCGGGTGACCAGGGTCGCGGGTGACCAGGGCGGCGGTCGGAGCAGTATAATTATGACGGGGGACCGGGTCCGCGCGCCGAGCCCCACAGTTGCGGTCGACCGCAACTGTGGGGCCCCGCGCGCCGGGAGCCTTCCAAGATCGCCGATGGCTTCGGAACGCTCGAAAACGCGCTCCGATGGCTCCGGATGCCTTTCAACACGACTCCCATGACGCCAAGAAGGCCCCCGAAGGCCTCGAAGACGCCCCAAGAGGCACCCCGAGAGAGCACCAATAAGCGAAAATCGTTGATTTCCAATGGGAAAACTCAAGGGGCACCCAAGCCAGTCAAGGATGCCCCCACGAGGGCCCCAAGACGGCCCACGAGGGGGCCAAGACGGCCCACGAGGCGCCCAAACCGCCCAAAAACGCCCCAAGGCGGCGCCCAAAACGGGGAGGAGGAAAAGGAAACTCGCGTCTTTTGGCTCAAGAGACCCCCAGGGCCCAAGAAGGGCCCAAGAAGCCCCAAGGGGCCCCCATGAGATTTGAAAAAATATCAAAAGAGGCCCCGCATACGCCCCAAAGCCCCAAAGATTCACACATTGTCAATTTCCGATCGGGAAACTGATATTTCTGGCGTGTTCGCCTTTTGGGCTTCCACTGCGTCCAGACGGCGCAGGAGGCACCCAAGCTGGTCGAGGATGCCCCCAAGAGGGCCCCAAGACGGCCCACGAGGGGGCCAAGACGGCCCGCGAGGCGCCCAAACCGCCCAAGAGCGCCCCAAGGCGGCGCCCGCACTTCGTCTTTTGTTTTGCTTAACGATTTCGCGCGCCCAAAATCTGTTGCAGAAGATGAAGGGCGGGGGGGCCGGGGCGGTACTGGCCTGCCTTGGATGGTACGAGTTGATATACAGGATGGACGGATCGACGATAGGGCTGAATCGCATGTGAATGGCATTACGAGCGTGTGCACCGTTAACAATGTGCACCGCTAGCCACGGGGGGGGGCGGGGTAGATCCGATCCTGATACTATTGTACAACAGAGAACCATCAGCTATCCGCAGTTGGTTGTAAATTCCACCGCTCGCGCAAATCATCCCGCCCATTCGCCCGCAATCTGGTTTGCAAAAGCCTACGCGGCGGCGATTGCGATGGGTGTTGGGTGTTGGCTGGTGCATCGCTGCGGCCGCATTGGCCCGAGCATGCTCGCGCGCGCAGCGGCCAGCTTGTTTGGCGCGACAGACGCGGCCGCGGTGGCGCTGACCGCTGGGAACTCCCCAGAGGGCACTTCGGTGCGAGCGGGCGAAAAGGGCGGGCGCGGTATCATGGCAACGTCCACTACGGTAGACGCGAAGATAGTGACGACGGTGGTGGCGATGCTGATAACGACGACGGGCTGGCCAGTGACGGCGCCGATTCTGATCAAGCTGACGACGATGACGGCGTCTTCGCGTCTGTGGTGAAGATTGCGGAAAGAGTTCGACATGCGCGCGCCGCCGTCGCGCGAAGGTGGCCCGCATGGCAGTATTTGGCACGGATCGCTCCCGCCCCCCAGGCACGCGCGCAATGGCATTCGAAAAGGGGCTCGACATGCGGCGCGAGAGGCCCGTTTTGCAGAATGGAATCACGTAATCGAGACAATTCTGGGTTTTCCAGGGCATTTACAAACGCGAGAGCGGATTATTTGGTGTTGAACACCGGCGCTCTAACACCCTACGTTTTTTTGTATGTTTCTTGACATGCGATTTGGCATCGGGACGGGACCCAAGGTTTCAGCAATTTCACCGTGCGCGCGACGACGTGTGTGCATGCCGTCTCGTTTGTTGCAAGGGGTTTTTGCGACAGCACGCGCGCAGGGGCGTTCAAAGGTTAGCGACGCGCGCGCGAACAAAGGCGCCCGTCTGGTAGCATGTTATGAACATGTTGACACACTTATGGTTCCTTATATAGTATAAAAAAAGGAAAGCGCTGGCGCAGAAATGTTTTTGTTATCTCGAATTCGCGGTTCGAACTCCTTTGTCGGTGTATATGTGCCCGGGGCACTCGATGATGATGTCCGTTGTTTTGTTGGCGAGGTTTTGTTTCGAAAGTGGCGGTGTTGAATGAAAGTGCGCGCGCATATGAGTTGTTGCAGAGGATGAAGGGAGGGCGATACCAGCCTGCCTGGGATGGTACGAGTTACAGGTTCGGATGGACGATGGGGCAGGATCTTATGTAAATTGCTATGAAAAGAAGGGAACCAACAATTCGGGGGGAGGGGGGGATCCTCAGGCTTTTTGAGAAAGAAGAATCTAGGCGGCGACGGGGCGGCGACGGCGACCACGGAGCCGCCAGACCGACACGCTCAGACGACGGGCGGCGACGTGGCCTCGACGGGGCGGCGACGGCCAGCACGGAACGGCCATACAAACATTCAGGCCCAGACTGGCGGCGACGATGCGGTGACGGGACGGCGACGGCGAATTCGGAACCGCCAGACCGACATTCAGGGCCAGTTCGTCAGGGGAGAAGTAAGAACCTCTAAGCGCAAGCAGTGTTTGGATAATTGATATGTGTACAGGCATACGCATACTTACATCGGAGCAAAGCCAACACACATGTACAACACGCCACACATACTGGAACCACAAGCCCTGTTGGAAGCACAGTCCCGCAATTTTCAAATCATGGCTTTGATAGTTGGGTCACATGTTTTCCGTTATCTGTCCATGAAAGCCATAGTTTTGGGCGGGCCTCCAGGAGTCTCTCTTCGAGGACCTGGCTTCTCGGAGGCAGGCCTACCCGCGGTCCGTACTTACCCCCTCCCCCACCGCTCTTTCCCCCCTCAGCCTCCCCCCCCTCCACCCTTTCGCCTCCTCCTGCGGCGGGTTCGACGACGGCGACGGCGGGCGGCGAGGGCGGCGACCGCGACTGCGACGGCGGCGACGGCGACTGCGACGGGGGCGGCGGCGACGGCGGCGAGGTCAGCGGCAGCCGCTCGCGGACGCTGCGGGTGCTGCAGTGCCTGCGGCTGCTGACGCGCGACCCGGAGCGGGCGCCCTCGGGCGAGAGGAGAAGTCAGCCGGCAGGCAACGGGGCTCAGCGCAAACGGGGCTGAGCCCGAGCGGCGGATCCTGCATGGTTCTGCAGCGCATGATTTTGGCCGAGCCGGGTTTGGAAGCCGGTCGCGGCCTCGGAGGTGTCCTCACATTCTGGCCGGGCTGGGCTTGGGGAAGCCCCTGAAGGAGTGCAACGCCGTTTTGCCTGAATTGGCTGAGCCGCGTCGCTGAGCCGAGTTACTCCACGCCCGAAGAAGGGATCGAGAGGATCGATGGTCCAGGGTCGCGGGTCGAGGATTCTTTGGATGGCCTAGGGACGAGGATCCAGGATTCAGAGTGAGTCCACGATCGGTGGCCGAGGATCATCCAAGAAGAGGCGTGAATTCTTGAGTCGATTCAGCCGTGGTCTGCGACCAACAGCTTGACTTCCAAGTTATAGGTGATCGGTCGGAGTACGCCATTGATCCCACTCCCACTTCTCGTCGCCACCGCCCTGGACGAAGCAGCAGCAGCTGCTGCTAAAAGAGGCTGGATGGCCTGAGCGGCAGCAGCCCCCAGTCGGCACCGCCCAGGCATACTCATACTACATATGCGTCAATCCTGCAAGGGCGACTCGCCCGCGGTCAGACATATCATAGTATAAGCTCCGTTGCGGGCGCTTTCTGGCCATACCAGCTCGAGACAAGATAGATTGCAAGACTCGTGTACAAGAGATGTTCGTCTCAGACGTGCGCCTCCAACATTAGCACACAGTACTCGTATGCCCCTCTGAGCCCCGCCTAGCTCCAAGCGTGGATCACCACTGCCCGCAGCTGACGCTCCTCTGTGCCGCAGGTGCTTGCTCATGGTTTCTGAATAAGCGTGGGGGGGTACCCCCCCGACGGGGGTCAACCTCGCCTCGTCGTCGGGCCGCGACGTGGGTCGGAGCGCCTTCGGCGCGCGGTGGCTGCCCGCGACGGGGGTCGATGTGGAGCCGTTTGCGGGGATGCCGCCCCCCCGACGCATGATATGGGAGTTTCATCGACCTCCTGCCCTGACACGCCGATGAGTGGAGGGGCCGTTTTCGGCTCGCGAGAGGGCGCCGCGGCCGTTCCTTCTGCGGGCCCGGTCTCTTAGCGGGCCCAGGCCCGTCGGTTTCGGTCCTGGGAGTCCTGGGCCCTGGTCGCGAAAGGGTGGTTCACGAACGGGAGGTCTGCCCGCCGCCGATCCTGCAGAACCTCGGAGCGCCTCGCTTTCAAGGGCAGGCGCGACGAGGCCGCAGCGGCGGCGGCCCGCCGCTCGCCGCGGCCGCCGCCGCCCCTTCCTGCGCGCCCCGCGGCCCTGCGGGCCTCGGGGCCCCGGAGGGCCCGCGCCGCCGTCCCCCGGGGGGCATCGGGGGGGGGGGACAGCTCTCAGGGGGGGGGGGGCGGCCAAGAGGGCGGGGGATGACGAGGGGGGGGGCCCCCAAGAGGGGGGTGATGACTAGGGGGGGGGCGGCTAAGAGGGGGTGATGACCAGGGGGGGACAGCCCTCGGGGGGGGCGGGCGGCCAAGAGGGGGGTGATGACTAGGGGGGGGGGATACCTTGGCCCGGGCCATGGTGTCTCCCCAGATTTCATGGCGCCTCTTCTTACGTCATTGCGTCCCTGCCCCCCCCCCCCCCCTTGGGCCGCGCACATGCCGCCGGCCATGATTTGTGCCCCCCCCTCTTGGACGCCCCCCTCTTGGCCGCCTCCGAAACGACATGGGCGGGGGACAGTCCTCAGGGTGGGATCTGGGGCAGCGCCGGGGGGGGGGTCGGTCGCAAAGCATGGGAGCCTCATATACCGTCGCAATTCCGTCTCTCGAGTGGGTTGGCGTCGGTCAGCGCTGGTCGGTCGATGGGAAGCCGATACAGATTCGATCTAGCGTCGAGGTCCCCCAGATGGGGACAAGAGGATCACGCCGCATCGACCATACATCGGCGATTCGGCTCGATGATGAGCCTGATTTCCTCCACGCCACCGTCGCCGATGCATCGGCGATGCATCGACGCTGCGGCGCGATCCTGCCAGCCCGTTTCCTCGAAGGCCTCTGGGCAGGATCGGCTCAGGGAGGATGGGAGCAGCGCTGGGGGCGGGGCAGGCAGTGGCGGCGGGCGCCCTCTGGGGCACCCGCCTCCTCCCCCTCCTCTTCATCCTCCTCCTTCTCCTCCTCCTCCTCCTTCTCGTCGTCGTCGTCGTCCTCCTCCTCCTTATCCTCCTCCTCTCCGCCTCCTCTTCCTCCTTTCCCTCCTCCTCCTCCTCCTCCTGTCCTCGTCTTTTCCCTCCTCCTCCTCCTCCTCCCTATCCTCCTCCTCCTCCTCCTCCTCCTCCTCCTCCTCCTCCTCCTCCTCCTCCTCCTCCTCCTCCTCCTCCTCCTCCCCCTCCTCCTGGGGCCAGTCTCCCCCCCCCCGCGCGCGCAGGATCTGCAGGCCGCCTTCTTCGAGCGGCCGCCGCCCGAGTGCGAGCCCGGCCCGGCAGGCCCTGGCGGCGCCGCCGGATGTCGCGGCCGTGGCCGCCGCCGCGGTCGTGGGCGCGGTCGCCGCCGTTGCCAACGGTGCCGCCGTCGCCGCCGGTGTCGTCGCCGTCGCCGCCGATGTCGCCGCCGTCGCCGCCGCCGTCGCCGCCGCCGTGGTCGCCGCCGACGCCGCCCTGGTTGCCGCAGACTTCGCCGTCGCCGTCGCCTCCCGGCCGCCGCCGTGGACCCTGTCGATGGTCGTGGTGCCGTCGGTGTTGTCGTCGTGCGTTTTGGGGGGTTGTCCATGTGGCATTCTTGTGGACCCCCCCCTTTCTCGAGGAGGTGTGGGAGGTGAAGAAGGATTATACACGAAAACGTGAGGAGGAGGAAGAGGAGGAGGAGGAGGAGGAGGGTACGAGGAGGAGAAGGAGGGCAATGAAGCGGAGGGGGATGATGATGATGATGATGATGATGATGATGATGATGATGATGATGATGATGATGATGATGATGATGATGATGATGATGATGATGATGATGATGATGATGATGATGATGATGTGATGATGATGATGATGATGATGATGATGATGATGATGATGATGATGATGATGATGATGATGATGATGATGATGATGATGATGATGATGATGATGATGATGATGATGATGATGATGATGATGATGATGATGATGATGATGATGAGGATGAGGAGGAGGAGGAGGAGTAGGAGGAGGAGGAGGAGGAGGGGAAGGAGGAGGAGAAGGAGGGACAAGAGGAGGAGGAGGAGGAGGAGGAGGAGGAGGAGGAGGAGGAGGAGAGAAATAAAGATGATGATGTTGATGATGATGACAATGATAATGATGACGATGATGCTGATGACGATGATGCTGATGCTGATGATGCTGATGTTGACGATGATGATGATGCTGATGATGATGGATGGTGATGGATGATGTGATGGATGATGATGATGATGATGATGATGATGATGATGATGATGATGATGATGATGATGATGATGATGATGATGATGATGATGATGATGATGATGATGATGATGATGATGATGATGATGATGATGTGATGATGATGATGATGATGATGATGATGATGATGATGATGATGATGATGATGATGATGATGATGATGATGATGGTCATGATTGATGATGAATTGATGATGATGATAGATGATGATGATGATGATGATGATGATGATGATGGATGATGATGGATGATGATGCGGAGGAGACAGGAGGATGAGTTGAGGAGGAAGAGGAGGAGGAAGAGGAGGAAGAGGAGGAGGAGCAGGAGCAGGAGGAGGAGGTAGGAGCGAGGAGGGGGAGGGCGGAGGGGGAGTTGGAGGAGAGGAGGAGGAGGAGGAGGAGGAGGAGGAGGAGAAATAGGAGGAGGGGGAGGAGGGCCCCCCCCCTCCCCCAGAGGCAACGACGGCGACGGTGGCGGCGGCCGCAGCGCGACGCCGCGGCGCAGCGGCGGCGGTGGCGAGATGCCGCGGGCGGGCGTTTCGCGGGCGGAGCAGCGGCCCCCGCGCGAGCAGGACGGCAGCCCCCCCCCCTCTGCGCCGAGCTGCAGGAGGAGTGCACGAGGAGGAGGCGGAGGAGGGGGAGGAGCCCACCTCCACCTCGGATGTTCAGCCGAGGTGGAGGGGCAGGACAGGTGGCTGCACGTCGACGACGTTCTACTGCCATGAGAGTGAGAGTAAGAGGGGAACGAAAGGAAGAAGAGGAGGAGGAGGAGCAGGAGGAGGAGGAGGAGGACAAGTGCAAACCCAAGACTGTCAACGTCACTGCAATGCTCCCTCCCTCCAAGTTCCCTCGTCGTCGGCCCTGGCGCCGCCGCGGCAGGAGGAGGAGGATACAGTCGGACCGAGGTCTAAGTTCGAGGTCACCCTTTCGTTCTTCGTGTGTGTTGGATGGTCTTGTGCATCCTGGATAGTCTGTTTGTTTTGGCCGACGGGGTGTCTCATGTTACTGAAGGATGCTCTTCTGCTTTAGGTCTGGCAACGAGGAGGCGGATGAGGGTGAGGCAGGAGGAGGAGGAGAAGGACCATTGGAAACCCAAGACTCATGCACGTTATTGTGATTCACCCTCCTTCCAAGTTCCCACGTCATAGGCCCCATACGCGGTTTCATGTTCACAGGGAAGTGCCCCGTTGGAAGAGAACCGTCTGAACATCCAGAGTTGCTCCTCAACACCATTCCTAGGACATCAACGCCGCACATCACCGTCACTGCTGCGTCTTGGCGGTCCTGAATCATGCCAGACCACTGTTTCTGGGACTTGACACCGCGGATCCACGTGCATATTGCGCCCTCGCGTTACGACATCATGCCAAAACGCCGTTACTGGGACGTTACATAGACATGAGGATCTTTGAACCTGCTGCAATCTTTGAGGGCGAACGCGCGCGGCGCTTTGGCGATAGCCACATTTTGAAAAGGAGCCGCGCTCCATCCGTGAAACTCTTGCGAACTTTATAAAAAAACTGTCCGTGGCGCGAGCCACATGTTGAAAACGGGCCGCCCTCCACCTGTGAAACTCTTGCATGCTTTTAAGCCGCATGTGCGCTGCGCGAAGGCGGGAACCACATTTTGAAAACGGGCCGCCCTGCAACTGTGAAACTCTTGCATGCTTTTAAGCCGCATGCGCGCTGCGCGAAGGCGGGAGCCACATTTTGAAAACGGGCCGCCCTGCAACTGTAAATATGTTGCACATTTCAAGCTTCAGGATCTTACATGGCGAGGACATCTCAGGTGACACGCCTGGCTCGTACTTTCGACCAGCCTCCGGGTGCGCCAGGGAGGACTTATCTATGAAGAGAAGTCATGGGGCAGGGGGAGAGGGAGGAGCCAGAGGAGGAGATGCTGGAGGCGCTGAAGGAGGAAGAGGAGGCGGAGGAGGAGGAGGAGGAGGAGGAGGAGGAGGAGAAGGAGTAGGAGAAGGGGGAGGATGGGGGAGGAGTCGAGGGGGGGGAGGAGCAGGAGGGGCTTGTCTTGGGCCAAAGTTTCGGGGCCGATTACGGCTTTACGAATGTCCTTGCGCAGGCTTGTTTGGAACATGCCCAATTGTACCATTTATCAATGGCGATTTTGTCCGTAAGATCTCACTCACGTTGTCTTTTCCTAAGCTTGTTACTTTGTTTACGTGCAGGCTGGTTGTTCGGAGCCTCCAGCCTGACGCTGGTGATCAGTTCAAGGCTGGCTGTCGATTGTGCTAAGGCATCCCCAAGAGCCTGTTAGCCTCTCAGAGGATTTGCGGGGCCAATGATGGTATGATGAACGGAGGTGCGACCAATGCCGTCTGGACGGCAGGCGATGCAGCGGACGTGGGCTATCTCATTTTCAATGTGTGCGCGTTGTGCGGCGCGTTCAAGGACACCTTTTTCCACCGAGTCTGGGTGCGCCCGTGCGTGCAGTATCAGAGAGACGAACACATCCGAAAGTGGACCCAGTGTGCGGCGTTGGAGGCCTCAGAGGATCATCCAGAGCGAAATTGTCTGTTCTTGCATGGAGCTGGGCGCTTTGCTCTCGAGAAAGTGCCAGGGGGTATGGCTCGTTTGGCCCGAGCCCCGAGCGCAGCCGTTTCGTACACATGTCATTCCGAGTGTGTTCTCTTCTTTCACGGTTTCCGTTGTGCGTGGGCCGACATGTGCGGCGCAGACGCATGCGAACGCAGTCGTTGGGGTTTTCGGTGAAGCTCCCTACTGGGCCACGAAGCGCGTGAGGAGTGTGCCGAACTGTGCGGCGCGGACGCATGCGATCGTCGCCACCAGGGCCTTCGATGGAGTTACCTGCGGGGCCACGAAGCGTGTGAGGGTTGTGCCTTCATTTGCAGCGCGGACGCATGCGAACGTCGCCTCTGGGGCCTTCGTGGAGGTCCGTGTGGGGCCACGAAACGTGTGAGGGATGTGCCGGATTTTGAGGCGTGGACGCCTGCGAACGATTCCGCTAGAGCCTTCGGTGGAGTTCCCCGTGGGGCCATGTAGCGCGTGAGGGGTGTGCCGACATGTGCGGCGCAGACGCATGCGAAAGTCGCCACTGGGACCCTCGGTGGAGCTCCCCAATGGGCCACGAAGCGTGTGAGGAGTGTGGCCAAGTGTGCGTTGCGGGCGCATGCAAACGACGCCACTGAGGCATTCGGTGGAACTCTCTGTGTGGCCACGAAGCGTGTGAAGGGTGTGTAGAAACTGAGACATGCGGGAGGAGGGGTGAGGGGGAGGGCAGCGGGAGGGAAAGAGACGCGTGGCGCCGTCTCGTCCACACGATGACCCAACACCACAGGATGGTTGGGAACATAAGAAGGGGGAAGGGTAGGGGAGAAGGGGGAGGAGGAGGAGGGGGAGGAGGAGGAGGAGGAGGAGGAGGAGGAGGAAAAGGAGGAGAAGAAGGAGGATGGGGAGACGTGGGCGCATGGTGGATGCATGGGGAACGAGGGAGCAAGAGGTGGCGATCATGAGGATGGGGTCGGCGGGGGTATGAGGAGGTGGAGGAGGAGGAGGCGAAGCAGGAGGAGGAGGAGAAGGAAGAGGAAGAGGAGGCGGATGATGAAGAGGAGGCGGATGAGGAAGAGGAGGAGGAGGCGGAGGCGGAGGAGGCGGAGGAGGAAGAGGAAGAGGAGGGGGGGGGGGGGGGCGAAATTGGGAGAGGAGGGGGAGATGGAGGGCCAGAATAAAGACAGGCAACATCAACGATGTTGCTTGAGTTGCATTTTCACCCCCTAAGCCCCCTCCTGAACATTATGGGGAGGAGGAGGAGGAGGCGGAGGGGGGGGAGGAGACGGCGGAGGAGGAGGAGGCATGAGGGAGCACGATGAGGAGACACGGGAAGGCGGCAGGATGATGATGGTTTTGTATCATGAGGAGGCGGCAGGGAGGAGGAGGAGACAGGAGGAGGGGGGCAGGATGAACACCAGGAAGAGGAGGGTGGATCTTGCAGGAAGCGAACGTGAGGGAGGAGGAGGAGGTAGTGGGAGGAGAAGAACGAGAAGGAGGAGGAGGAGACGGTATGAGCAGGGAGCTAGGTGGAGGAGAAGGAGGATGACGTGGAGGAGAAGGAGCTAGTGGTAATGCTGGTACTGATGATGATGAGACAGCTGATGATGCTGATGATGATGATGAGGATGAGGATGATGATGGCGATGATGGCGATGCTGATGATGATGATGATGATGCTGATGATGATGATCATGATGATGATGCTGATGATGATGATGAGGGTGAGGGTAAGGGTGAGGATGAGGGTGAGGATTAGGATGGGGATGAGGATGATACTGATAACGAGGATGATGAGATAATGAGGAGGACGATGAGGAGGAGGATGCTTCTGAGGATGATGGTGGCGACGCGGATGACGACAACGACGATGCTGATGCGGATGATGATGGTGATTGTAATTGAATGGTAATGGTGATGCTGGTGCTGATGCTATGACGATGGCGATGATGATGACGATGATGAGGATGATGATGTCGATGATGATGATGATGATGGTGGTGGTGATGATGATGCTGATTCTGCTAATGGTGGTGATGGGGATGATGAGGATGAGGATGATGATCAGAACGGTGATGGTGACGGTGATGGTGATGATGATTATGATGCTGTTGATGATGATCTTGATGATGAGGTTGTTGCTCTGCTGATGATGATGAGGCTGCCTTTGACACTGATGGTTATGAGGATGAGGATGAGGATGCTGTTGCTTATGATGAGGATGCTGCTGGTGATGATGCTACTGCTGCCGATGAGGATGTTGATGATAATAATGCTGATGCGTATGCTCATGCTGATGATGATGATGATGATGCTGATGATGATATCGACGACGACGACGATGATGATGATTATGTTGATGATGATGATGATGATGATGATGATGATGATGATGATGATGATGATGATGATGATGATGGTGGTTGCGTTGATAATGGCGGTGATGATGATTGTGATTGTGGTCATGATGCTGAGGAGGATGAGGAGGAAACCGGGGAGGAGGAATACAATTGTACACCCAACGCGCATCAACGATGTTGCAATACGCTCTCTCTTCAAGTTCTTTCTTTTTATGTCTCTAACTACTTCCACTGCGGGAAGTGGTCTATTAGAAGGCAACCGTTTGAGAATCCTGAATCGTACCACAACGCTGTTCCTGGGACATGAACGCAGCAAGTCAACGGGACAGTTGCGTCCTGGCAGTCCTAAATCGCGCAAGAAAATCTGTTCCCAGCAATCTGAAATCGCATCAGAACGCAATTCCTGGGACGTGGACCGTACGAATCCTTGAAACTGTTGCATCTTAACATGGTGAATGTGCGTGACGCCAACGTGAGAACCACATTTTGAACAAGGAGCCGCCTTCCGTCTTTCAAGCCGATGCAATTTTTTGAGACCAGCGTGCGCGGCGCTAAGGCTATTGTCACATTTTGCAAGGAGTTGCACTCCATCCTGAAAAGCTGTTGCAAATTCTAAGACGAATGTGCGTGGCGCGAGGGCGAGAGCCAACTTTTCAAAGCCACCCGCCCTCTATTCCAGAACCCCTTTCAAACTTTCAAGCGGTGCTAAGGCGGGAGCAGCATTTTGGAAACGACTCGCCGTCCATCCGTAAAACTGTTGCACGCTTTCCAGACGAATGTGCGCGGCATTGAGGCGAGAGCCGCATTTTGAAACCGACCGGCCTTTTATTCGTGAGTCTTTTGCAAAGTCTTAGCACGAATGAATACGACGTGAAGGCGAGAGCAGCATTTTGAAAATGCCCCGCCCTCCATCCGTGACTCTGCACACTTCAAGCTTCAGGGTAATACATGGCGAGGAATTCTCAGGCGAAGCTCCCGGCCCGCCCTGTCGACACGTCTGGGAGTGCGACACGGAGGAGTTATTCAGAAGGGAGGGGTGGAGGAGAAGGAGGAGGCAGGAACGGCAGGAAGAGGCAGGATGACGAGGAAGCATGGGGGAGGCAGCATGAGGAGGAGGAGGAGGAGGAGGAGGAGGAGGAGGAGGAGAGGAGGAGGAGGAGGAGAAGGAGGACCAGGAGAAGAAGAAAGCGGCAGGCGGAGGGAGGAACGAGGAGCAGGAGGAGGAGAAGGAGGAGTAGGATGAGGAGGAGGAGGGGGGCAGGAGGCGGATACACGAGAATGAGGCAGGAAGAGGCGAAGGAGGAGAAGGCGAGAGGAGGAGGAGGAGGCAAGAGATGTGCATGAGGCAGGCTTAGTCAGGAGGAGGAGGTGGACGAGGAGGAGGAGGCAAGAGGAGGAGGAGGAGGAGGAGGTCGGAGGAGGCAAGAGGAAGAGGAAGTGGCAGGAGGGAGTGGCAGGAGGAGGAGGAGGAGGAGGAGGAGGAGGAGGAGGAGAAGGCAGGGAGGAAACATGATGACGAGGGAGGGATGAGAGAAGGAGGAAGAGGATGAGGGGGAGGAGGAGGAGAAGGACGAGGAGGAGGAGCAGGACTCGGTGGATGAGGAGGAGGAGGAAGAGGAGGAGGAGGAGAAACAGGACGAGGAGGAGGAGGAAGAGGAGGGGGAAGAGGAACATGTGGCAGGTGGAAAAGGAGGAGGCATGATGAATGGATGCAGGAGGAGGAAGAGGAGGAGGAGAAGGAGGAGGAGGAGGAGGAGGAGGCAGGATAATAATAGAGAGACGGAGGAGGGAGGGAGGGAGGGAGGGAGGGAGGGAGGGAGAAGAAGGGGAGGCAGGTGGCAGGAAATTGGAGACGGGCCTCCACAACCACAACCACAGCTACCTCAACTACAAGCGCACAGACGACGACGATGATTCCCATGCTGACTGATGATATTGTCATGTGTGGTCCCACCGCCAGAGTGGTTGTCAGGGATGTTGGGCCTGCGCGCAGCGGGCAATCTGATCCCATTCGCCGTCTCTGTCACCGAACAATGTCAAGTGTCCGCGGGGCGCCCGGACATTTCTGTATATTTGATGCAATGTGCACGCTGCATTTTCGAATGGATCATGGGCAGGTGGAACTGTTCTTGGTTGGCCGCCAGTCGGGCTTGGGAGGGGCTTATTCTTATTTCGGAGCAGTTGGGAAAAAAACCCTCCCCCCAGGTGGGAGACGGGGGTGGAACAACTGCGTCCCTAAACCATCCACTTTCAGCGGGTTGAGGACTGGTGGGATAAGCATGCAGCGAGACAGGGGTGCAACCAAAGTGAACTTAGAGATCTCTGCCAGCCGTCCTAGGTCCTCTCGGATCTCTGGAGAGGGGTGGGTTGGAGGCGGGATGGACGGGTGAGGTGGGAGGGTGGGGCTGGGTGGGGGGGTGGGTGGGTGGGTGGGTGAGTTTGGGGGGGGTAGGACGAGGGGAGTGGGGGGGAGGGGGAGTGGGGGAGGGGGCGGTCAAGGGGAAAGTGGAGGGCTCACGACTCGCCTCTTGGGCCGCCCAGGCTCAGGGAGAGGAGAGGCAGACCCTTCCCCGAGGGGGAAGGGCCCAGGGGGCGGGTGGAGGAACCAGCACGTGCCCTGAGCCACCTGCTTGCAGAGGGCTGGTGGGCTCGGGGGGCCAACCCGCATGCGCCTCGGTGTGCTGGCACCGCCTCTCCCCGCCTCATCCCCTCTTCCTCCGCAGCCGCTTTGGCCCCAGGGCCTGCCGCGAGCCAGCCGCCACCGCGCGCGCGCGCCCTGGGGTGGGCGGGCTCGCGCGGGGCATGCCAGCCCGCGATGGCGCCGTCCATGGGCCGCGTGCCCCGAGAGGTTCTGGCCGCTGGGCTCGGGGCCGTGTGCGTGGACGGCCTGTTCAACCCCCTCGCGGTGGTGATGGCGCGCTCGCAGCTGGAGCCCGGGGCCAGCCCGGCGCAGATCGCGAGGCGCTCGCTGGGGGCGGCGGGGCTGCTGCGCGGCCTGGTGCTGCCGGGCCTGCTGCCCATGTGCCTCAAGGGCCTCTGCAGCTCCGGCTGCCGCGTGGGCCTGTACCCCGCGATACGTGACCGCATGCCCGGCGACGGGCTCCTGGCCAGGGCCTGCGCGGGCGCCACCAGCGGCGTCATCGGCGTCACGGTCTTCAGCCCCTTCGAGATGGTGCGCGTCCGGATGGTCAGCGGCAGCCCTTACCCGAGCACCGCTGCGGCGTTCGTCGCGGTCGCGCGGGAGGCGGGGAGCCCCGCCGGGCTGTGGCGTGGCGTGGGCCCGCACGCGGCATGCAGCTCTCTGTTCAGCGGCGTGCAGCTGGCCTCCTACGACAGCGCCAAGCGGCTTCTCCGGCGGTCGCGAGGCGGTGGGCGGCGCGCGCTTTTTCGGGGGCCCCCAGGCGGTGTGGTGACCACACTGCGTGGTGAGTCAGTGGTCAGAGAAGGAAAGGGTAGCCATACCTCTACCTCCTCGCCCGTTTTCCCCTTCTTGGGCCTCCTTGGAGGCCCTCGTCGCCACCGTCGGATTCGCCTCGAAATCCTGGTCAGAACGCATCCCCAGAGAGGTCCGGGGGGGAGCGGTATCGGTACCTTTTGGTTTCCCCAAGCGGGGGCTCGGGGTCACCGCATGGTCTCGGGGCTCGGTTCGTTCTCCGAGGACGTGTCGGGCCGGGCGATCGGGGCCTCCGACGCCCCAAGAGCGTGCGGCGATGTGAGCCGCGCGGTGCGGTCGGTGGGTGGGGATTCCGAGGTCATGGCGCCGTCTGCCACCATACGGTTTGTGGGATCCCCCGACGCGCCAACCTTGGCCGTGCCCATCCTTACGAGGAGGGCGGTTTGAGGGCGGTATCCGCAGACGATGCGTGTGCACCGTACCGCGTTGTCGCATTTCGGGGCGTCGTCAATCTTCGATCCAGGAATAGTTCGGTGTATATTTTTGCGGCCCCGAGGGTCGACAACAATTATGCACCCCACCGCGTTGGAGCGGGCCCTGAAGGGAGTCCAGACATGGCACGGTGCAGGGGCGCCGTTCTCGTAGAATGTGGACACCGGCAGTTGGCCTTCGGCGAGGGGCTCTTTTTTGTCACTGCGGCTGTGCGCAGCTCGGCGGACTGCAGCTGCCGCCGTCTCCACTCGCCCTCGGTCCCGCACGCCGGGCCCGGGGATCGGTGCGGGGCACGCGCCGTCCTGGCCCGGGATCAGGGCGGCGCTCCTCGCAGAGGAAGCAGACACCGCACCAGCACGATCTGCGTCGGAGGTGGACAGACCTCCGGCCCTGACGCGTCGATGAAGGAGTGGGCCGTCTTCGGTTCGCGGGAGGGCGTCGCGGCCGTCATTTCTGCGGGTTCCGCTCCGTCGGGTTCGGTCCCAGGCCGTTTGCACTAAGGGGAGGTCTACGAAAGAGGGGAGGTTTGTCCACTCCTCCTCCCCCTCCTCCTCCTCCTCCTCCTCCTCCTCCTCCCCCTCCCCCTCCTCCTCCTCCTCCTCCTTCTCCTCCTCCTCCTCCTACGAAAGAGGGGAAGTCCAAGGTTCGAGGGAGGTTTGTCCACCGCCGGCTCCGGAGAGAGCTGCGCGCGCCCCGGGGCTCGGCCGTGGGGCAACCCCTTTTCTCGGCGCCTCCACAGCGCCGAGCCGAGAGATCTGCGCGGGCCTCCGCGGGTCTGTGGTGAAGTCGGGCCTGTCCCTCCACAGGAGGAGCATTCAAAAATAGTCAAAACAAATTGTCAGGGGACGATTTCTGGACCATTTTTGAGTTTTTTTTTGGATTATTTTTTGTTTTTGTGTTCAAAAATAGCCACAAAATGGTCAGGGGACGAGTTCTGGACCAGTTTTTTTTTTTTTGTTTGACTATTTTTTGTTTTCCGTCCAGTCTGTGGTGAAGTCGGGCCTGTCCCTCTACAGGAGGAGTATTCAAAAATAGCCACAAAATGGTCAGGGGACGATTTCTTGACATTTTTTTTTGTTTTTTTTGTTTTTTGTTTTTTGATTATTTTTTGTTTTTGTGTTCAAAAATAGCCAAAAAATGGTCAGGGGACGATTTCTTGACCATCCTTGAGTTTTTTTGGGGGGGGGGCTATGTTTCGTTTTCCGTCCAGAATCCCCCCGTATGGGGGACAGGCCCGAAAACTGTGGCTCAGCCTGTCGCTCCGCCGGCTCTGGCCCACCACGCCTCGGCGCGTCCGCGCTGACCACGGCGAGCTCCCGAGCGTCACCGTCGCGAGCCCGTCCCAGCCTCCCGCCCCTCGGAGCGGAGCGACCCGCTCGCCGCTCGCAGGGCAGAGCGTGTCGCCGGGGCCGCCGCCGCAGCACGCTGTGCAAATGGTCTCGCGACCCTACGCCTGTGCTGGCGCTTCCTGTTGTTGTGGCTCCCGCCGAGCCTGGGCCCAGGAGAGCTGCGCGGATCTCTCGGCTCCGCGCTGGGGCACCCCTGGCGATGCCTCCAGCGCCGAACCAAGAAATCCGCGCGGGCCTCCGAGGAGGAGGAGGTG
>CAUYUJ010002714.1:421420-447032 GCA_963575745.1 Prorocentrum cordatum
GGAGGCGGAGGAGGAGGAGGAGGAAGGGAAGGAGGAGGTGGGCCTTGCCGGCGCTGGCGCCGTGCGCAGGCTGGCGCACCCCCCCCCACATACCAGGCGCGGAGGAGGGCCCCGCGCTGCACATGGCGGCGAGCTTCCTGTCGGGCCTCTGCGCCCAGGTCGCCTCCCACCCCGCGGCCACGGCGATCGGCGGCTCAAAGATGGGGCCCCGAGGGATAGGTCTTGCCCTCCTGCCCCTTTCCCCCCTCCTCCCCCTCCCCCTCCTCCCTCCTCCTTCCCCTCCTCCGGCCTCACCCTCCTCCTCCTCCTCCTCCTCCTCCTCCTCCTCCTCCTCCTCCTCCTCCTCCTCCTGGCTGTTGAAGCATGCGGTCCGCTCCCAGCTTCTCCCTCGAAGAACACATGTTGGCGCCTCGAGAGATGGGGCCCCAAGGATAGGAGGTTCTTTCACCGAGCGCGTTCCACTACTCGCAAAGTGCCTACTCTTTTTTGGTCGCGGCCGCGAGCGAAGAGCGCAGGCGGCGAGAGAAGTTGTCGCAAAGTGCCTACTCGCACACGTCCGAAAGACAGACGTCTGCTTCGATGGACTTTCTCGTAGGATCCCCCGCGGCGGATCCAGGCCATTTGCGAGTAGTCCCTTTGCGAGTAGTGGAACGCGCTCGCCTATTCTTTGAGGGATGCGTAAGGCAGACTCCATTTCGATTCTAGCTGACCCGATCCGTGTTCCGACGATACGATACTGCATGGCGCTGTCGTGCATCCTTGCGCAGCTGATCCGATTCGACTTCCATTCCGTACCGACGCAGCCCGATCCGATGCACATGTCGAGTCGATCCGACTTCGCGATTCGATGCTGACTGATCCTGCCCTCAGGACAGGAGGCTCCCGAGGGAGGCTCCTCAGGGGCTCCTGATCGGGCCAGGGACCCCGAGCCGAACCCTCGCTGTCCCAGGCCACTCGGTCCCTCAGGGCCCAAGACGTCGGGGCTGGTCCTTAACAGTGTTTTTTGTTTTCGTTTTGTTTCCGGTTTCCCTCGTTTTGTCTTCAACCCACCTCTGCCGCAAAACGAATACGAAACGAAAGCGGCCCACGAAATCGCCAAAAGACCGCTCAGGTCCAGCCCTGCCCCAGACGTCGGGGCCCCCTCTCGGCACCGCCGAGGTGAAGACGGTGCTCATGGACCGGAGGGCGGCCTCGGGGCGTGGGGCGGGCGCGGTGGGGACGCTGCTGGAGCTGCTGTCGCAGGGCGGCGTCGGCAGGCTCTATCCGGTGAGCGCTACCGCGCGTGGCCGCCGCAGGGCCTCGGGGTTGGCGGCGAGCTCAGAGCCCTACCTGATGGGCCTGTTTTCCACCACCACCACCGTAAGTTGGAGGGGGGAGGGAGGAGGAGGAGGAGGAGGAGGAGGAGGTGGTGGTGTACTTATGGTGGTGGTGGTGGTGGTGGTGGTGGTGGTGGTGGTGGTGGTGGAAAACAAGCCCACCACTACCCTCGCTGATCCACGATGCGGGCGTCTCGATGGGCGGGGGTAGGGCTCGGGGGAAGAGGGTGGGGGCAGAGGCCAGGAAATGCTCCACAAAGTCGTCCCCAGACTATTTTTTGGACTGTTTCTGAATGTTCCTCCTGTAGAGGGACAGGCCCGACTTGAGGCCAGGAGCGCTTCCGGAAGGCTGAGGGCACAGGTCAGCAAGACCAGCCAGAAGCGCAAGGCTGAGGAATTCGTCGAGCACGTGGCGAAATCCGAGCCCTACCCCCGCCACCATCGATGCAGGAGAGTCGGTGGTTGGTGGGCGCAGGGTTCGGATGTCGCCACCGATAGGGCAAAGCCGAGGGGGGAGGGAGATCAGGTGCAACGTGAAGGGGGGGTGAATAGGCTCGGGGGGGGAGGGATAGAGCTCCGAACTTGTTCGGACGTTGCCGCTGCGTTTTCGGTGGCTTTGCAGCGCGCCTCGCCGAGAGCGTGCTGGGGGTGCCTGGATCCTTCCGAACGGCCGCCGCGTGCTGGGGTGTGCCTGGATCCTCCCGAGCGGCCTCCTGCGAGCCGAGGAACGGAGGCCTTCGGAGTGCCGCGCAGACTCCCCGCCTCGGCGGCGGGGGAGGCCCAGGCGGCGGCGGGACCGCGGCGGCAGCGGCGACGACGACGACGACAAGGACGGCGGCGGCGGCAGCGCCACGGCGTGCGCGGCGGACAAGGGTCTGCTGCCCGCGCTCGCCTTCAAGGCTCCCGCGCCCGCCGTCGCCGTCACCACTGGCGCCGCCGCCGCCGCTGTCCTCGTCGTCGCCGTCGTTGCTGGCGCCGTCGTCGCCGCCGTCGTTCGGGGCTCAAGGGACGGGGGTCACTGCAGACGGGGGTCAGCCAGAGCGCGCGACCTTGCAGGATCCTGCAGAGGCCAGGGTCGCATTGACCCCGGGTTGGGTGCAGGATCCTGCAGGATCCTGCAGGATCCTTCGCATTGACCCGGGTTTGGGTGCAGGATCTTGCAGGATCTTGCAGGATTCTGCGAGGCCTGACTGACCCGGGTCTGGATTGACCCGGGTCAGCAGACCCCCGAGTCGTCGTCCCCCCTCACCTCCTGCTTCCGCTCCCCTCCTCGCCCCTCGTCGTCATCGTGTCGTCGTGGTCGTGGTGGTGAGCATGGGGTCGTCGTGCTCGCGGGGTCGTGGTGGTCGTGGTCGTCGTCGAAGGCTCCCGCCGCCATGGTCTACATGCCGGTCGTGGAGCAGTTCAGGGCGCGGGTGTTCTGCGTCGGCTACCTGTGAGGGAAAGAGAAATTGCGCCCGGGAAAGGAAGCCCGATATGGAGGCGAGGGCGGGGGGGAGAGCGAGCGAGCGAGGGAGAGGGTGGATGGAGGGTCGGATGGGTGGTTGGAGGAACGGAGGGGGGCGGAATGCAGACAGACAGACAGGGAGGGAGGGAGGGACGATGTTCACGGTTGCGATGTTTGTTGTGATGGTGAGGCTGAGCATGAAGAGGGGGCAGGATGAGGGAGGGAGGAGCAGCGGGAGCTATGGCACTTCAAGTAGCGGTAGCAACAGGAGATTGTCTAGGATCATGTTGAGGTGGACGAGAAGGAGGAGGAGGAGGAGGAGGAGGAGGAGGAGGAGGAGGAGGAGGGGGGAAGACAGGGAGATCCCCGCCTCTCAAATGTTTTTTCTTCTCCCCCGTCCTACTGATCCTCGACCCTCTTTCGCCTACTCTTCTCTTCCCTCCACCGCTACCCTCCTGCTGCTGCTGCCCCTCCTCCGTCTCCACCCTGTTTTATTGTCTCTCCCATCTCCTCCCTCCCTCCTCTGCGCCTCCTTCTTCCGCCTCTTCCTTCTCCTCCTCGTCCTCCTTCTCCTCCCCCTCCTCGTCGTCGTCTTCGTCCTCCTCATCCTCCTCCCCCTCTCCTTCCTCTTCCTTCACATTTGCACCTTGTGGAAACTTCTCTTCTTCTCTCCCCTGATATCGTGCGGGAGATCTTCGGCACACTCTGCGTTTTTTTTTCTTTTGCACTCGTCCTTCTCCTTTCACATCCTCCTCCTTTTTCTCCTGCTCTTCCTTCCGCTTCCTGCTCACCGGCCAACTCCGCCTCCGCCTCCTCCTGCTTCTCCCATGTACGCAGCTCCGTTGCGCATGCCACGATGGGGTCTTTTGGTTGGAGTTCAAGGTCGGCTATGACACGCGTTCGCAGATAACAAGTTTCAGCGCAACGGGAAGGGATGGGAGGGAGGGATGGGATGTCAGATGAGGCGCGAGCGCATCTATAGCTTCCATGTTCCCGCTCTTCCTCCTCCGATGGGCCTGCCATCAGGCCATGCATTCCGCCCGATGGGCGCGCCATGAGGTCATTCCGCTTCGACGGGCGCGCCATCGTCGGCCCCCTCGCATCCCTCCGCCCCTCGCTCGCCGCCAGATGCTCCATCCCATCGCTCCACCCCTCCGTGCCCTCGCGCGCCCGTCGGGCGCTGCCCCCCCCTTCCGTGCAGGAGCTATTGTTCTGACGATAACCCGACGAGGATGAATCAGACAGAAAATAAAACACAAATACCCCCCAAAAATGAGAGCGCCGCGCCGGCGCGGGCGCGCCCCTCGAGGGGCCTCCGCGAGGCCCCCCCGAGGGGCCCCCGAGGGGCCCCGGGAGGGGGTCTCCCGCAGGGGCCTCCGAGGGGGGCCCCTCCGCGGGGCCTCCCGCGGCGGGGCCCCGCCGCGCGCGCGCGCTCCCCGCGCGCGCCCGCCGCCGCCGCGCTCCCCGCGCAGGCCGCCGCCGCCGCCGCGCCGCCCGCGCCCGCCGCGCCCGGCGGGGCCCCGCCGCGGCAGCCCGCCTGCGGGCCGTCGCCCGCCTGGGAGCAGTGCTGCCGGCAGCAGCTGGCCGCGCGGGCGCCGGCGGCCTGCGCCGAGGCCCCGGCCGCGGCCGTCCGCCGCGGCCGCGGCCGTCCGCCGCGGTCGCGGTCGTCGTCGTCGTCGCCGTCGCCGTCGTCGTCGTCGTCGTCGTCGTCGTCGTCGTCGTCGTCGTCGTCGTCGTCGTCGTCGTCGTCCGTCGTCCGTCGTCCGTCGTCCGTCGTCGTCGTCGTCGTCGTCGTCGTCGTCGTCGTAGTCGTCGTCGTCGTCGTCGTCGTCGTCGTCGTCGTCGTCGTCCGTCGTCGTCGTCGTCGTCGTCGTCGTCGTCGTCGTCGTCGTCGTCGTCGTCGTCGTCGTCGTCCGTCGTCGTCGTCGTCGTCGTCGTCGTCGTCGTCGTCGTCGTCGTCGTCGTCTGTCGTCCGTCGTCGTCGTCATCGTCGTCTTCGTCGTCGTAAACGCGTTCACAGGCAGTGCTCTCAGCTGGGTCCTCAACGGGTCCAAGGAAATCAAGGCGTTGATCTCCAAAGGAAATGACATGTAGGCAGGTACTGCTTGGGGCTTCTAGATCAATGGGATAGACTCCCAGAGCGAGGAGGGCCGTTTCGTCGACGTCGGCGAGTGGGAGGTCAGCATTGGCACCCTTGGCGCGCGGCGATTTCCAGGGCACTTCGGAGCGCCGCTTCTGAAGTCGATCGTCTGGGTGTCCTGGAAGCTGCCATCGCGCGCGTCTCTTTCTGTGCGAAGTTGGGTTTTCTCGTGGACAGGTCCAGGGCCAGGGCCTCGTGGGCCCAGCGGTGCACCAGAGCCGCGGAACCCAGCGCGAAGCAGGCGCGCTGCTACCTGAGGACGGGCGAACCCGCGCGGGAGGAGGTGTTTTGTTTCGTGTTGGGGGAGAGTCCTTCGCCAGCTCTCTTCCTTGTCGGCTTGAGCGTGAGAGGAGTGTGTGGATTAGGGCTTGGAACGGGAATGGGGAGAAGTCGGAAGGAGAGGAAGTTGGCACCCCTACCATGGCCATCCTTGTTCCCAAGCCGCGAGACGTTGACCAATTCCGACACGTTACTTCTCGATTCAAAGCGTTCGCGTGCAAGCCAGATGAATTCCACCCTCTCAATTTCAGTTCCTTGTGCGATGCCAGTCCACGCATTCTATCTGCGTTCTTCCATCTTGTTGATCTTGCTGGCCCTTCAGCATATTCAGCAGTTGATTGTCTTTCTAATGAGGAGACCCGATAAGGGTAGGAGGCCAATCGGCCGCTGCAGTGGTCGTGGCCCATGTCGCCGCTGGGAGGAAGCAGTCGGATTGTGCCCGGAATTGTCGATGGGTAAAGGAATGAGCGCTCTTGACATGGCGTGGCGCCAGAGTGCCCACGCAGACTTCGCGACAGGCTGTGACGCGCATTGCCGCGCGGTGTTGTGGGGCAACTTGCAATTTTAGTCGCAGAACGGTCATGCGAAGGTGCTTTATCAAAGTGCATTGGCTGAGTTTACCCTTCGTTTTGGTACGCGCGCTGTCTACGTATCGGTGGCCAAGGGCCCCTCTGCGCGATGGGACCTTCGGGGCTCCGACATGGCCAGACAGGGGTCGTGGCTGGCAGCGCGTCGGCAACAGGCGAAGCGCATGCGTTTCTACTTCCGACGATCGTGAACCGCAGAGGGGCCCCCAACGCGAGCCAGGGCCTGCACGTAGACGACGCGCCAATCCATTCGCGGGGCCACGAGTTGCAGGGGGTCGTCGAACAGTCGAAAGGTCTTGCCGCGAGCTCGCTACCGTCATCGCGCAGACTTTGTCAGGTTCCTTCGTCGAGAAGAAGGCGGTGGCTGCGGCTAGTTCCACGTGTGCCTCTTCAAGGTGGATGAGAGTGGGCGGCTACCAACTTGGGGTTTGCTTTCTCCGCGGGGAAACACCGGGGTCGTCCTTCCGGCAGGGCTGCCAGGAAAAATGATGTGAGTTCGCAAGCTCTGGCGCGGGGCCACCGAGCCGCAGTGCCTGAAGCTTCCGAAGGCTAAAAAGGGTTGTTATTTTCAAGACGCGGATTTTGTCCACGATCTTCTTCTGCGTGGAGCCACGGGGCATTGCCCCGCGAGGGCTCTTCGCATTTCGCGGAGCGGCAGCGAGAGCAGGCGGAGCCAGCGGGAGAGGTTGCAGCCTGGACCCGATGTAGGCGGCGGCGCGCATGGACGACCCCATCGACCTTGCTGCATTGGGCCCTTCGGAGGTATTCTTGGGAATGGTGGCCTTCTTCGGAACCGTTTAGGTGGGACTCGGCGTCATGGGGGCATTTTTTCTACGGGGACCTTGCACAAGGTTTTCAACGTCGTTGCTCAGAAGCTGGAACAGTCGAAGGGGAAGTCTTGGCTCGCGAGAACCCGAGGCCCCATATCGCCCGCGCCCCTCGAAGGACCCGCTGTGCTGAACAACGCCCGAGGACAAACGTTTGTCCTGACTGGGGGCCCGCCGTTGTCTGTCGCCGATAGTTTCTTTGCCGACCTTAATTGGAACTATCTCAGGAAGTACCTCAACGAGACCACAGGGAATTTAGCGAGACCCTCCGCTCGTTCAGCTCAGGACTTCTGGCCGGAGGTCGTTGTTCGGACTGCCGAGAAGCTCGGCGGGGGAGATGGCCATCTTTCTAGTCGAGTGTTAGCAGGAGCTCTCCCCACTGGCGCGGCCATGCGCAAATGGGAGTGCGAGGTGCCGCGAGAGCGCCCACTCTGCCTGTCTGGGCAGGGCGCCGCCCGTCGCAGGATTTGGGGGCGCCCGCGCCCTGGGGCGGAGGGCGGGGGCTGAACGCTTGAGCCAGGATTTTCTAGTGCAGGCGCACGAGGCTGGATCGGCCCCCCCCTTCTGTCGCGTTCGTGGCCTACTGGGCCTGAAGTTTCCAGCCCTGCCCCAGATTGGGACCTCGCGTTTGTAGGCCCAGATGGGCGAGGAGTGAGCCCGTTTGTTTCTGGCCCGTCAGAGAAGCCGTTCTCCAATGGGTCGTGTTTTCAAAGTGGGGGCCTGACGTTGCTAGAGCTGGTTTTGGAAGTGCCTCCAGGACTGACGCAGGGACGGTGCTGCGCGGTATATATGGGCCTCTGCCTGCGGGGCGCCAGCAATCCAGCAGCGACGCCGAGCACCGCCGTCTTGCGGTCGCGACTCTGAGAAGCCAGTCGTGTGTTGGAGACCTCCCGTCAGAGCCTGTGCGAGTGGAGTGCAGTGGGCTGTTCTCGGGTCTCCGTGATCCAGCTGCTGCTCTGTCGGGAAGGTCGAGATCCAGTTTTTACTAGCGGGAGATCGGCAAGAAAGTTGGATATTGAAGTTGGCCAACGCTGATCAAAGTGCAAGCCCACCGCGCGTTCAGTGAAGCTGTCGACGCCTCGGATTACGTGAACATAGCTGGGTCCACGATGGCGGATGAGTTTACCAAGCGTGGGGCCAGTTTTCACAGCATTTCCTCTGAAGATTTGCACCAGTCTACTCAGGGATAATAGGAGTATCAGAGTTTAGTCGCTTGGCCGGCTTTTGAGCAACAGTTTGGAAAGGTTTCCAGACCGCGTCGACCCTAAGCGGCTCGGGGATCTACGGCACCTCCCTTTCCCATCCCACACGGCGGGGTTAAGAGGTGCTTCCGATGCTTGAGAGTGGTCTCGGACAGGACTACGACCCCTTGCCAATCCCACAACCCCATCCTGAGGCCTTTGCTCAGAGGAGGTGGAGGAACGGTGCGTGAGCTACATTGGGCGAGGATGGTCGCATCCGGTGCACTTTTTTTTTGTGTTTCGTGCGGGGCCATGGCGTCGGTGAAAGCCGACAAGCTTCTCCAGCCCTGCACGAATACCAGGCGATTTTCGGAGAGATCGAAGCTCCTCCGAGGGATGGTGCCTGGAACGGCTTCCAGCAATCTTTCCTTCCGGCGCCCTTTCCCGCCTTTCCGCTGCCCCAGTGTGAAACCTCTTTGATTGTCTTGTCAACGTTCGGTACCCCAGGGGTGCCAGGAAACGTTGCACATTCTTAGCTGTCTGTGCAGGACGAGTAGGAGGAGGAGGGATTTTTTTGGCCCGCAGGCAGAACAAAAACATGAGCAAACTAACAGCCACTTCTTCTCGATGCGTTGGCCTGCTCCCGAGCGGCCACCCTTGCTCTCAAAACCTCTAGCCGGTCATTGGTGACGAGGGGGCAATGTGGCTCCAGAGGGGGAGGGACTGCGACAGCCTATGTCGCAATTGAAACGAGAAAAGAAGCATCACTGCGCCGAGATGGTCCCACGCTGCCTCGGGACCTGCAGCGTGGATTCACCCCCCGCCGAACACGCTGGAGAACGTAATGGCCGTGATGTCTCGGCTCAAAAGGGCACGGTCTCTGCAGATTGTTGCACTTCTTCTGTGCACATGCCCCACAACGCATGCAGATAACCAAAGGCTTACCCATATCATCCATGCGTGCCGAAAGTCGCTGTCCAAATCGGGCCCCGGCGCCAGCTAGTTTTTTTTACAGCAAGTGGGGAGACTTTTGCATACCAGCATTAACGCTTCACCATCAAAGCTGATCAACAAACGCTGCGTGCATCGCAACGCTCCTTCACCAACGGATACCCAGTGGTGCAACCTTTCAAAAGAAGGCGTGCCGTCTAGGCTTGGGTGAGCAAGGATTGCGCCTAACCTCCACTTTAGGAAGCAGCGGCAAGGTGAATGCCATTACTTTGGCAATCATCCAGCAATTCTTTACAACCAGATCCACCATCTCAGCCTCGTTAGCGGAAGGTTGGGGATGCTTGAGAAGCGCTTGCTTGGCATCTCGATTTGCCGCAGCATTCCCCAAAGCAATCCGGCGCTCATGAATCGGCAGCGCCTCGATGATATCATTGTTTCTGTGGGCAGGGGTGTGCTGCGCAGGCAATGCAAAATGATGATTGCCCTGCAGCATCGCAGCTCTACGTTCACCCGCGTACATATGCTTGTGCGAGAGCTGGGCGGCCCTATCCGATCCCTGAAGCCTGACAGCGCCTAGACAATCAGAGTGAGGCTGCCAGGAGCCGCGAGCGAAACAGCTCAGCACAGCCAGAACTACTTGCTCACCTGCTTGAGGTGTCTGGGGGAGGCCGTCCCAAATAACACCTTGAAATCTGGCGCGAATGTTTAAGCCCTCCTAAAACTACTCCTGCATACGAGGCTCGGGCGTCGTGAACAAGAGCCGTCAACAACAACGTCTCAGTCCTGTAAATCCGTGGGGGATTCCATCGGTAGAGAGCCCCTCTGAGAATCTTTACAAACAGGTGCGACTTGAGAAGACGGCGCTGGCCAAGAAGATGCCGTGTGATCGAACATCAGTTTGGTCGAGCCTCATCCGAGCTGGAAGCACACGCCTCCGCGATCAGCTCTGGGGAAGTAGCGGCCTCCCGAGCCGGCACCACATCTGGGTGCCTGCATTTCCAAATTCTAACAAACGGCGAGTCTGGCTGTCCACACATAGGCAAGAGTCCATCGCTCTGGTACCCCGATGCGGCACATTTATCTTGGGTCCAGAGTCCGCTGCAGAACCAGTTAGCAATCCAAAACTTGACCCTCGGGTTAAACTTCCTACTACTACTACGCACCATGGTCCGAATGGGTTCCAAGCACACCCTATCCCCAGAGAAACCAATGAGCTGCTGAGCCATGCGCCGCCCATGGTGTCTTTGACTCCCTGGGAAAGAAGCGAAGGGATCATGGCAGGGGAGCTATACAAAAGATGGACCTTCCTTTGCAAATCATGCTCCCAACAAAAAACATACTTGTCCTGCCATCCTGTGCGGTGCAGGGAGATCAGCATGCGGTGCACTGGGCCCTTGCTTTTCCTCCAGGAGAAGTCGCCTTCAACCTGAGGGGCCACCTGTTCGAAGATGCTCACAAGTTCCCGAACAGAGAAGGTGGCATCCGAGGGTCGGATGGCGGCTCTCCACACAACGTTGGCCCATTGGATAGCCGGGGCAACGCTGGCCTTTCAGACAGGGTCCCCATGGAAGACGACCTTGGCAGTCAGGGAGGGGCCACGGTGGGAGCGAACCTTACAGCAAAGGAGGGTCCTCCTAGCACTTTGCAGTTCGGCGTCGGACATGCCAATAACGTTGTTCCCAAGAGTGAGTCCGGGTCGAAGCCCACACGTGTATCGGGAGTGGACAGAACCCCCAACAGGGACACGTCGATTAGTGAATTGTCCGTTTTCGGTTCTCGACAGGGCGCCGTGGCCGTTATTTTCCAGGCTTGCGCCTGCCAGGTTTGGGCCTCAGGTCGTTTTCACTAAACCACGTTTTACTAAAGGGGGTTCTGTCCATCCCCGAGTGTAAATCTTACCAACACGGTGTATCCTATTCGGGAGTTGCCTACGGTAACGTTGGATGTTCAAATGCCGTTTGCGCATTTGTTTCGCCCTCCATTGAAACTTTCGGGTACCCCATTTGACACTTCATTGTTTTCCTGGTGCGATGTCGACTCCAAGGCTGACCGTGGCATTAGACACCGTACCGGCGAGATCCTTGAGAGACCTGCCCAACTTGTTGGCCAGGGCCTGCGACGATCCAAATGTAGTGGCCTTCCCTGCCGAAAGTCCCCAATGACGCTCAACGTCGAACACTTCTCGTAAATCATCGGCTGCCGCACTCATCACGTCGATAGCATGCTGCTCGGGGCCGGTGGCATATCCCGTATCGTCGTCAATGTATAATGATAGGGTGACGTGCGGGTGCGAGTGAACGAATTCATCAAAAGCCTCCATAGCGTACACCATCACAAAAGCATCTTTGAAGATGTCGCCGGCAGGCAGGCCTGAGCTTGCATAGAAGACCTAGGAGGAGGAGCAGGAGGAGGAGGTGGAGGAGGAGGAGGAGGAGCAGGAGGCGGAGGCGGAGGCGGAGGAGGAGGAGGAGCAGGAGGAGCAGGAGGAGCAGGAGGAGCAGGAGCAGGAGGAGGAGGAGGAGGAGGAGGAGGAGGAGGGAGAGGAGGACGACGGCGACGACGAGAGTGGCGGCGACGACCGACGATGCCGACGGACAACCATGACGGGCGACGGCGCCCGACGGGCGGCGGACGTCGACGGCGCCGGCGGCCACGACGGTCGGGGACGCCCACGCGCTCCGCGCGTCCCCGTGCGCAGGCGGAGGCCGAGGGCGCCGGGGCCGCCTGGGGCCTCGTGCGCCTGCCACCGCTGGAGCCCCCAGGAGCTCGTCGCCGTCGCCGTCGTCGTCGTCGTCGTCGTCGTCGTCGTCGTCGTCGTCGTGGTCGTCGTCGTGGTCGTGGTCGTCGTCGTGGTCGTGGTGTCGTGGTCGAGGTCGTGGTCGTGGTCGTCGTCGCCGCCGCCGTCGCCGTCGCCGTCGCCATCGCCGTCGCCGTCGCCGTCGCCATCGCCGTCGCCGTCGCCGTCGGGGGCGGCCGCCGCCGCCGTTCGCCGACGTGGGCGTTGTCGCGCACCGTCGCCGTAGGTCTTCGCAGCCGCCGCCCCGCGGCCGTCGTGGCCAGGAGGTGGAGCAATGGAGGGAGACATGAAGATACAGGATGATGAGGGAGGAGGAGGGAGAGGAGGAGGAGGAGGAGGAAGAAGAGGAAGAACGCAACAGGCATCACACCTACTGTTTGTGCAACGTTAAAAACAGAGGTGTAGGAGGAGAAGGAGGAGGAGGAGGAGGAGGACCTCCCCACCCCCCGTGGGCATCCGTGAGGGGCCTCAGTCCCCCCCTTGCGGTACCGTTCGCTCGCCTCGGCGACTGAGGGTCCCTGGAGTGGGAGTCGGGGCCTGCTCGACGGGATTCTTACGGGCGCTGGGGAGAGGCCCTTTGCGCCATCCCACCTGCGGCAGGGTGGCCCCGGTCGCACCTGCGTCGAGTCGTGCTCTCACACCGCCACCTGTCTGCAATCGCTTCATCGCTCACCCTCCGGATCTTCGCCTCCGGCTCCTGTCCACGGCGTTCCTTTCCCTGTGCAAGCTCCTCGGCGCCGCCTGCACCCTGGCCCGCCCTCCGGCCGCCTGAGGCCCCGCCCGCCTGTGCCCTGTCTCCCCAAGTAGAGCTGTGCGTAGCCCGCCTAGCTTTTATCGGAAGAGGTTCGCTCTCGCCCCGCAAACCAATAAAAAACTTGCCTGCAACCGCCCACTTGCTCGGCCACCTCTGCCGCATCGGTTGGCCGCCAGCAGTCGCAGGGACCTTCCCCCCCCCGCCCATCCGTCAGGGTATCATCGGGCCCCCTTTTTCATCGTTCCCGCCAGCCCGAGGGTGGGGGGGGACAGATGCCCCGCCCCCTGGGGGGGGTCCACTTCCCGTGGCGGCTTTCCATGTAGTGGGAAGGCCTTGCGGCCGATGCCGCCGACCCTGAATGTGGACGTCGACCACGGCGGCGGCGTCGGCGGCGACGACGACGCTGACGCGGGGCAGAGTGCTCAGCGATGCTTCTTTCGTGGGGCCTCTTCGGAGCGCGCTCGTAGGCCTCTGGGGGGCAGTTGTGGGGCCTCTCGGGGGCCACTTGGGAGCCTTTTGGGTTTCCCTTCGGGCTTCTTGTGGGCCTTTTTGAGGCCTCTTTGAGGCCTTTTGGAGGCCTCTTGGGAGCCGCTTGGGGGCCTCTTGGGGCCTTTTGGGGGCTTCTCGGAACCGAGGGCTCGAAATGTTCGTTCGGGCTCCCGTGTAGGCACCCTCTTGGAGCCGTTTTGGGGTCCCCTTAAGGCCGTCTGGGAGGCCTCTAGGGCCGTCTTGCGGTCCTCTTGGGTTGCTCTGGGGCCGTCATGGAAACCTCTCGGGGGCCTCTTGTGCCGATCTCGTTCGCATCCTGGGCCGTCTTGGGGCGTGGGGAAGCCGCAAATGCGAGAAGAGCGCCAGAATCATTCAAACAAGTCGCAGAGCATCATTTAAGAATGCCTGTTGGGGCCCTCTTGGTGTGCTCTTGGCGCCTCTTCGAGCGTCTTGGAAGCCACTTGGGCTGTCAGGAGGCCATCTCTGGCGTCTTGGACCGGTTGTTCGGCGCTTCGGGGCCCTCTAGGACCGTCATGAGGGCCTCTTGGGCTGTCATAGGTTTTTTTTGGGGGCGGGGGGGATGGTATTCTGACCCCGGCCCCCCCGCAGACCCCTCCCTGGGACCCCCCCCCCATGACCCCCCCAGGGACCCCCCTGCGAGAGGAAGGGATCACTGGGAAGGGATTTCCCTTCGACTCAACTACGACGTTGCTCAATTTCGCTTTAGTTTCGCCTTGGCTGGTTCGCTTGAGGAGGAGGGCCCAGTGCAAGTGCAGGGGAGCGGCGACGGGCCCAGGGAAAGGGGGCTCAAACGCGACGGCGACGACGACAAGGACGACGACGACGACTACGACGACGACAACGACGACGTCGAGTCAAACAGAGCAGCGTCTTCCACACGCCGACAGGGTTGGCGGATTTGTGCAGGCCCTTAATTGAATCACTTCCCCGCAGGGGTGACTGCCGGGATCCACATTTCTGCAGCGTCAGCAGGAGGAGGAGGAGGAGGAGGATGGAGAGAAGGAGGAGGATGAGGAGGATAAGGAGGGGGGAAGCAGCAGGAGGATGGAGGTTTGGAGGAAACAGGTGGAGGGAAATAAGTGGACATGTAGACGAGATGCGAGAGGGTCAGTGTCAGGGATGATCGGTCCATTTTGAGGCGGGTTTGCCGTGACGATGGTGGCTAACCATCTCCCACCGCCTCCCCTTTCCCCCTCCACCGTCGTCGTGATTGACCTTCTTTTCCCCTTCAGACCACGACGACACGACGACCAGAACAGAAAAGCCAACGAGGACGACAAACAACACGACAAGAACGATGACGACGATGCAGCCGACGACGAAGCCGACGGCAGCGCCGACGACGCCGACGACGCCGCCGACGCAGACGCTGACGCCGACGCGGCGTCGTCGTCGGCGTCGTCGGCGGCGGCGTCGGCGTCGGCATCGGCGTCGGCGTCGGCGTCGTCCTCGTCGTCCTCGTCGTCCTCGTCGTCCTCGTCATCCTCGTCGTCGTCGTCCTCGTCCTCGTCCTCGTCCTCGTCCTCGTCGGCGGCGGCGGCGGCGCCCGCGGCGCCCGCGCCCGAGGGCGGCCTGGCCCGAGCGGCGGCGGCGGCGGTGGCCTCAGCGCGCGCATCCGCGGGCCGCCTGCCGCGCGCCGGGCCCGGGCCGGCGGGGCCCCGCCGGCCGCGGCGAGGGCGTTCGCCGGCCGCGAAGAGCGCTCCAAGAGAGCCCAAGGCCGCCCAAGACGGCCCAAGAGGCCTCCAAGAGGCCCCCAAGAGGCGCCCAAGCGGCGTCCCAAGAGGCCCAAATCATTGATTTTCCTAAGGAAAACGTGCATTTTTTAGCATCTGCGGCTTTTCGGCTTTCAAGGCGTTGACGACGGCCCAAGAGGCCCCCAAGACCGCCCCAAGACGGACCAAGAGGCTCCCAAGAGGCCCACAACACGGCCCAAGAGGGCCCCAAGACGGCCCAAGAGGCGCCCAAGACGGGGCCCCGCGTTCGAGCAGTGGCGAGGCGTCTTGGCGTGCCCATAGGCCTACCAGAGAATGTCCCAAGAGCCTTTTGTGGTCGCACGGAATGTTCTTAGAGCGTTTCTGGTAGGGGCCTCTTCATCTGCGCTTGTGGGCCCCTTCATCTGCGCTTGTGGGGAGTGCAGTCTTCCAGGGCACATGCCGAACATGGCTTCCGGTCTCTCGAGGTCCCCGTCTGCGGCCCCCGGGCGCCCTGCGGGCGAGCCTGCGGCCCTGGGGTCACCGATCCCCATCCCCATCCTCTTCGAGACCCCCACCAAATCACCACCCCAGTTGGGGATGCACCCCTCGAAGCCCGAAGGGAGCGGCCTACAGATGTACTTATACGACCACCATGCTGGTGATAAGGAGGTTGGGCGTGGGGGGGGCAGCAATGGGCAACAGTGGTGATTGTTGCGTTGCCGCTCGCTCTTGGGACCATCGATCCCACTATCGATCTCACTCGATCTCACTGTCGATCTCACTCTGGATCTCGCTATCGATCCTACTATCGATCTCCCTATCGATATCACTCGATCTCACTATTCATCTCACTATCGATCTCACTATCGATCTTACGATCGATCCCACTACCGGTCTCACTATCGATTTCACGATCGATCTCACAATCGATTTCGTCATCGGTCTCACTATCGTTTTCGCACCAGCAGGACACAGGGACACCGGCGGGACACCGGCGGGACACCGGCGGGACACCGCGGGCCACCGCTTGCCGGAGGGAGAATCATTTGGTCCGGCCGGGACCCAGCCATAAGCGGGACACCGGCGGGACACCGGTGGGACACCGCGGGCCACCGCTTGCCGGAGGGAGAATCATTTAGTCCGGCCGCGCCTCAGCCACAGGAAGCTTTCCTCTCGCCCGCCCACGCAGCTTCGCCTCGCCCGCACGCACGGCACGCACGAACACGAAACCGACACCGATTTCCCGGTGGGGGGCTCTCCGTTCCACTTCGATCTCACCCCCAAATTTCCGATATATATATATATATATACACACATATGTGTACCCATCTAGGGGGATTAAAGCGGCCAGTGTGGCCCAGGCCACGCCGCTGGGGATGGGGATCGGTCAAGCGATGCTCAGGAGTCTCAGCCGCCTGGGCGCCTCGCGTGCTCCTGGTGCAGGAGCCTGCGCTCGTGGGGCGGGCGCTTTCTGGCCACGCCGCTCGGGAAACGAACGAGCTACTACAAGATGGGCATACTATATGTTCGGGTCGGGCGCGCGCCTCCAAGGAGGACAGACAGTATAAGTATGTCTCTGTGCATCCCATGGGCTCCATTCGGGCCTCGGAGGCGTAGAGGATGGGGACGACGGCCAACGGCAGTTCCTGCCGAGTTTGAGAAACTCTCGCCGGCCGCGGACGTTGACAGGCGCCACCTGCCCACTGGCGGCCGATGCCGGTCGAAAAGAACACCAGCTACTGAGCATCGTCGCCGTTTTTTTTCCGTCCCCTGTTGCGGGCGTCTGCAGGGACACCGCACCTGGAGGCCAACGCCCCCTGGGGAGCTGGATCCCGAGGGGAGTTGGCACCTTCCCAGCCACACGGGCCCTCGGAATGTATCACCGTACGTGCAGAGTCTGCCCCCGAGGCAGCACCAGCCTGGAGATGCGGCGGTCTTTCTGTTCGGTAATATGCGAGAGTCTTTTCTGATGCTCCTCGTGTTCCTGCACTCCGAGGCGACCCACACGTTTCTGCGAGTAAACAAGCACGTTGACACGCCCCCCTTGAGCACCAGTCTAAACCTCTTGGGAGCTGCATGGGAGCAGAACCCCAGCGCTGTCATCCCCTGTGCTGTGGCAGAGAGCGGGCGCAGGGGGCGGAAAAGGGGCGAGCGGGCAGGGCGGGGAAGGGGCAAGGGGACGAGTGGGCACACGGGGTGCATGCTGCTTGCCCGAAAGACGTACCCGGCTACGTCAGCTCGAAAAGCTTGGCTTCACTCAGCCTGCGGCGTCGGTGGCGTAGTGTGTCAGGGTCAACATGCGTGAATTCAGATATGTTTTCCTCGCGAATGACTGCGTCTACCAGGGCCACGGCCAACGGTTGCTGCCGGCTCCGTGCCTCTGCTGAGCGGTCTGCCACTGCAAGCCGGGGTCGTACTGCCATGGCGCCGGTGTCTGGCATGCCGGCGGCGGGGCTCCGAAGCCCGCGCGCCCGGGACATGTCCAGGCCATCCGGTGCCCGTGCCCCACTGCAGAGGCGCCGCGGCAACCGGGAATTGCTGGGGAAACTGCTGCAGCCCCGCACCATGCGGGAAGCGGTGCTTCGGCGCGGCGCCGGCCGGGGGGAGTCCCCAAACCTGTCCCGGCAGCATGCCACGAACCCACTGCGGCATGAGCGGAGACACGTGGAGGAGGAACGCGGACGCACAACACTCAGGAGGGGAAGAAACACACAGACACAATTAATCGTCGATCCCCAGGAAAATATGGGAAAATATGGGAAGTGGGGGGAAGACAAAACCCAGAAAGTATAGGAAAACATGGGCAATCTTTTTATCTGTGTGTCTTTATTTGTGTGTCCTGGGGCCCCTTCAAACCCGTCGTGCTCAGCCACGGCTCTCTGTCCCGACCGAGGGGAGCGATGGCAATCGTGACTATCATCGAGCCAACCACACTGAAACTCGCATCTGCTCCGATCATCTTTCCGATGACCGGCCCCCAAATCTGCACGCCCGAAATGGGTACTGAAAGAATGGGTACGATGCCCAACAGCAGCTCTTGTTCATTCTGAACAGGCCTCGCTGTCCACGCCGCCGCGGCCTGTGTCCATTCGAGACAGAAGGTCGCCCGCCCAACAGCGGCCGCTGTTGGTTTGGGACAACATTTGCTGTTGGGCATGGTACCCATTTTTTCGGTACCCATTTCGGGCGTCCAAACCAAAGGGTGCTTTCGGAGATCACTGCCCAGGCGGGTTCCCACATGGCCTTGACAAAGCCGATCCAGGGACCAAAGATGACGGCTACACATGCGATGTAGAATACGATCGTGTATCATTTTGTTGGAGGCCATTGCAATCACGCCCTGGGAGGCCCTCAGAGGGGCTCGATGTGCATGCACGACGTCGGCTGGCTGACCAAGGTCCAGTTGGCGAAAGCATTCGGTGCACCAGCGCTCCAGCATCCCATGGTTCGGGCAGCCAGGGCGTCCCCAGGCAGCCTCCGAAACGTTGTGTCCCCACGTCCTGAGGAAAAGGGGGGGGTCTTGGTATCAGTGTCGCACCTCTGCCTCGCCCTCCGACAAAATTATCGGCGCTTGCGCGCCGAAGCGTTTCATTTGCGGAGCTGGGCTCCCTGGCGCGAACGGCCGAACGAACCCTGCAGCGCGACTCTCTGGCAACACGGCTGCCGCCACAAAAATCTTCGGTTGAACGATGACTCCGTGCAAAGGCTGTGCCGACCAGCGCTCCTGCGTTTTCCTTCCGAGCTCAGACCAGCCCATACCCAGACGCACTTATACGGAAATCACTCCTTCGCAGAGCTACCCAAACTCATATGCATTCGTTCGTAGTCAAGTAGTAAATATAAACATGTTTGCATATACGTGCGCATGCGCGTGCTCATCCTGTCGATGCATCGGTATGTGTATGTATGCATGCATGTATGTATGTGTTCACGCTCGGACGCAAGCATAATGTCACCAGTCTTGTTCAGGGGCATTCATGTTCACGCCCATACAGAGCTTGTTCAGTCATACGCGAGCTTATCCCCGCGAGTACCCGCTCATGTTCAGACCCACGAAATGCAGATCATGCGTGCTCATCCCCACTCACACAAGGATTCATTCATACTTAGGCGCAATCGTACTCACCTCGGTCAAAACATTTTCACATTCACAATGCCTTTTTCAATCTTAGAGCCACTCAAAGTCAGATCGCTCATATCCAAGAGCACTCACACCAATCTCACTGATGTCTAAGCTTTGTCAGGCTGAGGCTCGGTAGTCAGATTCACTATTGTGCATCGCTCAATGCTCATCGCGATGCAGCAGGGATGCAGTGTGGCATTCCAAGGTGGGGCCGCCAGGGGGTGTTGCACGGGTCCGTTAACACCATACTAGTGGTACATCTCATGCACAATGGTTGTGGCAGGGCAGGGGGCGGTAGAGTGTATACGTGTCTCTTTTCACACCTTCATGATCTTCAAGACGTAGCACGTCTGGTTTTGGGGCATTCCAAGGGGGGGTCAGCAGGGGGAGTTCCACGGGCCCCTTGGCGCCCAGATTATCCGACAGTTTTTATGTGTGCGTGTGTGTATGTGCGTGGCGGGGGGGTGGGAAGGGGGGTGGGAGAGGGGTGGGGGGTGGGGGGGGGGGTGTACATGTCTCGCTTCATAGCGATGCAGGCCGGCATGGTGTTTGGGTCTCCCAACACGAAGCCGCCAGCGGGTGTTGCATGGGCCTGTTGGCGCCCATGTTGTCGGGACCTCTCAAACAGAATCACCCCTTTTGGGGTGTAGACGTGTGTGTCTCTTTTCAGAACCCCATGGTCATCGTGATGCAGCAGGGGTAGCACTGATGTAGCTCAGGGGGGACCGCCAGAGGGTATGCCACTGGCTCGCTGGCGCTCAGCTTGTAAGGGTCTCCCGTTTGAAATGTTCGCTTCGGCCGAGTGCACGAGTGCCTTGTCAAGGTTCCAAGATAGCCACGATGCAGCAGGCATTGCGTTTAGGCATCCGGAGGGGGTGCTGTCAGTGGAGGCCCACTCATATCCATATTCACTTATACTAAGGCCAACTCGTACTATGTCACTCAGACCCGCTCATATTCGGACACTTCTAGAAGTGGGACTCGTCACAAAAAAAGATTGCACACGCTGGGATCTCCCGCGCCGAGTCGTGTCACTCCGCGGTCCTGGAGCTCCTGACCGTTCCCTGCATCTGGTGCTGCGTCCTGTACCCAGTTTCGGTGGTCTTGGGGCCCGACAGCGGGGGCCGATGCCGAACCCGAGGCATCAGCATCACATCGTCCGAGGTCTCGGCCTCTGCACCGAGCGCCCTGGCCGACCAGACCGCTCTGCGCAAGCTTTGAGCCTCTCCTGGACCCTCGGATGTCGGGGGGAGGGTCTGGGGGAGGCCCCAGAGCGGGGCTCTCGGCTGGAAGCCCAAGGAAGGCCCTCCAAGGCCATAAGGGCCCCTGTGGGGGGGTAGCGGGAAGACCTGGGGGGCCTATCTAGGCAACGATTGTATGCTATTGTTTGCAGTGGTGACAATGATGATGATGATGATGATGATGATGATGATGATGATGATGATGATGATGATGATGATGATGATGATGATGATGATGATGATGATGATGATGATGATGATGATGATGATGATGATGATGATGATGATGATGATGATGATGCAGGAGAAGGAGGATTGTAATAAGGAAAGTGATGATGAAGTTGATGGCGGTGACGGTGATGATGATAGTGCTGCTGGTGGTGGTCATGCATGGTGATGGTGGTGGTGGTTGCGATGATGGTTATGGTGATGATGTTGATAATGATGTTGATGGTGATGATGTTCGTGCTGATGGTATTGGTGATGATGCTGGTCATGCTGGCGATGCTGATGATGGTGGTTGTGATGTTGTCAATTATGATGCTGATGATGATGCTGATGATGATGGTGATGATGATGATACTGATGATGCTGACGATGATGATGACGCCGACCTCGACCTACACGTCGACGCCGACATCGGCGTCGTCGTCAACGACAACTAAGACTACGACGACGATGGTGATGCTGGTGGTAGTGATTTTGGATGCGATGCTGCTGCTGATTCTGATGATGACGATTATGATGCTCGTGGTGGTGATGCTGCTGCTGACTGAGCAAACTGATTATACTATGATTTTGGTGGCAGTGATGCTGATGCTGATGATGCTGATTATGGTGATATTGACGAACCGATGATGCTGTTGCTGCTGCTGATGGTGATGATGATGATGATGATGATGATGATGATGAGTATGTTGATGATGATGCTAATGTGCTGGTGATGAAGTTGATGATGCTGATGCTCATGCTGATGATGCGGGTGGTGGCGATTATGATTGTTATGGCGGAGACGGTGATGATCGTGGTGAAGACGATCCCAATGGTGTTGGTGATCATGATGATGATGACGACGATGATGATGATGATGATGATGATGCCGTGGTGGTGGAAGTTTTGTTGGTGGTAGTAATGATGATCGTGATGATGTGATGATGCTTATGGCGATACACATTGCGATTGCCTGCGTGATGGCCATGCTTCTATCTTGATACTTATGGTAATTGTGGTGATGCTGGCTGTAATGATATGGGTGGTGATGGTGATGGTGTTGATCATGGTGGTGATGATGATGCTGATGATGCTGATTATGAGTATGATGGTATGGTGATGGTGGTAATGATGACGATGATAATGCTGATGTTGGTGTTGAGTGTGCCGATGATGGTACTGGTTGTGTTGGAGGTGGCGATCATGAGCACGATGATGACGATGCTGTTGCTCATGATGCTGATGATGCTGCTGCTGGTGATGATGACGCATGTGATGATGATGATGATGATGATGCTGATGATGGTAATGCTGATGATGATGCTGATGATGCTGAGGATAAAGATGATGATGATGAGGATAAGGATGAGGATGATGATGAATGTGATGATGATGATGATGATGATGATGATGATGATGATGATGATGATGATGATACTGATGATGATGATGATACTGATGATGATGATGATGATGATGATGATGAGGTTGATGTGTGATTGTGATGATGGAGGGGTGGTGGTGATGACGAGGGGGATATCCAAGGCAGTGGTGATGATGAGGAGCACCAGCGGCCTCAGCTGGCCTGTTGTAGGATAATGCGGGAGATATTTCGGGCAAGCAGCGACGGCGGTGGAGGAGGAGGAGGAGGAGGAGGAGGAGAAGGCGTTTGGAGGAGCAAGGATGCGGAGGGATGTCGAGGGATGGCGGCGACGACGACGACGCTGCCTTCGATGACGGCGAGGAGCGTCGGCAGCGACGACCATGACCATTACGACGGCGTCCACGACGACGGCGACCAGCGGCGACGACGACGACGACGACGACGATGACGACGACGACGACGACGGCCGAGGAGGTGACTCCTGCCTGGCCGGCTGCGCCGCGTCCAGCGCCCCGCCGCTGCTGAGGCGCGCGCGCACGCGCGCGAGTGCCAGCCTCCCCTGGGTCGTGCGCGTTCGGCGGCCTTCGGCGGCCCCAAGCGGTCCTCGGCGGCTCTCTGCGGCCCTCGGCGGCCTTCGGCGGCCCCTCGGCGGGCCTCGGCGGCCCCCGGCGGGCCTCGGCGGGCTCCGGTGGGCCTCGGTGGGCTTCTCGGCGGCCCTCGGCGCCAGTCGGGCAGCGGCCCCGGGAGGTCCGCGGTGTTGCATCTTTCTTTTGGTGACGCCGGACCTCAGGGGAGCGGCGGCGGTCGCCCCGGGGGCGGAGGCTCGAGGGCCGCGGATCAAGGTCTTGGACGCCTCGGCCCCCCTCAAAGTCGGAGGTGGATAGACCTCCTACCCTGACACGTCGATTAGTGAACTGTCCGTTGTCGGTTTTCGAGAGGGCGCCGCGGCCGTTATTTTCCAGGCTTGGCGCCCGCCAGGTTTGGGCCCGAAGTCGTTTTCACTAAACCACGTTTTATGAAAGGGAGGTCTGTCCATCCCCCTCAAAGGGCCTCCGGGTGTGCCCTCGTGGCCGTGGCCAGGCGCAGCCCGAAAGGCCGGCCAGGAAGGGCCCTGTGGTCCAGGGGGGGGGGCGCTCGTCCGGGGGGCGGCCAGGGGGGAGCTGTCATGGCCAGAGCCGTGCTCTCTCCCGGGGTCCCGGGGCTGCTCCTCTCCTCTCGATGGGCTTCCTGGCCCCCCCCCCATGGCGCAGCCCCGACAACCTCCAACACCAGACGCAGCCTCCCCGACGACCTGCAACACAAGACGCAGGCGGACGGAGGCCGCCGCCGCGGGGATCCACGCCAGTCGTGCCCTCCCAGCTGCCGCCACCCCTTGGGGGGCGTCTGCACGCGTGCCTCGGGCCACGGCCTGGGGGCCCCCTCTGGGACGCCCCCCGCTCGGACGCCCCCCGGTGATGATCGGGTCTTGGCCGCGGGCCTGGGGCGGGGCGGGGCCACGGGCCACGGGCCACGGGCACGGTGCAGCGGCCGGAGTGCAGAGGTCCAGGGGCGGAGTGCAGGGCTGGAGGCGAGGCAGGCCTGGCCACCCCTGCGGTCTGCGGCCCTTCCGGGGCTGGCGGAGGCACGGGGGCTGATGGCCCTGTTTTCCACCACCACCATCAGTTGGAGGGGGAGGAGGAGGAGGAGGAGGAGGAGGAGGAGGAGGAGGAGGAGGAGGAGGAGGAGGAGAGGAGGAGGAGGAGGAGGAGGAGGACGAGGAGGAGGTGGTGGAGGAGGAGGAGGAGGAGGAGGACCCCCTCCCCCTCCAACTTATGGTGATGGTGGTGGTGGAAAACAGGCCCATCGGGTGCCCGAGTTGCTGGAGGGGTGGGGGGTGGCAGCGTGCGGGGATCTTGCGGCCACGCGACGCGAGCTTTGTGATGGAGAGCGGCTCGGCGAGGGCTCGGGCTGAGCGGCGCTCGAGGTAGAGCTGATCTGCTCATGGTCCCATGACAGTAGTGCGCGAACGTAAGAGAGAGGAGACCAGGGGCGGCGACATTGGGGAGAATTGGTCCAGGGGGGTGATCATTGGCATTGGCACCCGAATCGCGCGTTCATCACCGATCGGTGTCGCATCGCCGAGCTATCGTCGATGTGGCTCCGATTCCATGCCGATGTTCGCCAGCGGCACGCCGGGGATGGAGTGGGAGGAGGCAGGAGGAGGCGGGCGAGGAGGAGGAGACGGAGGAGGAGGAGGAGGAGGAGGAGGAGGAGGAGGAGGAGGAGGAGGAGGAGGAGGAGGAGGAGGAGGAGGAGGAGGAACATGAAGGAGAACGCAGGAGGTCGGACAACCACTGAGCTTTGAGGAGGAGCAACAGGGGGAAGAGCAAGAGGGGTATGATTAGGCAGGAGGAGGAGGGGGAGGAGGAAGAGGAGCTGGCGGAGCCTCCTGAGCCTGTCCCCGTGTTCTCTGCTTCCGCTAACGTAGGGAAGGAAGGGGCAATGCGACGGATGCGTCACGCGAGATTCGTTGGTCTCAGAGATTGCCGAGTTATCCGTGCTCGATTTGTTACCTGAATGCAGCATCCGCATGTTTTTTGTTGCCAGGGCTCATGCAATCAGACGATTAGTTCTGTTCTGCGGTGCACGCTTGGCGTGCACCGCGCGGAAGCACTTAGCGTCTGACCAGAGGCGAACTGTTGCACGGACGTGCCATTCGCTGTTCGCGTCCGCATTTTTTCTCGATGTGTGTGTGTGTGTGTGTGTTGCTTCTGACTTCTGCTGGTCGCTCGGGCGGTCGCAGCGCGGTGAGGAAGCCTTCGGAGCGATGCGCGAGCGGCAGCGGGCGAGCGTCCCGGATGCCTCCACCGTGGGAGCTGCCCCATTTCCCGCGTCGGGCCCCTTGGCTTCTCGAGCGCACGACGGGTTTTGGACGTCTTGGAGCCTGCCTGACGGCCGGCCGGTCGGTACCCAGGGTACTTCCACGAGGAGGGGGGGGCCATTCTCGCCGCGTCGGGCCCCTTCTTCTCGAGCGTCCGAAGGCTTTCGGATGGCTGGTGGCACGAGGGGGACGAGCAGCGGACGACCTGCCTGTGTGCCCCGTACCGCATTGGCGTCTTCCGAGGCGTCGTCAATCCTCGGCCCGGGAAGGGTGCGGTGCATACATCTCGGGTATAGCCAGGACCCCGGTCAAGGGGAGCCTGTTAGTGATTGGTCCCCGAAGCCCAAAGCATCTATTGGAATCACTTAACCAGGTCTGCCGTAGCTGATGCTTGTCGGTTAGCGGCAATTCTGGTTAGTGGAATGGGACGTGGGGGGCGCCCCCCAGTACACATCACTAAACCAGGTCCCGTTAAACCCAGTTCTGCCAACGCCCGAACATAGTCTCTTGGCCCTCAGAGCCGAACAGCTATGCATCGTGCGGCGTCGGAGAGGTGCGATGACCACCCGCCCTTCGCCGCCGATGCTACCAGGCGGGCGCAAGAGGCGGGCTGCCGGGAGGTAGTTCCCCCCTTAGATGATCGATCTCAAACATGCCGGGGCCGTTTTTTTTGTCACGATAGGCATTTTCTCGCCGTTTGGGGCGCCGTATTTGTTAGTTTTTTCGAGTCTAGGATCGGCCCGTGGCCCACTTGCTTTTTTCCGTTCCGCTCGCAATGCGCTCTCAATACTATCTGCCAGGTATCACAGTGCCGCCTGCCTGACGTCCACATTCCCCGGCATCGTTTCTTCCAGCGCGTTGGCCGAGTCAAGAGCGAAAAGTGAACAACGTGGGAAACACGCCCCTGGCGTCGTTCATATTGAGTCGGGCCTGTTCCTCTTCAGGGGAACGTTCTGAAATAGGCATAAACCATAGTCAGGGGACATGTCTTGTATGCTTAACACTTTTTTATGTTTTGACTATTTAAACTTCTCCTCGAAAATCGGTCTGTATGGGGACAGGCCCGACCTAACATTAATAACAACTGACCCACCCGCCCCTCGCCGCCGAGACTGCTGAGCGAGCTGAGCGGCGAGTACCTGGCGGAGGCGGCCTCCGCCGCTGGGACGCCTGCCCCCGTGGTCGTCCCTCGCCGTGCACCCCCTCCGCTCCCCCCTCCTCCTCCCTCCTCCTCCTCCTCCTCCTCCTCCCTCCTCCTCCTCCTCCTCCTCCTCCTCCTCCTCCTCCTCCTCCTCCTCCTCCTCCTCCTCC
>CAUYUJ010002714.1:447132-452132 GCA_963575745.1 Prorocentrum cordatum
TGCATCCTGGGGGGGGCACCCTCGAGTGATCGTATGGTTTTGGGGTTTTTGGTTGGCGGAGGGTCTCATGTTCTCGAAGAGTGTTCTTCTGTCCTGGGTCCGACCGTGTCGATACCGCTGCCCTTGCCTCGTATTCGCCTTTTTGGGCCTCCTGGGAGGCCCTCGTCGCCACCGCTGGATTCGCCTCGAAATTCTGGTCACAACGCGCCCTGGGAGAGGTCCGGGAGGAGTAGTGGCATCAGTACCTTTTAATTGCCCCATCCGCGCCCCCCCCCCCTCGGCCTCCCTCGCGGCGCACCCACCGTCACGTCTCCCGCAGCGTGCCGCCCAGAGGCCGTCACCCGCATGGAGGGCGGGAAGGAGCTGTGGTTCTCGTACATTGACCGCATAGGCGGAGCCATGCGGGACCCGGCCAGGCGGTCGAGTGCGGAGCTGGAGGCGCCCCCTGCGTCGCCCCCCTGTCGTACAGAGGAACGCCGTCGGTGCTGATGTGGGCCATAGCCTTGCGTTGCGTGCATGCGTGGTTGTTTGCGTGCGTGCGTGCGTGCGTTGCCGCGTGCGTTGCCGCGTGCGTTGCCGCGTGCGTGTGAGAGAGTGCGTGCGTGCGTGCGTGCGTGCGTGCGTGCGTGCGTGCGTGCGCGCGTTTGTGTGTGTGTGTGTGTGTTTGTGTGTGTATGTGTGTGTGTGTGTGCGTGCGTGCGTGCGTGCGTGCGTGTGTGTGTGTGTGTGTGTGCGTGTGTGTATGTTTGTTTGTTTGTGTTTGTGTGTGTGTGTTGCGCGGGGCACCAGCCAACTGCAACCCTGAACAACAATTGGGCCCCAGTCCAGTCTGGGTGTCACCATTGATGGTGATCGTGGCGATGGTGGTGATATTATGGTGACGACGGAGGGTAAGATGAAGGAGGAACAAGGGGGATAGAACCGAAGACGTTTACGGCGAATCACCGCCGTCCCTTGCCTTTCAGGATATGCTCTGGTGACCAAACGTGTTGGCAAATTTTGGCTGCGCTATTTGACCATGCGTTTCCCCAGCCGTTGTGGAAGCCAGTCGGGGAACACGCGGGGGAGGAAGAGGAGGATGAGGAGAGGAAGAAAAAAGGAGGATCGGAAGGATGAGGAGACCTTTCGGGAGCTTCTGGAGTCATTTTCGGGGCCTCCAGGGAGCTTTCTGGGGGCCTCTTGGATGTCTCTTGGGGGCTTCCTTGACCTTCAGGGCCCTTAGGGGCTTCTTAGGGGCCGCTTTGGCCGTCTTGCGGCGTTCCTGGCCCGTCTGGCGCCGTCGGAAGCCGTCTTGGGATCATCTTTGGGCCGTCTTTGGGCCTTCTTGGTGCGCTTCAGAGTCGTCTCGAACGTCGTCTTGGGCGTCTCAGATGCCTCTTTGGCCGTCTTTGGACCCTTTTGGGGCCGTGTTGTGAGCCTCTTGGGCCGTCCTTTGGCCATCTTTGAGGCCTATAGGGCGATCTTGGGACAATTTTTTGGGCCCCTTGGGCCGTCTCGGGCCGCCAGCAGGCCGACAAACACTTCCGAGAAATCAATGACTTTGGCCTCTTCTGGCCTTTCTGGAGGACCTCTTAGGGGGCCTCTTGTGTCGACTGAGTGGCCTTTCGGGCGCATCTTGGGCCGTCTTGGACTCTCTTGTCTCATCTTGGCGGTCTTCGAGGCATCTTGGAGGCCCTCTCGGGGCAATCATCTCGGTTCTTAGACCCAGACCGCACCCCTGGGAGGAGGGCCAGTCGAGACAGCGGCGACTCTCCCGCCCAGCCCCCAGCCCCGCTCACGGCGTCGGCCCCCCCAGGCCCCTCCCGGATCGAGGGGCTCCCATTCGAGCACCCCTGGGGGCAGGGCCAGCCGAGGCAGCGGCCCCAGGCCCCTCCCGCATCGAGGGGCTCCCATTCGAGCACGCCTGGGGGGAGGGCCAGTGGACACAGCGGCCCCAGGCCCCTCCCGGATCGGGGTGCTCCCACTCGAGCACCCCTGGGAGGAGGGCCAGCCGAGGCAGCGGCGGCTCTCCCGCCCAGCCCCCCCCCGCCCCGCTGCGGCGAGAGCGCCCGCGGGAGCGCCACGCACAGGGTGGAGCACGCCAGGGGGGGGCCCCGCCCGCTCCGCCAGACCCCGCGCTCGCGTCCGCGGCGCCCCATCGCCGGCGAGCGCCGCCCGAGTTGCCGCGCGAGGCGAGCTTCCATCGCCAGGCTGCAGCGTGCCGAGGGGTTCAACAGATGAGCCGTGAGACGAGGGAGGGGCCCGCGAGGGCGCAGATGGGGCCCCCGGAGGGATTCTGGGGGATCCGATTGTTGAGGATCATGCTGTTGTTGATGATGTTGATGATGACCGTGATGGTGAATCTGCTGTTGCTGTTGCTGCTGCTGCTGGTGATGGTGATGCTGATGCTGCTGATACTGATGGTGGTGATGATGATGAAGATGCTGCTGATGATGACGATGCTGATGCTGATGATGACGATTATGTTGGTGAGGGTGATGATGATACTAAGTACTGATGCTGATCATGGTGATGGTGATCATTACGGTGATGGCGATGGTGATGGTGATGTTGGTGATGGCGAGGGTTATGATGACGATGATGCTGCTGCTGATGATGATGACGACGCTTATGATTCTGATAATGATGATGATGTTGGTGATGGTGATGGTGATGCTGAGTACTGATGCTGATCATGGTGATGGTGATAATGACGGTGATGTTGATGGTGATGTTGATGATGCTGGTGATGGCGCGTGTTCTGATGATGATGATGGTGCTGATGATGATGATGATGATGATTATGATGATGCTGATGATGTTGTCGATGATGATGTTGATGCTGATGAGGATAACGATTAGGATGATGAGGATTATGCTGATGTTGATGCTGCTGCTGATGCTGCTGTTGCTGATGATGCTGATGGTGATGCTGATGCGGATGATATGATTCGGATGATGATGATGATGATGATGATGATGATGCTGCTGATGGTGATGCTGATGAGGATGATGATGATACGGATGCTGAAGATGCTGATGACAAGTATGATGATACTGAGGATGATGATGAGGATGAGGATGCGGATGCTGATTATGATGATGTTGATGATGATGCTGACAATGATGATGAGGATGTTGATGATGCTGATGATGATGATGATGATGTTGGTGATGATGGCGCTGATGCTGATGCTTATACTGCTGCAGCTGATGATGCTGATGCTGATGAGTATGCTGATGCTGATGCTGATGCTGCTGCTGATGATGATGACGACGATGATGCTGTTGATGATGATGCTGATGCTGCTGATGATGATGGTGATGATGACGGTGATGATGACGGTGATGATCATGATGATGATGATGATGATGATGATGATGATGATGATGATGATGATGATGATGATGATGATGATGATGATGATGATGATGATGCTGATGATGACGATGATGATGATGATGATGATGATGATGATGATGATGGTGTAAGTGCAATAGGTGAGGTGCCCGTGAGGGCGCAGAGTGACCGAGCGAGTTTTCCGCCCCTGAGCCTCTTCCTGCCCGAGGGGAGTGGGCCAGCCCAGCGGGCGCGCGCCCGAGACTCCTCCCTGCCTCTCAGGGGGGCCACCAGGTAGCGATACCGCTGCCCTGCCCTCGCCTTCCCTCTTCTCAGCCTCGTTTGACCGACCCCCTATCCCCATCCCCATCCCCATCCCCGACCCCCACCACCTCAGCACCCCTGCTGGGAGAGCACCCCTCGGAACCCGAAGGAAACAGCCTTTCTCGCCATCTATAGGGGGGCAACTCGGCCAGCGGGGCCCAGGCCGTGCCCATATGGGGATCGGGGTCGGTTGCACGATGCTCCTCTCCGGGTCTCCCGGGAGCCTCTTCGCCCCCACGGGCGGATTCGCCTCGAAGTTCTGGTCAGAACGGATTCCCGGAGTGGTCTTCGGAGATGGGTACACACATTCTCCACTCCGAGATTTGGAGTGGATTCTCCACTCAGAACGGAGAGGTCAGAACGGATTCTGCCAAGAAACACTCTGCTTGCCTCCAGAGTGCCCTGGGTTTCTTGGGTTTCGGTGGTTTTGCTGGGGAGAGCGTGACGCTCCCACACCAGAACTCACTGGGCGTCCTGGACGGGGGGGCCCTCCGCCTCTGGCCTGTGACCGCATGCTGGCCGCGCGGCGATGTGCCGGGCGAGCCGCCGGACTGCGGGCGCCGCGCCGGGCGGCGGCTCGCTGCCTGGCAGCCTCCTCGGGCGTCTGCGGCCGGGAGCCGCTGCTCTTCACGCCAGGGCCGCTCACGACCTCGGCGGCGGTGAAGCAGGCTGGGGGCAGCGTTGGTGGAGGGCAGGAGGATGTGGGGGAGGTTCGAGTTTGGGGGTTTCTGGACGCTTTCGCTGTTTCTGGGCGGTCTTCCAGCCTCGGGGTGCCGTCCAGTCGCTGCGCCTCGCCGCGGGCGTGCCGGGGGTGCCAGGATCGTGCCGAACAGCCGCTCACGACCTCGGCGGCAGTGAGTCAGGAGGGGGAAAAACACACAGACACAATTAATCGTCGATTCCCAAGAAAATATGGGAAAATATGGGAAGTGGGGGGGAAGACTAAACCCCAGAAAATATAGGAACATATTGGGAATCCTTTTATTTGTGTGTACTTATTTGTGTGTTCCAGGGCCCCTTCAGTGAAGCAGTTCAGAGGCAACGTTTGGGGTATCAGAGGGGATGTCGATAATCTCATCCAGGAGTACAGAGTCCCCCCCACTTCCGGTGAATAGATAACGCATCGAGCATCCAGGAGCGATTGCTTGGTACCCTGGCACTTGGCCGCTGATCAGCGCTCCTCTGGACCCCCCAGCAACCCTCGAGCGTGGCGACAGTTTCGCAGAGCTCGCAGCCCAATTGATGGCGTAGCAGCGTGCTAAGCTAGGCCCGCCAGCATTGCTACTACTACTACTGCTGCTACTACTACTGCTGCTACTTCTACTGCTACTGCAACTGCTCTTCCTATTGCTACTGC
>CAUYUJ010002714.1:454632-509807 GCA_963575745.1 Prorocentrum cordatum
TACTACGCTTACGACTTCTAGTATTATTACTACAACCACCACACTATTACTACTACTACTACTACTACTACCACTACTACCACTACCACTACCACTACCACTACTACCACCACGACTGCTACGACTACCACTTCGAGTACGACTACGACCAGTTTTTATTACTTCTAGTACGATTTCTACCCCTGCTATCACTACCACGACTACTACTACTACTACTACTACTATTACTACTACTACTACTACTACTACTACTACTACTACTACTACTACCACTACCACTTCTGCTACTACTACTTCTAGTACTACGACGGCTACTGCTACTACTACTACTACTACTACTACGCCTACTTCTACTGTTGCCACCACAAGGACTCGAACTACGATTGCGACGGCGACTACGACTACTACTACAGCTTTTTCTACTCTTGTTATTTGTTGTGACCACCATTACTACTACTACTACTACTAGTACTACTACTACTACTACTACTACTACTACTACTACTACCACTAGTACTACCACTACTACTACTACTACTACTGCTACTACTAATACTATCATTACTACTTCTACTACATCGACCACTATCACGACTTCTGCTACTACTTCTACTACTAGTACTCATTCTACGGCTACGACTTCTATTATTACTACTACTTCTACTTATACTACATCTACTGCACCTGCGACTACGGCTACGACTACGGCTTCGACGGCGACCACGACTACTACTTCTATTACTTTTATTGCTACTACTACTACAAAAACTACTACTACTAATACCACGACAACCACTTATACTTCCATTACGATTGCTACAACTATGACTGCTTCTGCTAATGCTTCGAATTCATCTCGGCGCTCCCCAGTTCTTTTGTAACGCTCCGTGCTGTCGCGGAAGGGAATGGGTTAGACTGGCGTGCCTTTGTGCTAAGATAGCGTTCCGTGCAGGTTGGGGGCGATACCCTGGGGTTGTCCTCCCCCTCGGACGGCTGATGCAAATCAAGTTCTCTTCGAGGATTGTAATAGGAATCGTATAGGGCAGGGGCGGGGAGGAGAAAGCGGAAATGATGAGGAAGGAGGGGCCGTGAAGAAACACGAGAAGAGGAGGAGGAGGAGGAGGAGGATAAGGAGGAGGAAGAGGAGGAGGGTGGACAGAGGACCCCATCGCGTGCGGACGAAGGGAGAGGTGTGAATTACGATCGATGGGAGGAGAAGGAGGAGTACTTGCGTTCGGAGGGGAGGGGAATTCTTCTATCGCTCCGCTGACTCCGCCCCGCCGGATTTTGGATCTTCGATCCTGTGTTCACTATAGTAAAAAGGGGGCTTCTTTTGATTGCTGGATAGGGTTACCGCCACCCTTACTTCGTTTCCACCTTTTCGGGCCTCCTGGGAGGCCCTTGCGGCCACTGCTGGATTTGCCTCGAAATTGTAGTCGGAAGCCACCCCTGGAGATCCGGGGAGTAGCAGTATCAGTGTCTTCTGGTTTCTCCCACCTTCTCCATCGGGGGAGGAACAACGACACAAGCATCTGCTTCCACAGGTCCGCGCGGATATTTTGGATCGGCTCAGATGGGAGGTGCGGGAAAACATCGGCTCCCAATCGCCCATTGCTCGCCGATAGCTAGGGTCCTGAAGGCCCACCCCGCCCAGCACCGCGCGGTTTCGTTATCGAGGGCCCATCGCCGATCTATCGGTGATGTATCCTCGATTCCAGGCCGATGCTTGCCCCCCTTTCATCCAGTCCCCCCCCCTAACGTTGCCCCTCAGCAGGCCATGCTCGTGGACTACGGCAGCCGCGACGTGCTGTTCACGGATACCGTTTCCGTGGTACGGTCTTGGGCTCCCAGACCCACCCCAGGCGTCGCGAGCAAGAAAATTACGGAAGGCATTTGGACATTGGCTCGGCACTTGGGGGCCGACATGCTGTGCCTTCGAGTCTGTCAAAAAACGTCTGGCTGAGCAGCGGGCTCCAGAAGAAAGGGTCTAGAGGAGGGCCCTTACTGCGCCCTGGGGCCTGTGGAGCTCTGGCTGAAGATGCAGGCCCGTTCGCCGGGAAGCCCGCTCGCCCAGAGGTCCCTCGCCCAGAAGCCCGCTCGCCCAGAAGCCCGCTCGCCCAGAAGCCCGCTCGCCCGGAAACCCGCTCGCTCAGGCGCTGGGGCGCCAGGCAGGGGGGACGCAAGTGGTGAGAGGAGGAGGAGGAGGAGGAGGAGGAGGAGGACGAGGAGGAGGAGGAGGAGGAGGAGGAGGAGGAGGAGTATCGAAGCCGCATAGATGGGGTCGGAATAGATGGGGTCAGAGGATCGCGCCGCATCGCGGATGCATCGGCGATGCGGCTCGATGGGGAGCCCGATTTTCTCCACGCTGACATCGTCCATGCATCGCTGGCGTCGTTGGTGCGGCGCGATCCCTCGACCCCATCTACTCGGACGGCCTCTAGAGTAGGAAGAGGAGGACGAGGACGAGGACGAGGACGAGGACGAGGACGAGGGAGTGGGGGGGGGTGAGGTGGCGGGCGGCGGCGGTGGGCGCGTCGTGTGTTTGCGTGTGTGTGTGTGTGTGTGTGTGTTTGTTTAGTAAACTTGTGTTTTGCATTGACAAGTTAGAATGCAACTCCTAATGAAGCCGCTTTGGAGGCGCAGGCTGTGGAGTACGTCTGTGTGTGTGTTTGTTGGCGAAGGAGACTGAGGGGCAGGGGCAGTGTTGGAGACGGGTTCTGTGGAGTACTGGGGGGCGTGTTGGAGTCGGAGGCTGTGGAGTACTGGCTTTGTGTGGGAGACGGAAGCTGTGGAGCACTGGGCAGTAGGGTGTGGCAGTTCCCGGACCCCCCGTGACCCCCCTTGTGTTTTTCGGTTCAAAGGAACGTGTCTTGTTTGGTTGTAGTGTTTTTGTGCTTGCCTTTTTGGGGGGAATTTGGTGTTGCTGTCTTGTTGCTCTGTACGGTGTGTAGTTGTTTGTTGTGTAATGCTGTTAGGTCGAGTGTCGTTTCTTGTTGTCGGCTGGTCTTGTGCGTGTGCGTGTGTGTTCAGCATGGTTTTCTGTGTGTTTGTGCCCTTCGGGGGTTGTTCAGTTGTTTTGGGATGCGTGTTTTGTTTGTGTGTGTGAGTGTGGTGTGCGTGTGTTGTCTCGTGTGCTTTTAGAGGGTTTCTCCGCCCCCTTTCCCTCAGGAGCCCCCCCCAAACAACTTGCTTCAGGTTTTTGCGGGTGTTTTGTTTCTGGGATGTTTCTAGGGTTCTTCCGGCCTCCCAGGGATACTCAAAAAGCGCTTCCTTTTGATGGAGTTGTTGCACGTCGGATCTTTTCCAGGGTCTCCTCCTCTGACCCACGCAGGACCCTCCCTCTCAAAAAACCTTTTGGATGTTTTGTTGATTGCTGTGCCTTGTTTTTTTTGATGTTGTGGAGCACCCGAGACTTCGCAGCTTCCTGGGTGACTGCGAACTGTGTAATTGTCACCACTTCCGTGGGCTCCTGGGAGGTCCAGCGGAGTCCGGGGCCACGCGCACCCAGACGAGCCTTTCGCAGCTCCCCGGGTGGCTGCGAGCCGCGCAATGGTAGCCACTGCCGTGGGCTCCCGAAAGGGCCAGGGGTGTCGGGGGCCACGCGGTCCCATTTGGGATCTCGCTGCTCCCCGGGAGGCCGTGACCTGCGCAATTGTCAGCCATGCCGCGGGCTCCTGGGACGTCCAGCGGAGCCGGGAGCCACGCGCACACGTTCGCGACGTCGCTGATCCATGGGTGGCTGCGAGCCGCGCAATTGTCGCCACTGTCGTGGGCTCCTGGAGGTCCAGCGGAGTCGGGGGCCACGCGGATCCAGCCGACACCTCGCAGCTTCCTGTGAGGCTGCGAACTGCGCAATTGTCGCCACTTTCGTGGTCTCCTGGGAGGCACGGCGAGGATGAGGGCAGCCCTGACCGTGCATATCTGGCGATGTGTTCTTTTGTTGTATGGAGCGTTCATCCAGGTATACGCCTCGCGTGGAGAGGGGTTTGGGCACGTCTCGGGTACGTATTGTTTGCAATACAGCTCCTACGAGCACCGTCTTGGAGACGGATGCTGTGGATAATGCTTTTAATTCCTGAAGAAGCGGTCTTGGAAACAGAGGCTGTGGAGTACTCTGTGTGTGTGTGTTGGAGACGGAGGCTGCGTAGTACTTGGTGTTCTGTGTTGGAGACGGAGGCTGTGAAGTACCGCGTGTTGTTTTGGAGACGGAGGCTGTGGAGCATTGGGTGTGGTGTTGGCAAGGCGGGAAGAGCGGGCGGTGCGGCGGATTGGGCGGCTGGCAGCGGGCGGTCTCGTTTTTCGTTCTTTGGAGACGGAGGATCTGGAGCAGTGGTGTGTGCGTCGGCGACGGAGGATGTGAAGCGCTGGGTGTGTTGGAGACGGAGGTCGTGAAGTATATGGGTGTGTCTTGTAGACGAGGGTTGTGGACTTTTGGCGTGCTGTGTTGGGTAAGGAGGCTGTGGATTTGTGTGGTGCTGGGAAAGCGGGCTTGGCTGGCGGCGGGCGGCTGCGACGGCAGGCGGCGGGCGGGCTCGGGCTGTTTCCACACAGTTCCTGAAGAAGTCGTGTCGCAGACTGAGGCTGTGGAGTACTTTGGTGTGTGTGTGTGTGTCGGACACGCAGGCTGTGGGGTAACTGGGTGTTGTGTTGGAGGCGGGGGCTGCAGAGAACGGGGGTGCGTGGTGGAGACGGAGGCTGTGGAGTACTGGGCGTTGTGTTGGAGACGGAGGCTGTTGGAGTGCTGTGTGTGTGTGTGTGTGTGTCGGGGACGTATGCTTTGGAGTACTGGGTGTTTTGCCAGCGACTGGGGCTCTGAAGTACGGGGTGTGGTGTTTGAGCGGGCGGGGCGGGCGGGGCAGGTGGTGGCGGGCGGCGGGCGGCGGGCGGCGGGCGTGCACGGGTCTTCAACAAGTTGATGGAGGCGCCGCCTTGGGGACGGAGGCTGTGGAGTGCTGGGGAATGTGCTGGAGATGGAGGCTGTGGAGTACCGCCTGTTGTTAGACGGAGGCTGTGGAGTACCGGGTGTGGCGTTGGGGACAAAGGTTGTGGAGCATTGTGTGCGGCGTTGGAGAGGTGGGCGGGGCGGGCGGGTCGGGCGGCAGGGGTCGGCGGCGGCCCAGTCGGGCGGGTTTGGTTTTTTTATGCAAGTCGTTTGGGAACCGTCTTGCAGATGGGGGGCTGTGGTGGAGTGTTGGGGTGTAGATAGTCTGTGTAGTAGTGGGGCGCGTGTCGGCGATAACGGCTGTGTACAATTCCGAAGGAAATCGTCGCGGAGACGTAGGCTATACATAGAGAGAGAGAGAGAGAGTTGATGTGTTTGTTTGCGTGTGTCGGAGACGGAAGTCGTGGGTGTTGTGTCGGCGGGGAAGTCGCAGACACGAGGGATGAGGGAGGGCGGGAGGAGCAGAATGATGAAGAGGATGAGGAGGAGGAGGCGGGGGATGATGAGGAGGAGGAGGGACAGCATAAGACATGATGTAGATTAGCTGGGAGGGAGACCAGCAGCAGGAAGTAAAGAGAAGAAGCGTTTCTGCCGAAACAGGCTTCTGCCGCAGTGGGCGTCTGCCCGCAGCTCTGGAGCGGGCTTCTGCCGGAGCGGTCTCTGCAGTTGCAATCTTTCCAGAGCGGGCTTCTGCCGGAGCGGTCTTCTTTCTGGCTGAGAAGCTGGCCCCATGAGATGGGCCCAGACCCGCAGGGGTCCATGTTGTCTGGACTGGCGTCGACCTGGGAGGGCGGCACCGCCACCACCAGCGGGCCACCTCCAGCGATGAGGTCCGCGACGTCCTCCAGAGCCAGAGATAGTGGAGGTGTCTCGAGTGGGGCGCCGCACGAAAGGAGGGGTGCACCACCAGGTGGGCCCTTCCTGGCGCCTCGCGATGGAGGAGGATGAGGAGGAGGAGGAGGAGGAGGAGGAGGAGGAGGAGGAGGAAGAGGAATAGGAGGGGGGGAGGGAGGAGGGAGGAGGAGGAGAGGAGGAGGAGGATCAGTGGAGGAGGAGGAGGAGGAGGAGGAGGAGGAGGAGGAGCAGGAGGAGGATCAGGGGGAGGAGGAGGAGGAGGAGGAGGAGGAGGAGGAGGAGGAGGAGGAGGAGGAGGAGGAACAGGAGGAGGACGAGGAGGAGGAGGAGGAGGAGGACGGGGAGGAGGAGGTGCTGGTGTGGATTCTCCTTGCTGCTGCGGGAGGGGGGTGGGTTGAGCCACGACGTCAGCCGCGCACAGCTGGCTTCGGCCCCGCCGCTGGGCAGCTGCCTCCCTCTCGCTCCCGGCCTTCCCCGAGGATACCGAAGAAACTCTCAGAAGGCATGAGGGCTGCCGAGAGGTTCCGCCGCCTTTCTGAGACGGCCTTCTCATTCTCACTTCCTCCCCTCGCTCCCTGCCAGCTAACCCCTCTTTTCTGTCGTTTCTGGCCTCTCTTCTCACCCCCCCCGATCTTCGGAGGGCGTGAGCCGTGCACCCGCACCGATCCTGGCCAGGCCGATCCTCAGCCTGGGACTGGTACAACGGCTCTCCTCAGCCACGCTCAGAGGGGGGGGGGTGAGGGGGGAGGGCTTCTTAGAAGCACCCTCGCTTCCGAGAAGGCGCGGGCCTTATCTGTAGATGTGAGGCCCGCGCCTTCTGAGAAGCAGGGGTGCCTCTAAGAAGCCCTTTGCCCTCACCCCACCCCCTTGTGCGCACCGCCCATCCCCCGGGCTAGGCAGGGAGGGGATGTGCATGCCGGTCTTGGGCCCAGGGTGGGCCTGGCCCAGCTCGACGAGGCCCCGCGCGGCCGGCGGCTCCCAAGGTCTGGCCTGCTGAGGGGGGCCGGGGTGTCGAAGGAGGCGGGCTACGAGTGCGTCATCATGCAGGCCTGTCGCTGCCTCTCCCTCGCTCCCCCGCTCGCCTTCCCTCTCCCATGTCCTCTTCCCCTCACCCCCCTTCCCTTGCCTCCCTTCCTTCCCCTCCCTTCCTCCGCTCTTCTCCACCCCCCTCCCCCATGCGAGGAAGGGAGGGAGCGGCGGGGAAGCGTGGAGGGAACTGGCGGGGGACGCGATAGGGCGGTTCTCGTCCTCCGCTCGTCTCCTCGGCATCCTGCGCTATCCCCCGTCCCCTCCCCCCAAGGCCATCGCCAGCTCGAGGGAATTTCGGGCGCACGTACCAGCGTAACGGCTTAACCTCCCGCCGGCAAGGCCTCACACGTGCCAGACCTCTCGCGCGCCCCGTCAAGTCACGGTGCGCGGCAGGAGGGCAAACTGTGACAGCGCACCAGAGCCCGCCTGGCACAGGAGAGCCAGAGCGGACCGCAGGAAGTCCTGAGCCTTGCTGCAAGTTGTCGCCGCCACAGAGCTCCCTGCAGTCCACCAGTGCCAGTGCCACGTCGTGGAGCCAGCGAGGATTGTGTGACAGAAGCAGGCTGCCATCTAGACCCCGCAGCAAAGGTCGATAATGACAACGCAGACAGCATGCCCAAAACAAATGCTGGTGACAATGTCCAGCATGCAACCAGGTCAACAAATGGGAAGCCACAGCGTGTCCCTGTGCCACCCGACCTCCCATGAATGTCAGAAGCAGTTCGGATGTCAGAAGCAGTGACAAGCAGAGGGTCCCACCATGGCAGCAACAAAATAGTAAGGGCACAGGCTGGCCAATTGGTGACGAGGACGACGAGATCATGTTTATCTCGCCCTGCGCTCCCGAATGAGCGTCGCACGTCGCAGGTGGCAGGACCCGCCAGATGACCCGCAGGAGCTCGGTGACTTCCGGAAGGCATTGGAAGCGATGCTTGAGGGCTTCGAACGCCAAATCCACTGCTCGCAGGGAATCAAGTTGGACAGCCGTCAAATCGAAGAGTTGCGGTATGAGTACAGCGTGGTTTTGTATCAGCTCATGTTATTGAGGACGGCCTCGGCTCGCACAGCCAAGGAGCTCAGCTCGTCAGCCGTGCAAGGCAGCGTCTTGCCGAATTGCAGAACTAGCAAAACGAAACAGAGCAGTAATTCTTTACGCTTCGCGTATCCCCACCAGCCCGTCCAGAAACGACGGCCAGGCGAGTAGAGGGTCGTCCTGAGGGGCTTTTCGGCGTCTTGGGTGCCTCGGGGGGGCCTCTCTGGGCCGTTTGGGATCCTCTTGGGGGCCTCCTGGGGGCCTCTTGGGGCCATCTTGGGGCCATCTTGGGGCCTCTTGGTGCCTCCTGGGCGCTTCTTGGGGCCATCTTGGAGGAAATCGATCACAGAAGAGGGGAGCTTGAATTAGCGCTGCCCCCTCAGAAGGCCACACTGGGGCCAAAACCTTAGTAAAATCAATGATTTTGGCTTCAAAGAAGAGGGGAACTTTAATTAGCGCTGCCCCCGCAGAAGGCCAACATGGGGCCAAAACCTTAGTAAAATCAATGATTTTCGCATCAAAGAAGAGGCGAGCACTTTTCTCCCCCCCCCCCGTCGGGGCCACGATCCTCGTGAGGGGTGTCGAATTTTAGCCCTCCCAGGAGTAGAAAAAGACCCCTCCAACGACCCGCGAAAGGACCTCTCCAGGCCCAGGGGGAGGGGGGAGGGGGAGGGGTAAACCCGTCCCCGAACGGGAAGAAGGGGGTTGAGAACAGAGCGGGCCCCCTAAACCACTCACGCCCAAAGGGCTGGTGGGATTACCTCGAGACTGTCCGCAGCCAGGTGTGTATCTTACATGAGGAGCTCGCACATGTGGAAGCCTTGCTGCTGCACTTCTTGGATCCAGAAGAGACGGAGAAAGAGGACCGCAAACAAAAAAAACTGACAAGCGCACCCAGTGCACGCATGGACGGCATCCCAAAACCTCGGACTACATGGGCGAGGACGGGGGTAGGAGATGATGAGTCTGACGATGACGCGTCACTCGCAGCAGATCGTGATTTCAGGCCGCAGAGGGCCTGGCCCGCGGCGCGCGGCAAGCCCGAGAGCAACGCCAACGCGGCGGAGCCAGAGCCCAAGCAGCTAGCCCAAACACCGCCTGGAGCTACGCCGATGACACCAGCGGGCTCAGCGGGCGCGGGAACATAACTCACTGCGCCAGGATTGCCCGCGCCTGCGCAGCACGCGCAGTCCCAGCATCTCTCGCATATCCTGGGCTTCAAGACCACCGCTGCTGACGTTCAGGAGCAGTTTGGGGAAGTGAATCAGGCCCGACAGGAGGACAATAAACTTGTTGCAGCAGCAGCTCCGCGAGATCAACCAGAGGCCCGACAAGCCGCCGCCATCGCCGTCGGAGGTTAGATCAGCAGGTCTTCATCGCATGGGGGGCGGCCGTTGCTCGGGGGGCGGCAGTAGTGCCCCGGCCGGCGCGCTCGGCCCCGCCGGGGCGCCAGGCGGGACAGGCGCCGCGCAAGGAGACCAGGGCCAGCGCGCGCAATGAAGTAGCATCGCAGCACGAGCGACCACATGAAGAAGCAGTCAATCTTGTGGCAAGTGACACGGGCGAAGGAGACTTTCATGAAGTTGCGAAATTTCCAGCCAGCCCAGTGACTGCATCAGCAGCGTCGGCGGCGTCAACGGCTACATCGCCATCTGAGGCCCCTCTGTTTTTTCGCTGTGCCCCCGATCAGACAGCGCCGACGCGACCCCGCCCCAACAGGATGGGTCACATAATTTGCCCGCGTCGCCTCAGGTCCATGTTCCTCCTGCCCCCTTCAATTATTTCTGCTTCTTCCGACTCCAGCGAACCCCGCGGGGGGGCGACAGATGCGCGAAAATTGGATGCGTGAACGTGCCAGTCACGCTGACCAGCCACAAGGAGAGAGACACCGATTGGGCCCCCCGGAGGCATCAATCCCTCGCTTCTGCCGGGGCTTGAACCCATTCAGGAGCTCATGGGACTTGCTTCGTGAGCCCCCTACTGGCGCCCCCCCCGTCGTTCAGGCGCTGCCGGGATTTATTCCTTATGTCTCGGAGGCCTCTCGCGGCTGCCTCCATCTTTCACGGGCTCCACAGCTGGGAGGTGCAAGACAAGCATCGAGGCGAGATCTGCTTACCAGCGTGGGCGTTTTGCCAACGAGCTATTTCAGCTGTGGGCGCTTCTCTGCTCGGACGCATGGCTGGGCCTCCTGAGGGGTGGAAATCCAGCGAACCCCATGCCCCTCTCAGAGCGGAGCTGGAGGTGGACTTCTGGGCCGCAGCTAGGATCTTGCAGATGCTACGCTTGCCCGCTTGCCCCATCTGCTTTTTCCGTTGGCAGGGTGGGCGCGTTTCGTACCCGCCTATGGGGCATGTTCATGGGGCTGTACGCTCGGCAAAACTTCTTCTGGACAGCCGCGCGCCGTGCGTGCGAGCGCTCGCGCGCGTAATGCGGCGCATCAACGCGCGCGCGGTCGCGTTGCGCACCCCTGGAACGAGTGCGTGGGCAACCCCGCGCGACTGCGCGCCACGAGAGCACTGTCGTTTTCTTTCCAGCCAGTCTGGGGGGCGTTCCCCCGACGCAAATCGGCGCGCGGGGGGCCCGGCGCAAGCCCCCCAACAGATCCTCCCGGGGACCGCGCAGGTGCGTCAACCGAGCGCTCGGGCTGCTGAGGACTGGGCGGCTATCGCCGACGCTCTCACCATGGGCCCCGAGGCATGCCCGGGGGGCGCCAGGGCGACCCGACGGGCTGGCCTCGATATCACGGGGCGTATGGCGCGCTTCTTGGGGCAATCGCCGCCAGGCCTACATGCCGACGGGCGCGGCGGAAACGCGCTTGCCCCCCAAAAAACAACAAGGGCCACGCGCGTGGGGGCTGCTGCGTGCTACGCGTCTCGGCGTGCCATCAGGAGGGGGAGCTAGCTCTCTGCGCGCCGGCGCGGCAGTGGAATGCGCCCGGGGCCGCCGCGTCACCGCTTCGCAATGTTAGGTTGCGCGTGCCGCCGCGCGCATCGTTTTAGGCGCCGCCTGCGGCGCTGCTCTCGGCCCCGCGCGCGCGCGGCGCGCGCGCCGCATTCTGGGGGACCGCGCCAAAGATCCGACAATTGCAGCAAGACCTTGCCATCTTGCGCATGCATCAGAGAGGGGTGGGGCAGCGTATCTCATCGCCGTGATGGATGCGAGCGCCGCGCTTCGCATCGTGGTTGACGGCGCTGCAGGGGGGATTCGCGATGAGACGGAGAATCTGCCAGGTGAATGCTTCGGGCAGAATTTGCAGTATGCGCAGCAGTGGGGCCCCCTTCCATCTTCTGCGATTCGGGCGAAGAGAACTATGCACATGCACCGATCCTGGCAAGGCCCATCTTTGACCCAGGATCGGTGCATATGCCTTCCTGGCCAAGGTAGGAGGGCGTATGCACCGATCCTGGGCTCAGGATGGGCCTGGCCAGAATCGGTGTATGTGCATAGTTTTTCTCCTCTAACGATGGCCTCTTCTGGGCGCGCCAGAACGTGGGTGGCCCCCGGTGCCAAATTGCAGGCCACGCGCAGGGGCTGCGCGGTGCTGTCGAGGGCCCTGCGGGTCCCGCAGCGCGGCGTTGACGAGCAGGTTTCCCTTGCTGTGGCGCAGCTGGATCATGCGCCTGTGGCGGCATCGTTTTTTTCCCCTACCTCCAAATACTTGCCGTGGGCGCCCAGGCCCCACGAGGCTCCGCATGATCCAGAGCAATGCTCAGATCCCACATGGGCCCAGCTATTCCCACATCTGCCGACGCAGTTCCGACCGCCCGACTTCGATATTCGCGCCGCGGATCATGCGTGGCAGTGCGACCAGCGAATCTGGGCGGCCGTCGAGGCAGCTTCCACTGCGCGCACCGCCCTTGTTGGCCGTCGACCGCGAAAAGGCTGGGTCAGGCATCGTACGGTTGCATTTCAGGAGGAAGAGGTCGCGCCTGACACGCCTGCAGAGACACCTCGTGGGCAAGTGCGCAGGGCATTTCGGGGCATCTTCTATTTGTAGCGTGGCAATGGCTGGCAGCAGTGCCTGTAAGTTCTGACATGGCATTATTTGATTACAGGCTGCGAGCGAATGCCAACTTTCCAGTGCTTCCACGACTGCAACGTCGCGCGGCCGCCTATGTTCCGACTGCCATTATTTTGCCACGTGCCATTGCGTCTGCGCTAAGAGAGCAAGCCAACATCCGACATTTGAGGGGTCAGAAACACCAGCTGGGGCCCTAATGGGCACTCGCCCACCTCGGCCATCTGGAGCTTAATGCCATCACCGCCTTCTCCCCAAAGGATCTCCTGCGGCCCCCTGCCAAAGGGCTCGTTCTGGCCCCCGCTTCTCGGTCTGTCGCATTTCCTCCAGGGCAATCGGGCGTGTCTGCCGGCGCATGGGGGGCTCGCGCTGCACCGCGTTGCGTTGGTCATGCGACAATCTACGTCTGGCGATGCGACTGCGCACTATGCCAATTTGAATCAGGATTTGACCTGTGCGTTGTCCGATGGCATGTTCAAGCTACGAGGTATGGGCATCGGGTCGCGCAGGGGCTATGCAGCAGGGCTCTTTCTGCGGTTGAGCTGGGGGACGGAACCATGGCCTCCGCTCACGTGGATGTCGCGGACAGGTGGCTGCGCCTCTTAGCCGACGAAAAAGTAGGTTGCTGTGTCAATGCAAGAAGCAGCCATATTCCAGTCGACGCTACCACCACTGCCAGACAGCCTCATCAGGGACATTCCAGCTGAGCATCTACATGTACCGCCCCTAGCCGAATTTCAAAGGGCACGTGGGGCTGCCGAGAGATCAGCGGCCGGCCTGGGCGGCGTGCCAGGCGCACTCCGGCGCAAGTTTGGCCCCATCATCACCTTGCGCGATTACCCCGTGGCGATTAAGTGCATTTTGAGACTGGCGGGGCCGCTGCAGCCGAAGGGGGGAAATTATTGGGGCATCTGAAAACACAAGGCGAAGCAGGCAAGCTGCGAGGACCATCGCGCTGTCGTGATTTCCGCACGGGTGGGCAACGCATGCAGCTGATCGGAGCTCCGCTTGCGATGGCCATGCCCCGCGAGGCTGGAGACTCGCAGCGAGGAGGGCCCGATGGAGGGGGGAGTTGATCTGACAGCCCCGGCACTGCGATGGTTGCAGGAACTGGCGCTTCTCCTTGAGACGTCAGCTCTCTCTGTCATGATCGAGGCCAACCATGCCTTTCATCGTGCCGCGCGGGAGCTTGTGCTCCAGTTAGGTTCCAGCGACGCCGGCCGCTTCGTTTTGAGGGCGGCAGGAATGCCGGAGGCAGCAGTCGAAGACTGCAGGCAGCACATCTCCAACAATCCCATACTGTTCGCATGGAGTTGGGGCATCTCAGCATGCGCGAGCGCTGGTGGCGGCCAGTTGCCGCATCTCTTGGCCCGAGGGCCCTGAGTCCACGGGGGTCGCGTTCGCGTTGTCGGGGGCGGCTCCAGGACAACAGTTGGGAGACGCAGTCTCGGACTGCGTCGCGCCAGCGCGCGTCGAGGTGGGCCGGGCGGGCCCGCGTGGATTGGGCCTGGACATCAACGTCTTCATGCCAGGCCGCTCCAGCCTCCCCCAAGCAGTGCCCGAGAGCGTGCAAGTGGGCCTGCGCATGTGTCTCTCTGATGATGGTGTGTTCGCGTTGCTAGGGCTTTCGGTGCGCGCGATCCTGGTTGCGCCTCGCATTGCAGACGTTGTTGCCGAAAGCTTTGCGCGCTGGGGCCTCGGGCTCAGCTTTTCAGCAGGCAACGCAGAAGCGTTCTTCCAGTTCCGTGGGCGAGGAGCTCTCGAGGCCAAACAGCAGCTATGGCGCGACATGCGGGGGGAATTCCATATCGACTCACCCCGGCCTGATGCGCGCGAGCCACTATCCGCATCGTGGGATGGAGTTGGGCGAGTTGGCTCGCCGAGAGGCCTCCATCCAGTCCTCGGGGATGCAGCTGCGACGACGGATAGTTGCAGCGGGCAGTGCCCTACCTAGGGCGGCGGTAGTACATCTGTCTTCTCGGGGTTACTGTTCAATGCTGGCGCCTAGCTTACGCAGACGGAGGGGCAGCGTGCGCGCCCGCAGCGCATCGTGCTCAAAGAGTACAGGCAGGTTCCGAGACTCGAACAGCAGGATGAGAGTGCAACGCGCGACGCGTATGTTCTGGCGCAAGCAGAGCGCGCCATCTTTGGCAAAGTGCTGTGCGTTCGCAGACTTCGGTGGCGCGGGCGCTATCTGCGCCACGGCGCGCCCGCCTTGCGCGGTCTGGGCGCGCGCGTGCATCGTGCGGTGTTTGCGCGGCATGGCGCATCTAGGGTCCATCGCATCATGGGCGACCTTAACATGGCTGCGCCGTGTGCATGTAGTTTTCAAGCAGCTACCAGATCCATGGGGGCATTTGTCAGCGTGGGGGCGTCGCATCTTGCGCTCGCTGCCTCTCTGGAGACGCGGGCTCAGCTGCGCGGCGAGAGCGGGGGCGAAGGCCGCGGGGCGTGCAGCAATGGCCACACTTGCGTCCAATTAGTTTACCTTTTCCGTTTTCGACATGGCAAGGCCAGCAGGAGTCCCATTCCCGATCGCGGACCGACTGCGCCCAATGCTCACGACCCCTGCCTGGACTGCAGATCTACAGTGCACGTGACCCGGGCATCCGGGCACATCCAGCGCGAGCATCAGGCAGCGCGTTGCGCGCGCGACAGCCAGGTCAATATCGCATCGCGATGCATGGGGGAGGGGGCCGCGCGAGCGGCGGGCTCAGCTGATTTTGCCAACGGGAGATTACTGGGGGACCGCCTCTCGTTCGATGCCCCTAAATCCCGCCTCGCTTATTATGTTCTTCACGGCGCTTCTTCAGCCCAGATCACTCCGCGGGTTTTTCGACTTCAGTAGACAGGCTTTGGAAGGGCAGGACCTGTGACTGCGAAGTTGTCGCAGCCCAGGGCGTCCCCTGCACGATGCCCAGAGCCGCGGTTTTTGCGCTGAAGCTCTTCTCGGCAGATGGAGAAAAGGAGATGCCCAGACATGGGTCGACCGTGAATTCACCTCGGCCACTTGGCAGTTGGCGCTGCCATGCGTCGACGTCGCCCCCCCGCTGCGCGCCGACGAGTGGTTCTGGGACATCCCGCAGGTGTCAGACCGACAGTCAAAGCAGCTAGACGTCGGCGACCAGCATGTGGAGCATGCTCAATCTAATGGGCTGCCGCATGGTGGCAGGCAAGAGCGCCGGGATGGAGCGTCCTTGCCCTTTGCGCTGGTGCCCGCAGGCCCTAGGCAGCTTCTACCGGGGGCCCTTATGGGGCCATCCGTTCCAGTCCAGTTTGTTGTGGCGCCGACTTTGACTTGTGCGTTCGCCGCTACCGGGACCCCGGTGATATAGGCAAGGCCCCCACCGGGGTCATCGGCCTGTAATGCCTGCGCTTGTTGCTCGCTCCCAGAGCGCGGCAACAACCGGAAGTACTCTCATTCCAATGGCGCCCGCATGATGTGATGTATACGCGGAGGATGCAGACCCGGGCGCGGCGCGGGCGCAGAAGTATGCGATGCATTCGTGGAAGCGCCCGACCTTGCACAGGACAAGAAATTATTCACTGCGTGGAGCTCCCCATATGTGCATCTACTCGCATGGACCTGTCCGCCGTGAATGTCTAGGCGCAAGAGCTTTCGAATATTAACGGGCTTCAGTTGTGACGGTCTGGACATCAATCTAACTGCGAATGAATTGGAGTGTGAATGAGCCTCAGTAGTACGAGCGCGTCTCTGTGCATGAGCCTGGGGCCTCCTGGGGCCTCCTGAAACCTACTGGGGCTTCCTGGGGTCTCCAGGAGCCTCTTGGGACCTCCTGGGACCTCCTAGGAAGGTTTCGTGCCCCAGGAGAGGCGCAATCTATAGCAACAGACGTACATAAAACAGTGCGGATTAGAGCCACAGGAGAAGGGCAATCTATAGGAACACGCGTAAAACACCAAGGACTCGTGCCCCAGGAGAGGCCCAATACATAGGAACATGAGTAAAACATTTAGGATTGTGTACACAGGAGAAGGACCATCTATAGAAACATACGTAGAACATCAAAGAATCGTGCTCCAGGTGAGGCCCAATCGATAGGAGCATACGTAAAACACATGGGATTGGAGCCACTCCTGTTGCCTTCTGAGGCCTCCTGCTCCTGGGGCCTCTCGGGGCCTCCTGTTGCCTTCCGAGGCCTCCTGGCGCTTCCTGTTGCCTCCTGGGGCCTCCTGTGGTTTCCTGAGGCCTTCTGGAGCTTCCTGGGGCCTCCTGGAGCCTCTTGGGACATCCTGTGGCCTCTTGAGTCTTTCTGTGGCCTCCTGATGCCTCCTGGGACCTCATGTGGTCTCCTGGGGCCTCCTGGAGCCTGTTGGAGCCTCCTGTGGCATCCTGAGAAGAATCTGCGCCCACGAGCCTGGCCACCAAAACAAGCAAACCGATCGAGACATCCTCAAAATCTGGCCCACCTGGGGGGTGAAAATGAGCGTCTCGCTCGAGACATCCTCCAAATCTGCTCCGAAAGCGAAGGATGTTGGGCCCAGAAACAAGCAAACCGCCTGAGACATCCCCACAAAATGGCCGCGAACGAGCCCGTGCAAACACCCCTGGCGGCTCCCCTTAGGGGTGCTGAAATGAGCGCCTCGCTCGAGACATCCTCCAAATCTGCTCCGAAGCGAAGGATGTTGGGCCCAGAAACAAGCAAACCGCCTGAGACATCCCCACAAAATGGCCGCGAACGAGCCCGTGCAACCACCCCTGGCGGCTCCCCTTAGGGGTGCTGAAATGAGCGCCTCGCTCGAGACATCCTCCAAATCTGCTCCGAAAGCGAAGGATGTTGGACCCAGAAACGACCAAACCGCCTGAGACATCCCCACAAAATTCCGCGAACGGGACCCCGTGAAATACCCCCCCGCCGCCCCCCTTAGAGTGCTGAGACGAGCGAATCGCCTGAGACATCCTCCAAATCTGCTCCGAAAACGAAACATGTTGGATCAGAAAATGGCCAAACCGCCTGAGACATCCCCACAAAATTCCGCGAGCGGGACCCCGTGAAATGCCCCCCCGCGGCCCCCCTTAGATTGCTGAGACGAGCGAATCGCCTGAGTCTGAGTGATGAGAGAGCATGAGTGAGTCTGAGTGATGAATGAATCTGAGTGGTGAGTCTGAGTGATGAGTGGTGTGTCTGTCTGAGTGAGGACTGAGTCTGAGTGATGAGTGAGTCTTGATGAGTGAGTCTGAGTGATGAGTGTGGCCAATAACAAGAACCCCATCTTTGGATATGGGGAAAAAGGAACGAGGCGCGACCCTGATTTGCGTGGATTCACAGATCCAGATCGCACGCCGATTCCGACTCCTACACAGGACCAAGGACCCAACTCAGATGGCGATCCGACTCCCTCTGCCGGCCCCCCCCCCCCGTCTCACTGGGCTTGGTGGGGGGCGCGAGGCCGAGGCTTCTCATGGGCCCGTCGCCCTTCCTCCTTCGCCCCTGCCGCTCCCCCTCCCCGCCCCCGTCGCCCGCGCGCAGCTCGGGCGCGTCGCCGCCCACAGGGTGGGGGGGGGGGGCGCGCCGGCGCCGCGCGCGTCGGCGGCGAGCGGCGCTCGACGAGGACGCGAGGAGGCGGGCCCCGTGGATGGGGCAAGGTTTCATTCGCTCACGCATGTCGGCCCGGCCTTGTTAACTTCTTGTCTCTGCGCCCCTGGGCGAAGCGCCCGGAGGGGGGGGCTCCAAGTCAGACCGCGGCATCTCGCCCCACTTGTCCCCCAGCATCTCATCTCTCTTGTTGTTATTTGTTTTCTCTCTTTCTCTCTCTATTTTTCTCTTTCTCGATTATTTCCTCTCTCTCTTTCTCTCTTTCTCTCTTTCTTTCTCTCTCTCTCTCTCTCTCTCTCTCTCTTTCTATATTTTTTATGTTTTCTCTCTCTTTCTCTCTCTTTTTTTTTTTTTTCTCTCTCTCTCTCTCTCTCGTTCTCTCTCTTCCGGGGCGGCCCGGTTCGGCGTTTTTTTTTTCCTGGCGGGGCGCCGAGGCGCGCGTTCCGGGCCGCGCTAAACGCCGGCGCCTCGCTTCGCGGGGCGTCGCAGACTGGGCCCCGGTGGGGTGTGCTCGCCGGTGGCCGTGTCTTTCTTAAAGCCGCGGGCCCCCCGCGGCCCGCGACAGGGGGGATGTTGACCTTAGGGGGTTTTCAGTTTTGACCCCCCCTCCGTTTCTCGGCGGTGAGAGGAGTTGGGCATGCAACCTCCTCGTCGTTTTTTTTTTTTTTTTTTTTTTTTTTTTTTTTTTTTTGTTATATATATACATGTATATATAGGTATGCATGTATATGTATGTATATATATAGATATATGTTAAAACATTATCCCGGCAAAGCAACCTAACAGCGATGTGTACGAGCATATCTGGAAGCATGCCCCTTAAGATTCGGATGAGAATCCAGTTGTAGAATTCTGCTGTTCTCGCAGTCGTAGTCGCATTCGCGATGACAGTCGCAGTGGCAACGGCAGTCGCAGTCACAGCCTCAGCTTCAGCCTGCCTCAGCCTCAGCCTCAGCCTGCCTCAGCCTCAGCCTCAGCCTGCTTCAGCCTCAGCCTCAGTCTGCCTTCAGCCTCGGCCTCAGCCTCAGCCTGCCTCAGCCTCAGCCTGCATCAGCCTCAGCCTCAGCCTCAGCCTGCCTCAGCATCAGCCTGCCTCAGCCTCAGCCTCAGCCTGCCTCAGCCTCAGCCTCAGCCTGCTTCAGCCTCAGCCTCAGTCTGCCTTCAGCCTCGGCCTCAGCCTCAGCCTGCCTCAGCCTCAGCCTGCATCAGCCTCAGCCTCAGCCTCAGCCTGCCTCAGCATCAGCCTGCCTCAGCCTCAGCCTCAGCCTGCCTCAGCCTCAGCCTCAGCCTGCTTCAGCCTCAGCCTCAGTCTGCCTTCAACCTCGGCCTCCGCCTCAGCCTGCCTCAGCCTCAGCCTGCATCAGCCTCAGCCAGCCTCAGCCTGCCTCAGCCTCAGCCTGCCTCAGCATCAGCCTGCCTCAGCCTCAGCCTCAGCCTGCCTCAGCCTCAGCCTCAGCCTCAGCCTCAGCCTGCTTCAGCCTCAGCCTCAGTCTGCCTTCAGCCTCGGCCTCAGCCTCAGCCTGCCTCAGCCTCAGCCTGCATCAGCCTCAGCCTCAGCCTCAGCCTGCCTCAGCATCAGCCTGCCTCAGCCTCAGCCTGCCTCTGCCTCAGCCTCAGCCTCAGCTTCAGCCTCAGCCTCAGTCTGCCTTCAGCCTCGGCCTCAGCCTCAGCCTGCCTCAGCCTCAGCCTGCCTCAGCCTCAGCCTCAGCCTCAAAAAATGTGGCCCGGGAGTGGAATTCTGGGAATTCGAAGAACACGAAGTGGCCTACAGTTGGCTCCGGGCATTCAAAATCATGCCCAGGAATGGAGTTCTGGGAACTCGAAGACCACGAAGTGGCCTACAGTTGGCTCCGGGCATTCAAAATGTGGCCCGGGAGCGGAGTTCTGGGAACTCGAAGAGCACGACATGGCCTACAGTTGGCTCCGGGCATCCAAAATGTGGCCCGGGAGTGGAGTTCTGGGAACTCGAAGAGCACGACATGGCCTACAGTTGGCTCCAGGCATTTAAAATGTGGCCCGGGAGTGGAGTTCTGGGAACTCGAAGAGCACGAAGTGGCCTACAGTTGGCTCCGGTTATTCAAAATGTGGCCCGGGAATGGAGTTCTGGGAGGTCGAAGAGCACGAAGTGTGTGACCGTTGGCTTAAAACGAGCCCGGCTCTGTTGCCGTTTTTTTTCCCCGGCGCCCGCCCAGACCCCCCTGTGGAGTCATCAGATGCTCTCTTTTGAGTCCACTAGAAACCTATCAGCAAAAACTGTTAGGTAACAGCAAGAAACAAAAACATTGTGCTGTGCGGGTCACGTATGGGGAGGAATTTCTCCAGCGGGATCATCCGGCGCGGGCTACCCTGCGCCCGTGTGTGTGTGTGTGTGTGTGTGTGTGTGTGTGTGTGTGTGTGGGAGCATCTTCTCGTGAGGATTGCAGTAGGAATCGCGTCGTTTTGATTTGCGGGTTTGCTCAAAATCGTTTGCCTGTCGTTCCTGGCAGAAGTCCTGCTGGCGCCTGGTCGGCGCGCGCAACGACGTGATATTGATTTCCCTCTGTTGTTGGGCGGGCTGGAAATCGTTTTCCAGCGGGGTCACCCTGCGCGCTGGGGGACCTGTAAGCGTCTACGCAAGGGGATTGCAATGGGATTTGTTTCTTTTTTGTTTGGCGAGTTTGGTCGAAGCCATTTGCCGAGCAGTGTTGGCAGAACGCCAGCTGGCGGCTGATCTGCGCGCGCGGCGACGTGGGATCAGTTTATCTCTATTGTTGGGGGGTTATTAATGTTTGGGGTTCGTTCCTTCGACGGAAAAATCCATTGTGAGCATCTTCGCATGACTAATGCAAACTTGCTCGAACTCGCCTGCCTAGCGTTATCGGTCGGACTCCTGCTGGCGCCTGGCCTGCAGGCCCGACGACATGGGATCAGTTTTCCCTTTATTGTTAGGCGGGCTGGATCATGGTTTGGCGTTATTTTTCCAGCGCAATATTCCAATGTGGGCCAGCCTGCACGCAGGGGGATTTGCGAGCATCTTCCCATCAGGATTACAATCGGGTTTGCCCTGTTTGATTTGCGACTTTGCGCTAACTCGTTCGCTTCGCGCGGCTGGCAGAACTCCTGCTGGCGCCTGGCTTTCGCGCGTGGCGGCGTGTTGTTGTTTGTCCTCTATGTTGTTGGGCGGGCTGGGTATCTTTCTGGTGGCACTTGTTCAGCTGGGTAGTCTATTGGTTTGCCCTGCGCGCGCGATAATTTGCTTACACTTTCTCATTGTAGGAATTGCGTCGTTTAAAGTCGCGGGTTCGCTCAGATTCGTTCCTAGCACTCCTGGCAAAACTCCTGCTGGCGCCTGGTCTGCGCGCGCGGCGACGTGTGATACGTTTCCCTGTATTGTTGGGCGGGTTGGGTAGCGTTTGGGTATTATGTTTCGAATCGAACAAATATATTGTAGGCTACCCTGCACGCGGGAGGATTTGTAAGCATCGATTTGCGAAGATTGCAACTGGAACTGCCTCGTTTTTATTCGCGAGTTTGCTCAACGTCGTCTGCCTAGCAATGCGGGCAGAACTCCTGTTGGCGCCCGGCCTGCGCGCGCGGCCAACATGGCGACTTCCATTGTGTGCAATAGAAAAGACGCCATCGTCCTGTATCATCCACGAGAAAGAGCATGGATTTCCTGAAGAACCGCGCGGGGCCTGAACTTCAACATTTTTTTCCGAATGGAGTTTTCAGGAGGAAATTGTCACTGCCAAGTGTTGGAACCAAGATGTTCCATGTGAGCGCTGCTGGCGGGCGCCGCGAGGAAAAAATAGTGTTCCTACCTATTGGCCAGCAAAGAAAATATTCGTTTCACTTGTTGGTGGGGGGGGGGGTGTAAAGACCTTTCAGGGTTATCCCGCCACGCTAGTTCAGCATGCGGCGCTTCCCGCATTGTGAGGCTGGTACGCCTTGCGCACGTGTGGCTCGGGGGCCCCGACACTAACTTCGTCCGAAGTGGTGTGCGCTCTCTCTCTCTCTCACATTTTTTTTTTTTTTTTTTGTTTTTTTTTTTTCTCTCTCTCTCTCTCTCTGTTTTCCTCCCGCGAGATCCGGCGATGTGAAACAATTGCAAGAGCGCGAACAATCAAGGTCGCGAGCATACACGACTGGAATCTTAGACCCGGTTCGCGATGTTTCTGGCCGTATCGATCCGTGAGGGCCTTGGGGCCCGAAGCCCCTTGAAAAACGCCATGTGTTGAACAGATAGGGACGCCCGGATCTCGGAACCCCTCCCTCTGCCTGTTGCTTGAGCCCGACGTTTCTGTTTTATGGACCCTTGGTGGTGTCGACCCGTGTTCCCTGGGACCAGCTTTTCATCCTAAGTTGGCTTGTGACGGGGACACGCCGAGGGTCCTCAGAGGCTGAAAATCGTCAACAACCACCTCCCGCCGAGATGTTTTCACGACCGCTTTCCCTCTCTCCCTTTCCGCGCCGTGTTCCCAGGGAGCTGGCACCATGGGGGTCGAGGCGATGTTGGGCACGGCTGTGCCGCGCGAGGGCGGCAAGGTCCTCATCCTGGTCAACGGAGCCTACGGGCACCGCCAAGCGACCATCCCGGGGCGGCAGGGGCCACGCGGGTGGCGGGATTCGGCCTTCTGCCGGCCGTGGCCAAAGTGTCGCGGGATTCGGTCGATGCCGATCTTGGCCGTGGTGCATGCCAGTCGTGACCTGCTTCCGAGGAGGATCCACGAACTGACGCTGACCTGAATGGATGGTGACCAAGATGGACACTACGTTTCCGCGTACCTCATCCCAGATAACGCACCGATGCCGTTATCCGCCTCTGCGAAGGAGGTGAAGGAGGTGAAGGAAGAGGAGGAGGAGGAAGAGGAGGTAAAGGAAGAGGAGGAGGTGAAGGAAGAGGAGGAGGAAGAGGAGGTGAAGGAAGAGGAGGAGGAGGAGGAGGAGGAGGAGGAGGAGGAGGAGGTAGAGGAGAAGGAGGAGAAGGAGGAGGAGGATGGGAAATTGGAGTAAGAAGTGGAGAGAGGAGAAAGAGGATGAGGATGAGGAGGAGGAGGAGGAGGAGGAGGAAAAGGGGTAGGAGGAGAAAGAGGAGGAGGATGCCCTGCTTCATGCTCGCTCAACCACTAGCCTGAGACATGTTCGCGCCTCTGGGCCCCGAAGCGCCCTGAGATGGCCTCAGCTGGTGTTGTCCGGTCGCTCCCGCTCAGGATCTCCTCACCCATTCCGACTTGGCGGTGGCCCGCCCAACTACAAGGAACAAGGTGTATGGCGCGAAGCGCCAATGCAGTCTTGTATCTCTCTATATATTTGTGTTTGGATATACACATATATACGTACATCCATATATTTATATATGTATGTAGATGCGTGTCTTATCTCGGGGCCCCCGACTTGAACTGGTCGGGCCCTTGCCGCACAGGCGTGAAAGCAGATTGCGAGCAGTAGTCCTGAGGACGCGGGCAACGATGGGCAAGCGGTGCGGGATGGGAAGAGAGGGGGTGAAGAGGGGGATCATAGATGGGAAGAGAGGGGGTCAAGAGGGGGATGGGAATCGGATGCGAGGTGGAGGAGATGGGCTCAATATGATGATCGTAATGCTGACAATTATAAGAAGGAGAAACTAAGGGGAACGGGGGGAGGGAGAGGGGGAAGGGTAATAACTGGACGGGGAGGGGGAATATGAGGGTTGAGTGAGGAGGGGGTGCGCCGAACGGGAAGACGACGATGAGGATGAGGATGAGGAGGATGAGGAGGATGAGGATGAGGAGGATAAGGAGGAGGAGGACCAGTGTAAACCCACGAGTCATTAACGATGTTGGAATAAGCCCTCCCTCCAAGCTCCCTCTTCATAGTCCCCTACAACGGTTCATTTTCATTGAGGAAACTGCTTCGTTGGAAGGCAACCATTTGAAGACCTTGAAGCATGCCAAAACATTGTTCTCGGGAGTCCAGCGCCACGGATTAACCGGGCAGTTGCGTCTTGACGATCCTGAGCCGTGCCAGGACGCCATTCCTGGGACTTCAACACAACGAATCAACGTAACGGTTGCATCCGCGTAATCCAGAATCCTTTCGAAAAGCAATTTTTGGTACGTTGGTGATGGTAATCCGCAAAACCCTTGCAAATTTTGAAATGAACGTGCTCGGCGCTAAGGCGAGAACCACATTTTGAAAAAGAACCGCCCTCTATCCGTGGCACCCTTGCAATTTTTTAGAACGCATGTGCGCCGCGCTAAGGCGAGAGCCACATTTTGAGAACCACCCGCCCTCCATCCGCGAATCTCTTGCATTTTTTAACGAATGTGCACCGCGCTAAGGCGAGAACCACATTTGGAAAACCACCCGCCCTCAAGTCGTGACGGTCTTGCCATTATTTTAAACGGATGTGCGCCGCGAGAGCCACATTTTGAAAACCACCCGCCCTAACTGTGTGAAGCTCTTGCAAATGTGTACAATGAATGTGCGCCGCGCTAAGGCGAGAACCACATTTTGAAACCACCCATCTGTGAAGCTATTGCCAATGTTTCAGTTTCGGAGTCATGAACGGTGAGGAAGTCTTAGGCGAAACGCCCGGCCCGCCTAAAAACTGGCCTCGGGGTGCGGCACGGAGAAGTTACTTATATGGCGTAGGAATGGAAGAGGAGGGGGAGGTGGAAGAGGAGAGGAGGAGAAGGAGGAGGAGGAAGATGAGGGGAGGAGGAGGAGGAGAAAGATGAGGGGAAGATGAGGGGAGGGAGGAGGAGGCGGAGCGTCCGCCTGATGACCGAAGCCGTCCTCTCCTCTCCTTTTCCTCTTCCCTCCCTCCGGGGGCTGCGCCTTCCTTGTGAGCCTCGGCTGGCCCGGCCAATCTGCCGGTACCTCGGCATCGAGCACGAGTGCCTGGAGTGGCCAGACGACCAGGCGGTGTCCGTGGCGGAGACCCTGGAGAGGCCCCGCGGTCGCCTGCCTGGGCATTCTGTGAAGGGGGGCGGGAGGGTCGGAGATTTGCTGTGTGTATATATCGGAGGGGGGCCAGTCGAGGCAACCGAGGCCCTCGATGACGTTTTCTTGTCCTCTCTGGGATCCTCATTGCCGCGGCCAGGTCTGCCTTGAACAACGGGTCGGGATCTATCCCGGGAGGGGTCCGGGTGCCGGTTTTGAGCGGATGTTGGCCGCGGGAGCCTCCGTTGCCTCAACTGGCCCTCCGCCGACATCTGCAGTCAGGGCACCTGCGCGGGATGTCTTCGGGCCTCCGGGGAGTTTCCCGGGCATACAGAGGCCTCCAGGTGACCCATCCTTCTGGGAGAGGGTGGTGTGACGGGGGGGGACGCTTGACGTAGAGATGACAGGGGGAGGGGGCACGTATGGCTCTTTGTCGTGCCGTTCCACCCCCTTTCCAAAGGGTAGGCTACCGCGGGAGAGGCTGCGCCAGGACGCGGGGGCCTCTGGGCGCCCATCCTTCACCCACGTCTCGGTGGTGCACCACGAGACCACGGCAGGCGTGATAAACCCGCTGCAGGAGCTCGCGGCGGCCGTGAAGCGGGAGTTCGCCGGCGTGTCCCTGCTGGTGGACTCCATGAGCGCGTTCGGCGCCTACGACCTCCAGATGGACTGGGGCATCGACTACGCCGTGAGCTCGTCGAACAAGTGCATCGAGGGTGTCCCGGGCTTCTCCTTCGTCCTCTGCGGGCGCGCCGCGCTGGAGCGGGCGGAGGGCAACGCGCGCAGCCTCTCGCTTGATGTGCACGCCCAGTGGAAGGGCCTGGAGGCCTCTGGGCAGTTCAGGTTCACGCCGCCCACGCACTCCCTGCTGGCGTTTCGGCAGGCGCTGTCGGAGTGGGAGGCCGAGGGCGGAGTGGCTGGCCGGGCGGGGCGGTATAAGGCAAATTACGAGACCATCAGGCTCGGCATGGAAGAGATGGGCTTCAGATTCTACGTCGATGAGAGCATCCGCTCGTACTTGATCAGTACGTTCATTGTGCCCGAGCACAATAACTTTCATTTCCAGACTTTCTACGACGCTCTGAGTGGACTGGGCATGGTGATATACCCTGGAAAACTTGCTCGCGGGGAGTCCTTTCGATTTGGGACGATTGGTCGAATATTCCCACGCGATTGTGAGCTGCTGCTCGCTGGAGTGCGAACGGCATGCAAGCAGATGGACATACAGTTGCCGTTGAGATGAACCCATGCGTAGCTCTAGCGTACAGCCTTGCTCGATCTTTTATCGTAGTCGGCACAGCATCCGCGTGTTATCTGAAGGAGTCCGCGATTGCGGTGCTCTTTTTGTCGGTTCGGTCGAGCATTTTTTCGTGCTCTCGTACAACGCCCCGCGTAGGCATAGTATTTCCTTTCCGGAGCGACCTTGGAGTGCAGCTGGCACGAGAGCTCAGAGCATGCCCAGCTCCCGAATGCTATCCTTCTGCCCTTCGCCTCTGGATTCTCCAACGTGTGACGCTCGGGGTGCCTCCATGGAACCTTGGGCCTTTGGCGAGGGGGCTCGTTCGGAGGAGGAACAGGTACCCATACCGCCAGCCCTCCTTCGTTTTTGCGTTTTGGGCCTTCTCGGAGGCCCTCGTCGCCACCGCTGGACTCGCTTCGAGATTCTGGGCAGAACGCACCCCGGGAGAGGTCTGGGGAGTAGCGGTATCGATACCTTTTGGTTTGCCTTTGTCGGCCATGCGCAGAGGGGCGTAGGGGGAGGGGGGAACGCTTCTTGGAAGCACCCCTGCTTCTCAGAAGGCGCGGGCCTTCTCTCTCTCTCTCTATAGATGCATGGCCAGCACCACCTGAGAAGCAGCCTCGTCCGCCTTCCCCCTCCCTCTACCCCCCTGTGCGCGCCGCCATCTTTTCAGGAGGGGAACTAGCACACAGACGCAATGCATCGTCGATTCCCAGGAACGTATTGGAAGATATGGGTGGTCGGGGGAAGACGAAAGCCCATAACAAATCGGCGTCACCCCAACATGCTTAGACTGTGTGTGCGTCGCCCCCCACGGGCCACGCGCGCAGCGAGACATCTTACAGTAGGTGCGTCGTGGCGGGCGCTTCCTGGCCGCACCGCTCGGGGAACGATATACCACAAGATGGGTATATTATACGCTCGGGTCGGACGCGCGCCTCTCCATGGGAGGACATCTGGTACTGTTACGTCTTCGTGCGTCCCACCACGTGTGAAACGTGTGGGGACTCCCGGGATCCGTGCCTGTTTGTCTGCGTGGCCCAGGGCCCCCTCTTCTCCTCGGGCGCAGGGCCTCGTGCGCTTGCCTGGCATCGCTCGGACGTGTGCATTTTTTTCTCGGCGAGGACCATCTAGCAGCATCCTTGATTATTTGGCGAACAAAAACCACGCACGAAACCAAAAAAAGCACAGGGAATGGACGTCCGAGCGATGGCCAGCTTGCCTCTGCGCCCTCGCGGCCTCGCCTCGGCCGCACGGGGGGGGGGCGCCCAGCGGACCCGCGGGGGAGCCCAGCCCTCCACGGGGCCGCGCCGCGGAGGGGTGCTCTTCTCGGGGGCGGAAAAGAGGGGGGTAATGACTAGGGGGGGGTGGATATCATGGCGGGGGCCATGATATCTCCCCAGATTTCATGGCGCCTCTTCTTGTTTCATTACGTCCCTGGCCCCCCCGGTGGGCCGCGCACATGCCGCCGGTCATGATGTGCACCCCCCCCCTCTTGGACCCCCCCCTCTTGGCCGCTCCCGATCTTCTCGGGGGGGAGGCGTGCACTAGCGACGGGTCCCGTTGCTATGGGTAGTCCCCGATTTCCACCGCAGAACGAGGCGGCACCAGCCGCATCTCGGCACTGGGGAGGGCGCCTCTCCCGATCCGTGGACTTGGCGACCGCGCGCCAGATCCATGGATGGCGAGTCCAGCTAATTCGTGTTCACGCGCCCCCGATTCTCGGGGGGGGGGGGGGCGGCTCGGGTAGAAGCCATGGGTGAGTCGGGCGTGTCCCTCTGCAGGAGGAATATTCAAGACTAGTAAAACGAAAGTCTGGGGACGATTTGTTTTGGAGTATTTGTATGGCAATGTTTGAATATTTGGTGAGTGTTTATAATTTTTCGTCCAGAATCCGCCTGTAGGGCGACATGCCCGACCTAGAGCCAGGGCCGCGGGCATGGCGGGGTCCTTCATGCGGGCCTCGGAGGGTCCAACAGTGCCTTTCGTCTGGATTTGGTCGGATCGGTCGGATTCGTTTGGATTTCGTTTGGATTTCGTCGGATCGTTTGGATTTCGTTTGGATTTGGTTCGGATTTGGGCGTTTCGTTTGGATCTCGTCGGATCTGGTCGGGACCTGGCGAGCTCTGGGCAGTCGGGTCGGCATGACGTCGAGGATCGCGCCGCGGAGGTGAACAATTGGCTCCCATGCAGGCTTACCCAGCGAGCAGTGGGAGCTGACTAGTGATTTGGGCCCCCAGGCCAGAACAATAATCAGGAGGGGGAAAAACACACAGACACAATTATTCGTCGATTCCCAGAAAATATGCGAAAACATGGGAGGTGGTGGGGGGGAAGACAGAAACCCAAAAAGAATGCGGGCAATAGTTGTATCCGATATCCACATCCAGTGCGTCTTGGATCCTTGGGCCCTCTTCCCCAGAAGCAGTAAACGCACTGGATATGGATAACAATCTGGCCCCAAGAGGCTTGATTTTATCCATGTCCAGTGCGCCTCGGCGTTGCGGCACCTCTTCCCAAGAAGTCCACGACGTTCTGGATATGGATACAAGTATTGCCCGCAAAGAATAAGCAATTATCGCTCCACCAGGTCTGCCGCAGACAGTTCGTATTTCTTCGGGTGGCGTCAGGTTCTGGTTAGTGGGATTGGGCGGGGCGGGGCGTCCCCTGGTTACGCATCAGACTAGCTCTGCATGTTCGGAGCCTGGTTGATGAGCTTGGTCAGTACCTGGTGTGGTGGAGTCTCACACGGGTCTCTTCCTCAACGAGCGGGCCAATGACCTCGTGGATTGCGGTGCGAGTGGATTGTTATGTAGCTTGCCAGACACAAGGTGGGCAAGCTTAACAAGCTGAGCATACAGTGCGAGGTCAGGCAGCCCCTGACTGCATCCACACACGCATCACTGAACCTGAGGAAACCAACAGGTATCGATACCGCTACTCCCCTGACCTTTCCTGCGGTGGGTTCTGATCAGGATTTCGAGGCGCATCCAGCGGTGGCGACGAGGGCCTCCGAGGAGGCCCCCCAACAGGGAAAGAGGCGGAAAGGGTAGCAGTATGGGTACCTGTTCTCCTCTGGGAACCAGGCCCCACGAAAGCCAGGCCTGCGTGTGCCCGAGTGGCGGCGCGGGTGCGTGAAGGCAGGTCTTGCCCCCATTAGCGCGCCAGGAGGCGCGAGGCCCAGTGGCGCAGGGGGCCCGTGGTGCCACGGAGGGGAGGGGTGCCGGCGGGCGCACGCCGAGGCAGAACTGGGGGCCTGGAGCTGGGGGGCAATGTTATGGGACTTTGTGGGCCCCGGAAACGGCAGGGCTGTTTTTTCACCGTTTCCAAAACAAATGTCCCTGGAAAATGGAAACGGCAAAACAACGGCGACCGGAAACGGCAACAAAAACGGCTCCAGGATTGGAACCGGAGCCGGCACCAGTCAAAAAACGGCGACGGAACCAGTTACACAACGGCGTCGGAACCGGCAAAAAAACGGCAAAACGGAACCGGTAACAAAAACGGCCCTGTCGTTTCCAGGACCCAGTGAGCTATGGGAACGAAGAGTGACGTAAACACACAAACTCAGAGGTCCGCGCGGATTTCTCGGACCAGCAGCGCTGGGGCCCCCTGGCGGCGCCTCCAGCGCCGCCCCTGGCGCGCTCCGTGCGCCAGGGAGGGGGGTCCAGCGCGGATCCGAGGAATCCGCGCGGACCTCCGAGTTTTTATGCTGATGCCATTCTTGATTCTCCTAAATGCAAACGCGGGCCAGATTTTGCAGAATCCTGCAGGGCCAGGGGCGCACTGACCCGGGTCTGGGTGCAGGAGCCTGCAGGATCCTGTTGGATCTTGCAGGATCCTGTAAGGCTTGCCTGACCCGGGTCTGGATTGGTCAGAAGACCCCCGAATGCGGGATCCCGCAGCATCGTGCAGGATCTTGCAAGGCCTGACTGACCCGGGTGTGGATTGACCAGTATCAGTAGATCCCCGACAGAAGCATCGCAGTGAATCAAGCGGATCCCGAGGGAGTTTCGCAGCATTTGTTCGGGTTCCTCGGGGGGGTCGCAGTTTTGTTTCGCCGTTTTCGCCGACCGGCGGGGCTGAGGTTTTTTCAGTTTTCGTGCGCCCGGGGCCCTCCCTGGGCTCTCAGGATGCAGATTTGGTTCTGGAGGAAGGCCCCCGGATTCAAGGACCCGTTTCCCTCAGGACCCCTTTGTTTTATGCCATGTGGTTATGCGATGTTTTTTGGGGGCGTGGTAGTTCCTCTTCCTCCCTCTCCGCCGCACTCTCGGGCCCCCCACCCCATCCGTTCAGCCCTGGCCCGGGGGGTCTGCCACGTCAGGGCCCGCTCTGATGCCCAACAGTGAATCCGTGCTGATCCCTTATTTGCATTCGGTATCAAATCAAGCAAACCATGGGAGCCTCGTGTCCCTTCGCAGTTCCGTCTGCAGAGTCGGAGGTTGATAGACCTCCTACCCTGACACGTCGATTAGCGAATTGGCCGTTTTCGGCTCGCGAGAGGGAATCGCGGCCGTCATTTTTGCGGGTCCAGGTCCGTCGGTTTCGGTCCCAGGCTGTTTTCACTGAAGGGAGGCGCCGACAGAGTGCCTTAGCGTCGATTAGCATCTGGTGCTCGATGAGACAGCGCCAGCTTCGTGCCGATCTGGCGCCGATCTGGCGCCGAGGAGCGCTTTGATCCCCCAGATCCAGCAGGATGGTACGGGAGGCTCCCGTGCGTTTCCGCACAAAACTGTGCATCCTCTCTCCCCACTCCCTCCCTCCCTCCATTCCCCCTCCCAGGCCACCTGTACGGGGTCGGCTGGGTGGTCTCTGGGTGGCCTCTCCTCCTGCTCCCACCCGGTCGTGCGAGGGGGGGGGGGAGGAACAGGGAAACAGCGGGGGGGGGGGGGCGAGGGGGGGAAACAGGGAGACGAGGGGAGATGGGGCGAGGGGGGGGGAACAGGGAAACGACGTGGGGGGAAGCAGGGCAACGGGGGGGGGGAAGCTTGGCGAAACCTGCTGCATGCAGCTGGGTTCGGTCCCGCCGCTGGGCGCCCTCCCGTCCCCGATGCATGTTCGCGCCTCCGGCGCCTGCCACGCCGCGAGCTGCTTCGCGAAGCCCCCCTCGACTCGGGGGCAGCGACAGTGGCGACTGGCCCAACGGGGGGAGCAAGACTCACATGGTCCACGTGCTCGGCGAGGCTCCTGGAGGGAGGCGTGTATGGCACGCCCCTGGGCTATATTCGCCTCGATCGCCGCCTCGGATCCTTTGCTGGACCCCCCCTTTCAGAGTCCAGTTCGATTCGACCGATCCGACTCGATCTTGACTCTGGCTGGCCCCAACCCGAGTCGGTCCCGATAGTTCGACGATCCGATGTCTGGAGGAGGAGGAGGAGGAGGAGGAGGAGGAGGAGGAGGAGGATGAGAGGAGGAGGAGGAGGAGGAGGAGGAGGAGGAGGAGGAGGAGGAGGAGGAGGAGGAGGAGGGGCCCGGCCCTGGCATCCGGGCCTGGCCCGTCCGGCTCGCTTCCGGTCCCGTGGCGGGTGCGGCCCGATCGGGCCCACCTCCCGATCCGATCCGACGTCCCGATCCGATGCGTAAGTCGGGCATGTCTCTTTACAGGAGGGGTATTCAAATATAGTCAAACCTAGTATTGGGACGTGTTTTTGTTGCCAGACATATCTCATTTCTTGTGTTATCTACCATGATGGTGTATATTTGCTTCTCGCAGTTTACAGCTTTCGCCCACAATCTGCCTGTCGGGGGACATGCCCGACCGAATCCGATGCTGACTGACCTGTATGCCGACCGACCCACAATCCGAGGAGGAGGAGGCGGAGGAGGAGGAGGAGGCGGAGAGGGAGGAGGAGGAGGAGGGAGGAGGAGGAGGAGGAGGAGGAGGAGGAGGAAGAGGAGGAGGAGAGCTCTGGGAGCCCCCGCGCGTCGAACAGCGCAGTCGGGAAGGCGGAGGTCCGTGCCACCCGCGGGGGCGCGGAGGCGGCTTTCGCTCCGCGCCGCGCCGTAGGCCCCTCGCCGTGGCGGCGCCGGCAGGGACGACGGCTACAGTGGGGGTCCATGCCGAGAGACACCCTGCTTGCCTCCAAGGTGCCCTGGAGTTCTTGGGTTTCGATGGTCTTGCGACGGAGGGCGTGACGTTCCCACACCAAGAGTCGACGGTCGTCCTGGGGTCTCAGGGCTGGGTTACTCGTGGAAGCCCTGGAGCTTAGTGGGCCCTGGTAACGACAGGGCCTTAGTGGGCCCTGGAAACGACAGGGCCGTTTTTTACCGGTTCCGTTTTGCCGTTTTTGTTGCCGGTTCCGACGCCGTTTTGTTACCGGTTCCGTCGCCGTTTTTTGACCGGTTCCGGCTCCGGTTCCAATCCTGGAGCCGTTTTTGTTGCCGTTTCCGGTCGCCGTTTTTTTGCCGTTTCCATTTTCAGGGGACCATTTTTTGGAAACTGTGACAAAACGGCCCTGCCGTTTCCGGGGCCCACTAAGCCCTGGAGTTCTTGGGTTTCGATGGTCTTGCGACGGAGGGCGTGACGTTCCCGCACCAAGAGTCAACGGACGTCCTGGGGTCTCAGGGCTGGGTTTCTTGTGGAAGGTTTCCTGTGGTCGGGCCCCTGCTGTAGAAGAGGCCGCAGGTATGGCGCAGGTCTGCTTCGCGGCTGGTCGTCCTGATCACCGCTTGCCTGAGGTGAAGGGGCCCAGAGGCTCGCACACACACACACACGAACACACATACACACGCACACACAGACACACAGCCACACACCTACACACCGACATACACAGACACAGACAGACACAGACACACACACACACACAGACACACACACACACTCAGACACACAGACACACACACACACGGACACACACAGACACACACACAGACACACACAGACACAGGCACACAGACACACGGGCACACAGACACACAGACACACATACACACAGACACACAGACTCAGACACACAGACGCACAGGCGCACACACACGCACACACACACACACACGCACACGCACACGCGCGCACTCACACGCACACACACAAGCACACACATACAGAGACACGCGCGCGCACACACGCACGCACAGACAAACGCACACACGCACGCACGCACGCACGCACGCACGCACGCACACGAACACAGAGACACGCACCCGCACGCACACACATATCCACACCCACACCCACACCCACACCCACACCCACACCCACACCCACACCCACACCCACGCCCACACCCACACCCACACCCACACGCACACGCACACGCACACGCACACGCACATACACATACACACATACACACACATTTTCACACAAATGCACACACACGCACACACAACACACAACACACACAGCACACACAACCTGCACACCACGCACCACACACACAACACACACAACACACAACGCACACGCCCACACCCACAACCATACGCACACGCACACGCACACGCACACGCACGCGCACACGCACACGCACACCCACACGCATAGGCACACGCACACGCACACGCACGCGCACACGCACACGCGCACGCGCACGCACACGCACACGCACACGCACATACACACGCACATACCCACACGCACACGCCCACGCACACGCACACGCGCACGCACACGCACACGCACACGCAAACGCAGACGCACGCGCACGCGCACACGCCCACGCGCACGCGCGCGCACGCGCACGCACACGCACGCATACGCGTCCACGCGCACGCGCACGCGCACGCGCACGCGCACACGCACACGCGCACGCGCACGCGCACGCACACGCACACGCGCACGCACACGCACGCGCACGCGCACGCGCACGCGCACGCGCACGCGCACACGCACACGCGCACGCGCACGCGCACGCGCACGCGCACGCGCACGCGCACGCGCACGCGCACGCGCACGCGCACGCGCACGCGCACGCGCACGCGCAACGCGCACGCGCACGCACGCGCACGCGCACGCGCACGCGCACGCGCACGCGCACGCGCACGCACACGCACACGCACACGCACACGCACACGCACACGCACACGCACACGCACACGCACACGCACACGCACGCACGCACACGCACACGCACACGCACACGCACACGCACACGCACACGCACACGCACACGCACGCGCACGCGCACACGCGCACGCGCACGCGCACGCGCACGCGCACGCGCACGCGCACGCGCACGCGCACGCGCACGCGCACGCGCACGCGCACGCGCACGCGCACGCGCACGCGCACGCGCACGCGCACGCGCACGCGCACGCGCACGCGCACGCGCACGCGCACGCGCACGCGCACGCGCACGCGCACGCGCACGCGCACGCGCACGCGCACGCGCACGCGCACGCGCACGCGCACGCGCACGCGCACGCGCACGCGCACGCACACGCACACGTACACTCTCAAGCACACGCACACGCACACGCACACGCACACGCACACGCACACGCACAAGCACACGCACACGCACACGCACACGCACACGCACACCCATACGCACACCCACACACGCACACTCGCACACACACACACACACCCACCCACCCACCCACACACACACACACGAATAGGCACAGAGCCAAGGCTTGTCTGCTGGAGCATCGTCTTCCCCTTCCACTTCCCACGATTTTTTTCGATGTTGCATTGAGGGTCGACGTTCAATGTGTGTCTGTGTGTTTTTTCCACCTCCTGATACGTGCAGGTCGGTTTTTGTGGGGACCCCCCCCCCACGGGGGTGGCGGCCGCGGTGCGTCAATCCTGGCGGGCGGGCTGCGCGCCCCCGCAGGCCTTCCTGAACGACGCGGACCCCGACAGGCACACCGTGGGGGCCCCCGACAAGGGCAAGGGCAAAGGTGACGGCCCCAGCGCTGACCTCCGAAGGCACCCCCTTCGCTGCGGCACACACGGCTTGCCTTCCAAGAGATCCGAGGATAGGATTTTTTCAATCCAGGGATTTTCCTTGGATTCGGGGCCCCTTATCGGGCCCAGGGACCATCAACAATGGATCCGGGACGAAAACCACCCCCGGGGAAGGGGCCGCTGTGGGCCGCGGATCGAGAAATTCATATCGGCGGATGTCGGGTGCCAAGCAGCGCCTTGTGGGTGGATTTGCGTCGTGTCGCCCGGCGGGTGGATTTGAGTCGGTCGGTGTGTGGGTTCGATTCGCCCTGTCTAGGTGTGAGCACTGTTACGGTGGATTCGCGTCGTGTCGACTGGCGTTTGACATTGCCAGCCGCTGGCGACCCAGAATCGGTCGATGCTGAACGATCGTTCATGGTTGAACGATCTCATCGGTGCCGAGAGCCAACGTCGAAGTCGGCACGACGCGCACCCATGATAGCCACTTCTTTGGCCACCCGTCATCTGAGTCGCCCGCTCTGGATGTTTGGAGGGAGAGTTGCGTCAGCTTCTGGTGCAGGGGGCGTTCTGCGCTCCGGGCGTGGCGCTCCTCGGTCCGTAGCGCTCCTCGGTCAGCTATCTGCGACGGTCTGCACGCATGGGGACGGCTTCGCCTTCGTGAGCTCACTGCCGCCATCCCGAGGCACGCAAGCCGGCGCAGACATCTAAGCGACGCGAGACAGCGGGGTCGTCTGCGCCGACATTCACGCGCAAGCTGCCTGCGTAAGGTCGCGCGTGAGCGCCCTCGTCTCCACCGTGGCGTGACGCGATGGTGGCCCCCGTAAGCCGCCGCGTAAGGTCGCTACGTCATCGCGCGTAAGACCCGTTCTGGACTACTCGCAAGAAGTGCCAACTCGCCCAACCGTCCGAACAAACAGACATGTCTTTCCTGAAGTGGTGGATCGCATATCCCCCGCGGCGGACCTGGGCTCAAGTCGGGCATGCCCCTCTGCAGGAGGACTCTTAGAGAGCAGCAGAACATAGTCAGGGGACGATCTTTCGCGCCGATGTTTCGGACGCCTTCCAACATCCGCCGCGGTGCAGGAGGACGTGCCCGACCTGCTGCGACCGCAGCGTGTTTTACGGGTTGCGTGCTGGGTCGCGTCTTTGGCGCCCTGCGGCAGGGCGCGCTGTCTGCCCCCCGCGGGCGAGCGTCCACTCTTGGAGGCGGGCGGCCACCCCTTCTGGGGGGGGGCGAGCCAACACGCCTCCAGAGCGGAGGGCTCGAGCCTCCAGGCGGAGGAGGAGGAGGAGGAGGAGGAGGAGGAGGAAGAGGAGGAGGAGGAGGAAGGAGGAGGGAGGAGGGAGGAGGAGAGGAGGAGGAGGACGAGGAGGAGGAGGAGGAGGAGGAGGAGGAGGAGGAGGAGGAGGAGGACGTGCCCGACCTGCTGCGACCGCCGTGTGTTGCGGGTCGCGTGCGAAGTCGCGTTTCTGTGGCGCCCTGCGGCAGGGCGTGCCGCCTGCCCCTCGCGGGCGAGCGTCCACTCTGGGACGGGGGCGGCCACCTTCCTGGGTGGGTGAGCAAAAACGCCTCCACGAGGAGGAGGAGGAGGAGGAGGAGGAGGAGGAGGAGGAGGAGGAGGAGGAGAAGGAAGAGGAAGAGAAGGAGGGAGGAGGAGCAGGGAGGAGGGAGGAGGAGGAGGGAGGAGGGAGGAGGGAGGTGGACGAGGGAGGAGGGAGGAGGGAGGAGGGAGGAGGGGGAGGAGGCGGAGGAGTCCCCACGCGCGGGCGCGGGGGGGGGGGTCTTCTGGGGATGTGTTTGATTTTTCCGGCTGGACTCGGCTTAAGATCGCGATGGGTTTTGATGCCGAGTCGACTCGGCTTCGGATAGCCGATGCGGACGCCGATTTCTCGGCTGTTCGATTCCTCTGGTTCGATTCGGCTTCGGATCTCGATAGGTTTCGATGCCGAGTCGAATCGGCCTCGGATTTCGAGGCGGCCTCCAATTTCTCAGCGGAGGGCTCACTGGCCTGTCGATCTCCGCCGATTCGGCTTCGCACGACTTGGCTGCCGATTTCCGCCGATCCGCTCATGTCGATCGTCGATCCGACAAACAGATTCGATTATGGGCCCTCATGCCTTCCTTCGCTGAGCAGGGCGCCAGTCTTCAGGCCTGGCGGTGTGTGTGTGTGTGTATGAAGACCGCTCCCCTCCCCTTTATCAATCTATCCTGCTATCCTTTCGGCTCAGGTATTGGACATCCTACAGGATACTTCTGCGCCCGCTACTCTTCGGGCGCGAGGATAAAAGATGTCCATTCGTTCTTCTCATCGTCCTCTACCAATTGACCCTACCATAGGTTCGGCCCTCTGGTCGGCAACCCCCGTTCGCAGGTTATCAGCCTTTTCTACTTCGCTCTCCGTTGCGGATCCTCGCGCCGGCTTCGAGCCTCGCGCATGCCACTGGAACCTGCGGGGATCAGTGACTATGCACGCGGTGGCTCCTCGACGGTGATTGGGTTTGGCGATGACACGGAGAGGGCAGTGCGGCAGAGAATGATACCCTAATCCCCCCCCACCAGCGCAATCGTGCACCCCAGGATTTCGACAAAGTTTCCATTCGACTCGTCATCCTGTCGGTGGGAACCTCCACGCCTTCTCTCTCCAATGTTTACGCTGGTGTAACAACCTGCGGCGGCGCGATCGAATCGTCTCCTCCGAGCGCTTCCGCGCGACACCACCACTTGGGCACCCGAGGCCCTTCGAGCCCCGCTTCGGTTCCCGTGTCTGAACGCGCGCGTGCCATCGAGGGCCGTAACGGAATGACCTCACACAGAAGAGTCCCCGTACCATCTCCAGTTTCAGCGTAGAGACGCTAGCCGCAGCCCTTCGCACAGGCGCTCGCGCCAGAATTTCCTGAGGCGCGGTCCAGCGCCGCGCGTGTCGCCTTCCGCCAACGAGTTGGCAGAGCTCAGAGACCAGGTTCGGAGTTACAGTACTCAAACATTGTCGGGTCTTACTGCCGCACTCGCTGATCACTCGACACAGGCAGCAAACTTGAGGCAAGATACTCAGCGCGCTCTTGCCTTGGTCGACCCTTGGGTCGCCGAGTATCGATCGAGCCTCAATGAGGTCCAATCTCATGTTGACCGTGTGGGGTCACCCTGAGGTGCCGGCTAGACTGCAATACAGACGCTCTGTGATTACCTCCTTGCAGTGGAGGCGCAGCTCGTGAGCGTCAGGGATACGGGCGCTGCCGCCGCCGGGACCTTACACGACGAGATCCTTACTTTGCGGGAGGCTCCTACACTGAGGTACCAGGAGCTACGGACACGTAGATGTGAGCACTGCCAACATCTCTTCAGAGAATACCGCAACCTCGTCCGAGTTGCACGGCAGGCCGTGTACTGCCGTTATGGACATTGCTCAATTTTTTATGCATCAGAAGGGCGCGTGCCAGCGCTTGAGACTCCAGGATGTGCCACGGGGGCCCCGCGACAGAGTGGACCAGAGGCGGGAGGGTCCACTGGGGATCAGAGCGGATGGGTCTGACACCCTTCACCCCAGGTAACCCTTTCATGTCGAAGGGCGGGCAGAAGGTTTAGAGAAGGGGGTCTGGGCCATTCTGGGCCACAACCCCGGGGGGGGGGCGCGGGCCTCCTCGACAGGCTCCAAAAAAAGGACCAGCCCCAGGCCTTCCGAGAAGTTTTCTGGGCGTTCTCTTCTTCCTCCTCTTCCTCCTCCTCTTCCTCCTCCTCCTTCTCCCTCCTCCGCCTCCTCCTCGCCTTCTCCTCCTTCTCCTCGTCCCCTTGGGTGTCGGGGAAGGGGCATCGGGACAGGGGCGGGGACGGGGGGGGGGGAAACGATGCGGGACGTCGAGCGAGCGCGGGAGGACAGGCGGGGGAGTGGAGACGCAGCCTCCCCCCGACCGAGGTGACGACTGGTACGGAGATCCCGTCGTGCTCAGCTCGCGCCGCTTTTTATTTACAGGTGTTGATGTTCTCTCCCATCGTGCGTGCGCGCGTGCGTGCCTGCCTACGCGTGTCTTCTTGTGCACATGCGTGTGTGCTCGTTTGCGCGCGCGTGTGTGAGTGTGTGTGCGTGTGTGTGTGTGTGTTGTTTGTTTCTTTGTTTGTTCCCCACCTGACAGGTTGGGGTTGTTAGATTTCAAGAACAGACCGGCCGGCCAACCCCACCCTGCATACCGCGGCCGCCAGACCCCAAGTTGTCCCGAGAATCCCCCAGTATTTCCGAGAGTCCCTGGGACTCTTGCCCTCTCGCTCTCGACAAACACGACTGCATACCGCGGCCGCCAGACCCCAAGTTCCCCCGAGAGTTCCCGGGTGTCCCCGAGTGTCCCTGGGAGTCCCGTCTCGCGCCCTCGACAAGGACGAAACAGCACAACAGTACACACCATAACATTACATAACATAACATAGCAAAATCGTGACAACATAGAGCGTACTAGAACATTGCAATACAAACGCGACACCACATTACATACCATAAAACGACACAGCACACATTAACATACCATAACTGATCATACCATGACGCATATTGACGGGACACATCATATCATGACACAGCGTTCAGAACATATCATAACATGACAGCAGAACAGCGACGAACACGACAGAGCACAACGCGCCACAATAGGATAAACAATAACATAATCCAACCATGGCATAACATGGCGGAACCTAACATGGCAGTACCATAGCAAACCATATCATGACAGAACATCACAGAACATACCAGAGCCTATCACGCCATAACAGACCAACTTAGTAGACAGAACACGGCAGAACAGAACAGGGCATGACAGAACATGACAAAACAATGCATCGCATGGAAGAACAGAGCACACCATAACATCACGTAACAAACCAGAGCCGAACGTCACATAACAGAGAACCGCATAACATCACATGACAAACCAAGCCAGAGCATTAGAGAAGATCACGCAAAACACCAACACAAGGCCAGACCCCCAGTTGCCCTGAGAATCCCTGAGTCGCGCCCTGGACAAACCCGAAACAACACACCATTACTCAACAGAACATGACAGAACATACCATGCACAGCATACCTCACACTATAACATCACAAACCATCTCTGGGCAGACCATTACATAACAGAACACGGCATAACACACCATTACAAACATAACGGATCATGACAGTACACGCGTTGACGGAACATATCAGATCGTGACACAGCGTTCATAACACATTATCACGCATCAACAGAGCATGGCGACGAACACGGCATAACACAACTTGTCATAATAACAGGTAACACCGCAAAACGAGATCATGCCATAACACGGCGGAACATAACATATCAGTATCATTACAACACAGATCATGCCAAACACATCGCAGACCATCGCATATCACATCATGACAGAGCACCACAATATTGTACACAGAACAAGACAACATAATTGAGCATGACAGAACATGACAAAACAATGCGTTGCATGACAGAACAGAGCACGCCCGAACATCACAGAACAAACCAAAAGAGAACGTCACATAACAGAGAACCACAGAACATCACGGAACAAACCGAACCAGAGCACACGAGAACATCACAGAACAAACCGAAACCAGGCCAGGCCCCCAGTTGTCCGGAGAATACCGCAGTCCTTGCCGCCGCCCCGCCGCGGGCGGCCTCCTCGCCTGCGCCCCTCAGTCTAAGGATGAGAGGGGGAGGAAGGAGGAGGGGAAGGAGGCATGGGGCAGGAGGAGGAGGAGGAGGACAGGGGCCCAAGGTTTCGGTGGGGATCGCTCGAAGCAAATAATTTGTTTGTTGTTTGTTTGTTTGTTTGTTTGTCTGTGCGTGTGTGCGTGTGGGCGTTCGTGTGTGCGTGTGTGCATGCGTTTTCGCGGCTGGTTTATGTCACGTTCTTTGTTCATCGTAGTTTTGTCCGCTCATTCTTTCTCCCCGCCATCAGAGCCCGTATGGTTATGGCTGCCGTCGGCTAGGAGACCCTAAATGGTTTCTCTGGGCCCGGCCCGGCGTAGACGCAAGCGATCCGCCATTTAATGTTTGATTTTCTACGCCCCGTCGCCGCGCTCGGGGCCGCGACGCCGAAACATGTGTAAGTGAGTGTGTGTGTGTGTGTGTGTGTTCGTGCGTGCGTGCGTGCGTGCGTGCGTGCGTGCGTGAGTGTGTGTGTGTGTGAGTGTGTCTTTGTCTGTGTATGTGTCTGTGTTTGTATGTGTGCGCGTCTTCGTGCCTACGTGTGTGTGTGTGTGTGTGTGTGCGCATGTGTGTGTGTGTGTATGTGGGTGTGCGCTTGTGCGTGTGTGTGTGTGTTTGTTGTACGGCTGCTTGGACGAAGATGAACGCGTTTGCGGCTGCTCTCTCGTGACGGGCCTGTCTTGCGTTTCAGTTCGGCGCCTGTCGTGCGTCCCAGCTCCAGTTGCGTCTTAGGTGTGTGCGTTGGGGAGCGGCGCGTGCCTGAGCTTCGTCTGCCGCGGGGAAAGGCGACACATGATCTATATCCCAGCGCCTCGAGCACGCCGAGGCGAGCGACGAAGGCTGTTCGATGGGCTTGAGAACCTACACGAGAGCTTCAGCCCTCCCTACGAGCGACGCTGCACATCGTCCGCGGGCTGCCCTCGCAGGAGCGCGCTGGGCAATCCGGGCGTGCCTGCCGCTGGGCTGAGCTCCTGGACGCGGCCTCCGAGGTCCCAGCCCGGCAGGGCAGCCCGCTGCCCACCGGTATTGAAAGCACCAGGGCGGGAAGGGGTGGGGAAAGTACAACTGGAGCCAACTTTCCAGCCGCCCAGGGGCAGGTGTCCCCGACGGCGAAAAGTTTACGTTATACCGTTCTTCGCTCGTTAAAGACAGGCTGACGACGGCCAGGCAAGAAACAAGCAGGCAGACGGACGCACAGACGACAGGACCACGGCCCAGACACCGCAGCCCCCAACGGGGACGCAAGGCGAGAGGAGCGCACGAGCGGCCCGAACACCGGCAAAATCACGAACGACAGTTGCGCCAGCAATCACTGCCGCGCGACTGCGACAACCAAAGCCAGAAGGCCAGGAGGCCCAGAGGCAAGGAGGCAACATTGGCACCGGTCTGCTTTGAAGATTTTCCTGCCCCCCAAACCGCTGCGCGACTTAGGGCCTATCAAGATCTTCCGCAGGCTGCCTTCGCAGGAGCGTTGGGCAAACGAGACGTGCCTGGCGCTGGGCTGAGATCCTGGACACGGCGTTCCAGCTCCCATCGCACCAGGGCGCAGCACAGCAGCTGGCAAGGCAGTCCCTGTCTGAGACGTGGTGGCGCAAAAAAGAAAAAAGGTCGCCTGCGTCGACATTGGCGCGTAAGCTGCCCGCGTGAGGTCGCGCGTATGGGCCCTCGTCTCCAATGTGGCGTGCCCCGCTGGCGGCCCGCGTAAGCCGCCGCGTAAGGTCGTTATATAATCTCGCGTAAGACTCGTTTTTGATCGTCGCTCATGTGGGGTCCAATTTGCCAAAGCTGGCCGCAGCGCTTCTCCCGGTGCTCCGGCGCCCCCGCGCCGTCGCCCGCGGGGCGCACGTGTTTTTTTGCTTTTATATCAAAAAGTATATAGTTTGCATATCTTCTAAATTTGTTCGCCCAAAATCCGCCTGTAGAGGGACGTGCCCGACCCAAGCTGTGTGTCCTCGTCCTGTCCCGGCAGCTGCTGGGAGTGCCCCCCTGGCCCGAGGTGCCCCCCCAAAGGCTGCGCCATAGGTGGCACCCGCTGCCTCCCGGTGCCACCCCTTTCGCGAGGCACACACGGGGGCCCCCCCGGGGGCTCCAGGGCGGAGCGAGGAGATGGGGGCACCTTGGGCCAGGACGGAGCGGGGGGCGAGGAGCGGGGGGCTCCAGGACGGAGCGGGGAGCGAGGAGCGGGGGGCTCCAGGACGGAGGGAGGGGCCAGGGGCGCCTCCTGGCAACCCCCGACGCTGTCTTTCGCAGGCCTAGAGGAGGAGGAGGAGGAGGAGGAGGAGGAGGAGGAGGAGGAGGAGGAGGAGGAGGAGGAGGAGGGAGGAGGAGGAGGAGGAGGAGGAGAAAGGCCTTGAGCCACGGGCTTGGCCTGGCCTGAGGTCTCAGGGCCGAGGCCCCGCCGCGCCGCCCCGTCGGGAGCCGGATTCCGGAGGCCTAGAGGCGGACACCAACACCGACCTCGGCGGTGCTCCCCCGCCGAGGGACGAAGACCCCGATCTCGGCGCTGGTGGTAAGATTCCGGCTCCCAAGGTGGCCGACACATCGCCACCGACGCCGAAGTCTAGGATCCTCTCCTCCCTGTGGAGGCAGCCCCCCGTCCTGATGTGGGTGCCCACCTCCGGGCCTCCGGGTCCTGCCCTGTCCTGTCCTGGGGCGGGGCAGGGCTGGACCTGAACGCTGTTTTTTGGCGATTCCCTGAGCCGTTTTCGTCTTGGCATCGTTCTGCTGTAGAGGCGCATTGAAGACAACACGAGGGAACACGAGAACAGCACGCAGTTAGGGGAAACAGGAGGGCAGACAACACGAGGGAAAACGAGGCACAAACGAGACAACGAGGGAAGACAACACGAGGGAAAACGGGAGAAGGGAAAACGAGACAACGAGGGATTGAAGACAAAACAAGGGAAAACGATGTGGATTGAAGACAAAACTAGGGAAAACGAGAACAGCACGCAATCGAAGCACACCGTTTAGGTTCAGCCCTGGGGTGGGGAGCCCCTAAACGGAGCGCCGGTTCCTGCAGGGTTCTGCAGAGCCTCCGCCTCCTCCTTCTCCTCCTCCTCCTCCTCCTTCTCCCCCTCCCCCTCTACCTCCTCCTTCTCCTCCTCCTCCTCCTCCTCCTCCTCCTCCTCCTCCTCCTCCAGGGGCGCGTTGACCCGGCTCCGCGTGCAGGGTCATGCAAGATTCGGGGGCCCCCGAACGGTGTGGCGACAAGACCGTGCGGTGAGTCGGTGGGGATTCGGGGTCACCGCACGGTTTTGGGACTCGGGTCGCTCTCCGAGGACGTCTCGGGCGACTGTGGCATCCGAGGTCCCAAAACCGTGCGTGGACGGACCGTGCGGTGAGGTCTTGCGGGATTTCGAGGTCACCGCACGGTCTGTCACCGCACCGTTTCGGGACTCCAAATTAGCTGCAGCGAGCCCGCAGAGTAAGGATGGGCAACCTTCCCAAGGGTACCCTTACGTCGGGCACGTCCCTCAAACAATTCGTCGGGGAACGATCCTTGGATTTGCTATACACCATGTTCTGGCATTTTTCATAGTTTTGATTTGTCCTTCCACATCCGCTTGTCAGAGGACATCCCTTGCCCTTGCGCTTGTCCTCCTAAGGGTACCGCTTGTGCCCTTGCCCTCTCGGCCCATCCTCGGTGACTCGCTGGCCAGCCTCGTTCGACAGACGCTCACACGGCCCTCCAGGGCCCCCGCGTCCCCGTCGCGCATCCACATGTGGCACGGGCCAGCCCCGCTCCCCCACCCCCGTCTCCCCCGCACCTCGGCTACACGTAAGAGTGACCTTTCGCCGGAGTGACCTCTGGTGCGGGCACAATGGGGTCCCCCGATCACCGATTGCGATGCGATCGTAGCGTCTTGCGCGCCTGAGTTCGGTCCCCCCCGCGGCCCCCCCAGAAGCCGCGCACCAAAGGCCACTCTCACCCAGGATCACTCTTGCGTGTAGCCGAGCACCCCCCCAGGCGGCCCCGCGAGCTTCTCGGAGGTCGAGGTCTCGGGGCCCTCGGATTTTTTTCTGGGCCTCTGTGCCGCCACGCTCCCCGTCGCCACGGCCCGGTCCGCCCAGGGCTCGGCGGGTCGGAGCGCGCCCGGAGAGCGGTCGGCGATCGAGGTTTGAGCGTGGATCGGCCACGCACAGGGGGGTAGGGTCGGGTATAGCTCGGGGGTGGACAGAACCCCCAACAGAGACACGTCGATTAGTGAATTGTCCGTTTTCGGTTCTCGAGAGGGCGCCGTGGCCGTTATTTTCCAGGCTTGCGCCCGCCAGGTTTGGGCCTCAGGTCGTTTTCACTAAACCACGTTTTACTACAGGGGGTCTGTCCATCCCCGAATAGCCAGGACCCCGGGGAAGGGGACCCGGTTAGTGGTAGGGCCTTGGGGCCCCTCAATTGGCCAGATTCACTAAACCAGGTTTGCCGTAACTTGTGTTTTTCTGGTGGCGGCAGTTCCGGTTAGTGGAAATGGGGCGGGGGGGCGCCCCCGATACAAATCACTAAACCAGGTTCCACTAAACCCAGTTCTGCCAACGCCCGATAGGGGGAGGGGGAAAGGCTTCTTGAGAGGGAGGTTTCTTCCTGGAAGGCGCGGGCCTTATCTGCAGATGCCAGGCCAGCGCCTTGTAAGAAGCCGCCTGTTTTTAAGATCATCATCATCATCATCATCATCATCATCATCATCATCATCATCATCATCATCATCGTCATAAGCTACCTTCCCCGGGGAAAATCCTTTATTTTCCCCGCGGGAGCCGCGAACTTTATTATCCGCGGGGGCTCATGATCGCCCGTTACTGGTTATATTTTGTGTGGGCTGTGTGGTGTGATCTCATGGGTGCAATGTATCCCGTGCCGGCCATGTGGTGTGAGCAATGTGGTGTGAGCTATCTGGTGCAGTATGTGGTGTGGCCAATGGTATGTGAGCTACAGTCAAGGCGCATTAAGGATGAGATGCTTTCCAAGGTTGCCATTGCATCCTTCCCTTGGGCGCTTCGCTGGCCGCGCCCCGCTCGAATGGTGTCGGCATGGCCTTCCAAGGCCCGTGCATCTTTATCGTCTGTCCTTATTCTCAAGACGCCTGCGGCGAATCCATACCACCCCCTGTCTTTTAGGATGTGCCTATGTGGCCAAACGTTTGGGCAAAGTCTGGCCACGGTATTGGACAGTGCGTTTTCCCAGCCGCTGTGAAAGCCCTTCGGAGACAGGAGGATGGGGAGAAGGATGAGGAAACCTTTGGGGAGGTTCTTGGGTCATTTCTTGGGGCTTCCTGGGGGCTTCCCTGGAGGCATCTTGGAGGCCGCTTGGGGGCATCCTTGGGCATCTTGGCGGCCTTCGGGGGCTCATTGGGGGCCGCTTTGGCAGTCTTCCAGCGTTCCTGGCCAGTCTGACGCCGTCTGCAGCCGTCTTAGTGAACCTCTCCGGGCAGTCTGGGGCCTTTTTGGGGGCGCTTCAGGGTCGTCTTGAGTGCCATCTTGGGCGTCTTGCAGGCCTTTTGAGCCGTTTTGGGGCCCTTTGGGGGCCGTCTTGGGAGCCTCTTGGGACGTCCTGGCGCCATTTTGGAGGCCTCTGCGGCGATCTTGGGGCGGTCTCGTGGATCTGTCGGACCGTCTGGAGCAGTCGGAAAGCAGGCCTCCTCGGATCGTCCTGTAGGTCCTCTAGGCCGTCGTGAGTGCATCTTGGATCGTCTTGGCCACATTTGTCGGCCATCTTGTGTTCTGTTGGGGCCACCTTGGCCGTCTGGGAGACCACTTTGGCCGTCTGGAGGCCATCTTGAATTTATCTCAAGCGAATCAGCCGACGGGAGGTGCGTTTTCCGGATGGCCGGTGGGCTGGGCTGGAGCCCCACGGGGAGTCCCTTAGAAACGAACCAAACCTTGCCAGACACGGGGCACGCCGTGCACCCCTGTGGGAAGCCAGAGGTGGCGGCGGATGACGGAAAGCGCGCGTACCGTCGCGGTTCGTTGTTCGGTATAAACAGGGGAGTGTGAACGGGTGTGCCACTGCTGACCCAGATGACAGAAAGCGCCCGTAGCGTCGAGATCCGTGCGTCGGGAGAAATAGCACGGGGGAGTGTGCGAGGGTTGGCCACTGAGGACCCAGATGACGGAAAGCGCGCGTTAGCGTGCGGTCCGTTAGCCGGAAGGAATTGGACTTGGGGGAGTTCGAGGGGGGTGGCATCGCCAGGCCCGGATGACGGAAAGCGCGCGTTAGCGTGCGGTCCGTTAGTCGGAAGACATTGGACTTGGGGGAGTTCGAGGGGGTTGGCACCGCGGGCCCCGGATCTAAGTGCCCTGTTCCATCGTTTTTTATCGAGTAGGACGGCGTTCGGGGCTTAAAAACAGCGTTTCGCTCGAGACATCATCGGAGAACGCTTCTTGGGCGCTTCTTGGGCCGTCTTAGGCGCCTAAGACAGCCCAAGAAGCGGCCAAGACGGCGCCCAAGACGGCCCAAGACGGCCCAAGAAGCGCCCAAGACGGCCCAAGAGCGCTCCAAGAGAGCCCAAGACCGCCCAAGGCGGCCCCAAGACGTCCCAAGAGGCCTCCACGACGCCCCAGGAGACGCCCACGAGGCGCCCCAAGAGGGCCCCAAGAGGCCAACATCATTGATTTTCTGAAGGAAAACGTGCATTTTTAGCATATGCGGCTTTTCGCCTTTCATGGCGTTGAAGACGGTCCAAGAGGCCCCCAAGACCGCCCCAAGGCGGCCCGAGATGTTCCCAAGAGGCCCCCAAAATAGCCCAAGAGGGCGCCAAGACGGGCCAAGAGGCGTCCAAGACTGTCCAAGAGGCCCCCAGGAGCGCCCCAAGAAGGCCCAAGAGGCCCCCAAGAAGGCCCCAAAACGGCCCAAGAGGGCGCCACGACGGCCCAAGAGGCGCCAAGACGGCCCAAGACGGCCCCAGGACGGCCCCAAGAAGGCCCCAGGAGGCCCCCAAGAGAGCCCAAAGACGGCCAAAGGCAGCCTACTCCCTTCACCCCCGCAGCCCAGAATCTCCCAGGAGGCCCCCCAGAGGCCCCCGAAAAGCCCCAAAAGGTCCCCAAGAGGCACCCAAGAGGCTCCCCAAGAGCCCCCCAAGAGCCCCAAACTACTCCCAAAGGCTCTTAGCACCACGGCTCCCAAGAGCGAGCGGTGACGTAATCGAGCTGATAAGACCAAAGTTCCCAACAGAGAGCTGCGGCGTAATAAGTTCTTGACGCCAGGGCACAGGGACGGGCGGCAACGCGTGGACAACGAGCGGTCCACGCAAGGAAAACGCGGGACCGCCCCCTGGTTGGGAATAAGAAGCGCGCTCAAAGAAAGCTCCGCGACTCTCCGAGGCTGAGATAGGACCAGAGCGAGGGGAAGGGAGTCAATAAGAGGTGTAAGAGCGGACGAGCCAGCGATCTCGTGCGCTCTGAAAGTAAGTGCGTTTTCCGTCCCCGTGCCAAGCAGATCTAATTGCTTTCCCGCCTCGTTTTTTATCGAGTAGGACGGCCTTCGGGGCTTAAAAACAGCGTTTCGCTCGAGACATCATCGGAGAACGCTTCTTGGGCGCTTCTTGGGCAGTCTTAGGCGCCTAAGACAGCCCAAGAAGCGCCCAAGACGGCGCCCAAGACGGCCCAAGACGGCCCAAGAAGCGCCCAAGACGGCCCAAGAGCGCTCCAAGAGAGCCCAAGACCGCCCAAGGCGGCCCCAAGACGCCCCAAGAGGCCTCCACGACGCCCCAGGAGGCGCCCACGAGGCGCCCCAAGAGGTCCCCACGAGGCCAGCATCATTGATTGTCTTAAGGAAAACGTGCATTTTTAGCATATGCGGCTTTTCGCCTTTCATGGCGCTGAAGACGGTCCAAGATGCCCATACGACCGCCCCAAGGCGGCCCAACATGTTCCCAAGAGGCCACCAAAATAGCCCAAGAGGGCGCCAAGACGGGCCAAGAGGCGTCCAAGACTGTCCAAGAGGCCCCCAAGAGCGCCCCAAGAAGGCCCACGAGGCCCCCAAGAAGGCCCCAACACGGCCCAAGAGGGCGCCAAGGCGGCCCAAGAGGCGCCAAGACGGCCCAAGACGGCGCCAGGGCGGCCCCAAGAAGGCCCCAAGAGGCGCCCAAGAGAGCCCACAGACGGCAAAAGGCATGCTATTCCCTTCACCCCCGCAGCCCAGAAGCCCCCAGGAGCCCCCCCAAGGGGCCCCCGAAAAGCCTCAAAAGGTGCCAAAGAGGCACCCAAGAGGCTCCCCAAGAGCCCCCCAAGAGCCCCAAACTACTCCCAAAGGCTCTTGGCACCGCGGCTCCCAAGAGCGAGCGGTGACGTAATCGAGCTGATAAGACCAAAGCTCCCAACAGAGAGCTGCGGCGTAATAAGTTCTTGACGCCAGGGCACAGGGACGGGCGGCAACGCGTGGACAACGAGCGGTCCACGCAAGGAAAACGCGGGACCGCCCCCTGGTTGGGAATAAGAAGCGCGCTCAAAGAAAGCTCCGCGACTCTCCGAGGCTGAGATAGGACCAGAGCGAGGGGAAGGGAGTCAATAAGAGGTGTAAGAGCGGACGAGCCAGCGATCTCGTGCGCTCTGAAAGTAAGTGCGTTTTCCGCCCCCGTGCCAATCAGATCTAATTGCCCTCCCGCCTCGTTTTTTATCGAGTAGGACGGCCTTCGGGGCTTAAAAACAGCGTTTCGCTCGAGACATCATCGGAAAACGCTTCTTGGGCGCTTCTTGGGCCGCCTTAGGCGCCTAAGACATCCCAAGAAGCGTCCAAGACGGCGCCCAAGACGGCCCAAGACGGCCCAAGAAGCGCCCAAGACGGCCCAAGAGCGTTCCAAGAGAGCCCAAGACCGCCCAAGGCGGCCCCAAGACGCCCCAAGAGGCCTCCACGACGCCCCAGGAGGCGCCCACGAGGCGCCCCAAGAGGGCCCCACGAGGCCAGCATCATTGATTGTCTTAAGGAAAACGTGCATTTTTAGCATATGCGGCTTTTCGCCTTTCATGGCGCTGAAGACGGTCCAAAAGGCCCACACGACCGCCCCAAGGCGGCCCAAAATGTTCCCAAGAGGCCACCAAAATAGCCCAAGAGGGCGCCAAGACGGGCCAAGAGGCGTCCAAGACTGTCCAAGAGGCCCCCAGGAGCGCCCCAAGAAGGCCCACGAGGCCCCCAAGAAGGCCCCAACACGGCCCAAGAGGGCGCCACGGCGGCCCAAGAGGCGCCAAGACGGCCCAAGACGGCCCCAGGACGGCCCCAAGAAGGCCCCAAGAGGCGCCCAAGAGAGCCCACAGACGGCAAAAGGCAGGCTATTCCCTTCACCCCCGCAGCCCAGAAGCCCCCAGGAGCCCCCCCAAGGGGCCCCCGAAAAGCCCCAAAAGGTGCCAAAGAGGCACCCAAGAGGCTCCCCAAGAGCCCCCCAAGAGCCCCAAACTACTCCCAAAGGCTCTTGGCACCGCGGCTCCCAAGAGCGAGCGGTGGCGTAATCGAGCTGATAAGACCAAAGCTCCCAACAGAGAGCTGCGGCGTAATAAGTTCTTGACGCCAGGGCACAGGGACGGGCGGCAACGCGTGGACAACGAGCGGTCCACGCAAGGAAAACGCGGGGTTCTGGAAAGCTGGCAGCCCAAACGCGGAAATCGCAACGCGACCCGACCGCCCCCTCCGAAACAAGAAACGCGCTCAAAGAAAGCTCCGCGACTCTCCGAGGCTGAGATAGGACAAGAGCGAGGGGAATGGAGTCAATAAGAGGTGTAAGAGCGGACGAGCCAGCGATCTCGTGCGCTCTGAAAGTAAGTGCGTTTTCCGTCCCCGTGCCAAGCAGGTCTAATGGCCCAATTGTCGGCCTCGTTCGGTCCAAGCCAGCCCCAAGAGCGCCTCAGAGGGCCCCTAAGACGGCCCAATACGGCCCCAAGAGCGCCCAAGCAGCCGACATGACGGCCTTGGGGAGGCCCAAGAGGGCCCCAAGGCGGCCCGAGAGCGCTCAAAGAGGTCCCAGGATGGCCGCACGACGGCCAACGAGGCCCTTCAAATTTCACGAGGCATCCAAAAGGACGCCCCAGAGGCAAACCTCGCCCCATGCCCTTCGTAACGCCTGCATGCTTAGCATATCTGCTTGTTTGGTCTTCGCAGCGTCCACAACGGCCCAAGAGGTCACCAGGAACCCCCGAAGACTGGACAAGGCGGCCCCAAATTGGCCCCTGGAGAGCTCGACGACGGCCCAAGAGAGGCCCCTAAGGGCCCCAAAGGTTCCCAGGAGAGCCGCAAGATGGCCTCAGGAGGTCCCCGAAAGGGCCCCGAGAAGGCCCCGAGAGGGCCCCAGGACCACCCAGGAGGACCCTTCACGGCCCAAAGGAGCTCCAAAAGGCCAGAGGTTGATATACCTCCTACCCTGACACGTCGATTAGTGAATTGGCCGTTTTCGGTTCGCGAGAGGGCGTCGCGGCCGTCATTTTTGCGGGTCCAGGTGCGTCGATTTCGGTCCCAGGCCGTTTTCATTAAGGGGAGGCTTACGAAAGGGAGGTTTGTCCACCGCCGAAAAAAGGACCCTCCGCACCTTCTGAGAAGGCTCGCCTCTCCTCACTTTCCCCGGGGTCGCCGCCCACAGATGTCTGCTTTGATGTATTTTATGGTAGATCACCCGCGGGGGATCCAGGCCATTTGCGGGTAGTTACTTTGCGAGTAGTGGGACGCGCTCGTCTAGTCATCCATGCTTGCAGTGAGCGATCTGTATGCATTGCGCGATATAAAAAAAAAGGTCGCCGCCCACATATGTGTGCCCCCCCAGGAGACGAGAAGGAGAAGCTGCCCAAGTACGTGCCCTACACCGCCGAGCACGCCAACTTGATAGCGCGAGTGAAGGATCGGCCACACGCAGAAGGGGGGTATAGGGGGAGGGGGAAGGCTTCTCAGAAGCACTCCTGCCTCTTGGAATGCGCGGGCCTTCTCTGTACATGTAGGGCCGGCGCCTCCCATGAAGCAGCCCCCTTCGAAGAAGCCTTCCCCCCCATACAGTGGGGGCCCATGCCAAGAAACACCCTGCTTGCCTCCAGGGTGCCCTGGGGTTCTTGGGTTTCGATGGTTTTGCGATGGAAAGCGTGACGTGCCCGCACCAAACATCGACGGACGTCCTGGGGTCTCAGGGGTGGGTTGCTTGTGGAAGGTTTCTTGTGGTCGGGCCTCCACTGTTGTGCGCGCCGCCAATAAGAGCTTTCCTCCCCCCTTCGTGTTTTTGGTTTTTTGCCCTCTCGGCGTTTGCGCCGCGGCGCCGCTCCCTCACTCTCTCGCTCCCAGCCTTCGGCGGCCTGTGGTCGAGCCGACCAGGGATAGCTACCCCTTGAAGTCGGCGCGAGCCTGGGGGGGAAGCTCAGAAAAAGTAGAGGTGCGCATACTGCTACCTTCCCTTCATATTCGCTCCTTTCTGGGCCTCCCGGGAGGCCCTCGACGCCACCGCTGGATTCGCTTCGACATCCTGGTCAGAACGTACCCTTGGAGAGGTCCCGGGGTTGCAGTATCGGTATCGGCCTTCTGGTTCTCCCAGAAGGAGAGAAGTTCGGGCTTTGGAGACCTCGGGAGCTCTCGGGCCTTCTGAAGAGATACCGACAGGCCCCACCCCCCCCGGGTGCGCCCTCGATGAAGGGTGACCTGGGTTTGCCGCAGCTCCTTGCCAGGCCGCATGTGTACTCGTCGGTCGCCGGCAGCCTGCCAGTCGGCTTTTTCCGCACTCTCCGATCATACCGGGTCGGGCGAAAGGGGGGATTGGGAGAGGGGGGTTACGAAATTTGCTGCATGCAGCTGGTTTCGGCCCGACCGAGGGGCCCATTCCTCGATGCACGGGCGCCTCCGGCGCCGGGAGGCGCCTGGAGAATCAGCCGCGTGAGCTGATTCTCAAGCCCCCCCTTTGCTATCCCCCCCTTTCGCCTGGCCCGATCCTACAGTCGGGGCCCTGAGCAAGGAACCCTTTTCGTTGTGGAGGGGCTCCGCAGTCCTTGATTGTTCCGCAGCTGGCCTTAGGTGTTCTTTTGGTTTTCGATGGGAAGTCGAACTTTAACTTATTGGAAAAAGGGGCCTCGTTCCTTATTTAGGCTTCCTTAGGCGCCCTGCCATGTCCAGAGCCGATCCATCGCGCCCGTGCCAGCCTGCGGGGCCAGAGTCTGTACATGCCCACCGCCCGGGGCTCTCATGCCCCGCAGCCCCAGCTGGCAATGGACACTGATAGTCACGGGACCTTTGTGGGCCCCTGAAACGGCAGGGCCGTTTTTGTTCACCGTTTCCAAAAGAATGTCCCTTGAAAATGGAAACGGCAAAAAACACGGCGACCGGAAACGGCAAAAAAACGGCCCCAGGATTGGAACCGGAGCCGGAACCTGTCAAACAACGGCGACGGAACCGGTAGAACAACGGCGTCGGAACCGGCAACAAAACTGGCAAAACGGAACCGGTAAAAAATAGGGCCCTCTCGTTTCCAGGGCCCACGCTGGCAATGGACACTGATGGTCACGGGGCCCATGGGTCAAGCAGTGGCGAAGCGTCCCGGCTTGCCTATAGCCCTACCAAACAATGTTCTAAGGACCTTCTGTGGTTCCCACGAACTGCTCTTAGATCATGTCTGGCGGAGTCTGCTGTCTTGTTTTAACACATCGGGTTTATGTTCTAATAACATTGTTTTAGAACATTTGTGGGTTCTAAGAATATTTCGTGGTAGGACTATAGGAATGCCGGGACGGTCGGTCCCTGCTCAAATGGGGGGTGGGCCAGGTGTGTCAACGTCCACCGTCTCTTGAGGACCTGGGGCACCGGTCCCTGAGGCGACGGATGCGTGTAGATTTTAGCCGCGTTTTTTTTATAATTTTGTTTTGGTCAGGGACGTGTTTTGCAACCGAGGAGCCATACTGAAAGGAGTTCATCGTTCCACCACCCCCAGGCTTCCTATTGAAAGCATCAGTGCGCGAGGCGCTGGGTTCCAATGCTTTTTCTGGCCTCGCGGTCTCGGGCCGCATGTTCAATATCTGGTGGACTTCCGCCCATCCCGCCACTGTGCCTGGCTCGCAGGTCAGAAGCTTCTTGAAAGCCTGTTGGGATCTCTTGAGATGCCTCTCGGAGGCATCTTGGGGCCTCTCGTGGGCCTCCTGCGGGCCTCTGGGGCATTCTTTGGGCCTCTCGGGTGCCTCCTGCGGCTTCGCGGGGGCTTATTGGGTCCTTGGGGCGGATGGCTCGAAATCACCGATGGAATTCCCCATCCTGTGCCCATCTTTGGGCCCCTCCACCTTTGGGAGCTCCTGAGCTGTTTTGGGGTGATCTTGGGAACCTCGTCGGCCGTCCTGGATGCTGGGAAAGCCTAAGCGGAAGCGGCGAACATGATGAATATATTTGGATTCCGAAGAGAATTGTACGATTTTTGCTTGGGACCCTCTTGGGGTTGCTCTTCTCTCATGGGGCATGCTATGGGCCCCTTGGGCCGTCTTGAAGCTATCGTGGACCAGTCCAGGGCCTTCTTTGGCCATCTGAGGCCGTTCTGGAGTCAGTCTCGAAGGTTCCTGGCAGCTCCAAAGAGCTCCCGTGGGTTCCCGGAGCCCTCAGGAGCTCCCAGCTGCTTCTAAGAGCTCCCAAGAGCTTCAAAGGGCTCCCAAGAAATTCCAGTAAACCCTTGCATCTCCTTGGAAGGTGCGGGTCCGGGCCCCCTAAAGAACCTCCCTCACTAAACTCCTGGACCTCTCAGAGCTGCATGAGCCCTGGGGCACTCTACTACGCGTTGAAGGCTCGGTGGCGGATTAAAACCATTCGGGTTGACCCGAAAGGGGGTCCAGCGACAACGGGGTGGTGCAATAGAATTGTGGGATTGCACTACATTTGGGGCGTGCGATACATTTCGGGGCGCAAGTGTGTTGCTGTATTCTCGCGTGCAATGCATGACTTGCAATACAATGCAATACAATGCTCCGGCGCAGTACATCTGCAGTACAATCGCCCCAAATCAATTGCACAACCCCCCCTTTCAGCTGGACCCCCCCTTGGGGTCACCCGAAGCCATGGGAGCGTGGAGTGGGGCCCCGTGAGGTGGTTCCCGAGCACGCGCTGCGATGCTCTTCCTCCCCCAGCGGCCCGTCCAACAGGCGTCGCCCCGCGTCCCGTGCCCCCCCGCGCCACTGCTGCCCCATCGTGCCCCCTCGCGGCGACGCCCGGCGCCGCGCTCCCTCTTTCGCCGCGGCCGCGAGGCCGTGCAGAAGAAGAAGGGCAACGAGATCTGGGCGAACTTCTGCGAGTCCGTGGTGGGAGCCGCAGCTCCAAGCTCGGCGCGATCGATTCTCGAGGGAGGCGAAGCGGCACGAGCATACGAGATGCAAGCCTGCGGCGGTCTGCGCGGAGCTCTTGGATCTGCATTGGGGCTCCCCGGCGGAGCCTCGGGCGCCTGCGCGCGCCAGGGGGGGGGGGTCTCCCAGCGCCGAGCCCAGAAGTCCGCGCGGGTCTCCGTCAGGGTGGGTTTGCTCAGCGAGCGAAAATCTGTATGAAATAAACTTGTTCGCCGTCGGGGACACCTGCCCCTGGGCGGCTGGAGAGTTTATACCCCTGCGGTGCCACCGTGAGGGTATAAACTTTCCAGCCGCCCAGGGGCAGGTGTCCCCGACGGCGAACAAGTTTATTGTATACCGTTCTTCGCCCGTGAAGTTGCGATCGAAGCGGGTAGGGGAAAGAATTGGTGACGAGGACGGACCGCAGTGCAGGTGCACTTTGATCAGGGCTCGCGGTCGGTGCCACCGCGGGCGTGGCCGACAATGGTACACGGGGCCGCCTGCCCAGCAGCGGCCGCCGCTTGGACAACCTTTGTGGTCGTGCATGGTGTGCCCGTGTTGTCCGCAACCATGTCGGGTGTTCGAGTGAGAAGATAATATTTCAGGAGGGGAAAGAAGCACACAGACACAATGAATCGTCGACTCCCCAGAAAATATGGGAACATGTGGGAAGTGGGGGGAAGACGAAAACCCAGAAAATATTGGAAAATATGGGGAGTATGTTTATTTGTGTGTGTGTTTGTATTTGTTTGTGTGTGTCCTGGGGCCTCTTCAGTGCTGCATACCCGTAGATCTGCGTCGGACCCTC